>VZRX01021426.1:290-53058 GCA_013398075.1 Notiomystis cincta
TGTGTTTTACCCTTATCCTGTCAGCCCCCCAAGCTGCTTTCCCTATAATGTTTTCCTCTCTGTAATTCGTGGGGAAGGGGGCAAGGGGAAAGGGGAGCCTAACGGGGGTGTCATGGGAAGGTCTCTCCCTCTTCCCGTGACGCTGATCCCATGGCTGCCCATGGGGCTGGCGCGTTTGTTCAAGAAGGTCATTGGGATTAAGGGAGCGAGAGCTGCAGCAGCGAGCTGGCGGGGGAGAGATTGAGGTCTCAGCCGGCAGCGGAGAAGGGAGGGCAGCGAGACCGAGCAGGGGAGACACATGCGCACGGGAGCTGGGAGGCAAAAAGCGGCAGGCTGGCTTCGGGAAAATAAAATAAAAACAGTGCCAGGTGGAAGCGAGGAGGAAAAGGGAAGATGGCCTGGCTTGCTGCTGGTGGGGGGGAGGCAGCCCTCGTCCTCCCAGCCCGGTGGGTGTGTGATATCCCCTCTGGGTGACTGGGAGGGTGGCTGGAGAGCCCCAAGACAGCTGAGGACTTGATTAATGCGGGCATTCTGTCCGTCGGTCCGTCTGCCTGAGCTTGTTTACAGTACGGCACATGACGCTGGGAGCGGGTTGGCTGTGCCGGGGCTGCTGCTGGGCGCCAGGCGAGGGGGTGTGCGTGCCCCCCGCCCCGGGAGGCTGGAGTGGAGCCAGCCCCTGTGCCCAGGGATGATGGACGTGATGTGACCTACAAAGGCTCGCCCGTTGCTAATCTCTCTGTGGCAGAATTTCATCTTTCTCTATCTGCCTTTCTGTCTGGGAGTTTATTTCTCCTTCGTCCAAGCACTGCAGGGTTTTGGCTTCCCAGAGGCGCCAGGTGAGGGAGAGAGAACAAGAAATGCGTTTGTTTTTTAATTAGGCACCTAATCTCCTCCAGAGTATCTCAGACACTGTTGGCTTGCTTGCTGAGCTCATTTCTGTGCCCTGCAAGGTCCCCCCCGGCAAGAAGCACTTGCTGGAGCATGGGCTCTCCTTGGGACCCCACACTATTTCTCCCTGCCCATCTGACCTTGACAGAGGACAGGATGGGATTTACCCCAGGCATTTTCTTTGGCCATGGAAATTAAAGTTCTTTTGCAGAAGCTGGAGGTGCTCTAGGTCAGCAGTTCAGCAAAGGAGAATGGCATGGCCATCATGGTGCAAGGCTATGCCTTCCTTCTTCTGCTTTTCCACTGGCTTGGTCTTGTCTGTCCTCCTGAGCATCTCTCCTTTAACAAAGAAGAGGAACCAAAAGCTCACCCCAAATATTTAGTTGTAGTTTTGGTCTTTTCTTTAAACTTGAGACCAAGAGAAATCCTTGTGGGCAGTGAAGTCCTCTCTCAGGCTGTCACAAGCATCAGACCCTTCATGGCCTCTTCCATAAATTAGTTGAACTTTGCTGAAAAAAGACTAGTTCATGGTTTTCTTCTCTTCTCTTCTCTTCTCTTCTCTTCTCTTCTCTTCTCTTCTCTTCTCTTCTCTTCTCTTCTCACTTTCTCTGAGAGAGGATTCCATGGTTCCAGTGCTCAGAGGCTGTCCACTGTAAATCTGTTTGCTATCCATTTACTTTTGTGATCTTTTTGCCCTTCAGTTTAAATGATGCTTTTCTGTCCCTGGTGTTTTCCTCTGGGTATTTATAAACTGTGATCCATACTTAGACTTTCTAGTGCCAGGCTCTATGAGCCAAATTCTTCTGGTGGCCAAGGGCTCTCCTTCCTCATGGTCTCTCTGAGAGTCATTCCTTTCACATGCTCTTGCACACACTGAAAGTATTTTGCCTGCCATCTCCTTGAGATCTCATTTGCCTTTATCCTGCTCATGGCATGAATGGTCCATTGTCTCCCCAGGGCAAGCTGGAGGCTCCTTTTGGCCTGTTTCACGTGATGAGCTTTCACTGAGAGCAGAAATTCTCATGATCACTTCCTCAGGCAGCGACCTTGTGCTCGGGTCATTCTGCCTTTGAGCGGACTTCATGATGGCACAGAGGTGCATGTGGCTTTTTACCAACAGGCACCAAAACTGGCTCCTGCCCAGGGAGTTGGCAGCCCAACTGAGGTGGCAGCAAATCTCCAGGGAGAACTGCAGCATCAGGAACAGATGGGATGACCGAAGATTATTTATGTTGCTCCTTGCTGAAGAGGAGATAGGATAAATTTGACAAGGAGAATGCTAAACTATGGAAAGTGTTTAGCAATTCCGGAACATCTGTCCACCACAACAGTGCTGCGAGGCAGCTCAGGTTTCCTGGGTGCTTTGGAGGTCAGCAGGCACAGCAGAGTGTCTCCCTTCAGAAAGGTAGCCCGCTTGCCTGGAGTGTGTGCTGGTGGTCAGCAGTGGCTCTGTGGGGTGCCCGTGTCGGGTTTGGATGTTTAGGTGACCCAGAAGCTGGAGCTGTTGGTGCTGCAGCTGGAGCTAGTGGAGCTGGGTGACCCCCACTGAGCTGGAGTTGCACAGCTCCAGGACTGTTCCTGAAATAAAGCAGGCGAGTGTGAGCACATCCCTGCCTGTTCCAGTTGTGCCTGGACCCACAGCCGGTGCAGGGAGCTGGGTGGCTCCTTTGCAACCCACAGGCGTTGGATGTAGCGCTGGCGCCATTAATAAGTAAAATGCTAATGGAAACAGGTTGTTCCAGGTGCTCCTGTCTGCTTGGAAACCTGCTTGCTGGAGAAACTGAAGTGCTGCTTGATGTGAAAGCCTAGCAAGGCAAAAGTAACTCTGTTTTTGGAAGCAGACCCAGCCTGCTTGGATGTGGGCTTGAGTAAGAGTATTTCCGACCAGAGCTGCACAGACAAAGCAGCCCATTAAAACTTGTCACTTAGGTTGAGGTGCCGAGTCCCCCTCCAATGCCAAGGTCACTGCCTCTCCAAGTGGAGGTTTGGTGAGGAGAGGCATTCAGTCTCCTTTTCCATCACCTGCTGCTGTTGCCACCATGTCCTCTAGCTGAAAGGAGCATCCAGAACATTTGAGCTGGTACAGGAAGCACTGTTCCCTGTGTCTACAGCATAGCACACCCCAAGCAGCTCCAGCTGAGCAGACAAGGCAGGTGAAGGACAGGAACCACATTCCTGGCTTTCCCATGACAGGCTGGCACCTGAAAGCTGGAGGCATGGCACAGCATGGCAGAGAGACCCATATCCTGCCTTGCCAGCAGGTCCCTGGCTTGCCACACTCATGCTTGGCTTACACCACCACTTGTCTCTTCCCAAGGACACGTAGTGTGGGCTTGCAGTGATGGTTAAATTGAGCCTTAAAGCCTGGAGGCCTTGTTAGTCTAAAACCAGCAGCAGCTGAGCTCCTACCTTCTTTCTGTCCCAGGCTAATTTAGCTGAGACATTCCCCATGTTCCTGGCCCATAGCTCATGCTTTCTGCCTCTGCTCCTGCACCCCATTTTTGCAGCAGCCACCACGCTGGCTGGCTGCATTGGTGAGGTGCATTGGTGCAGAGGAAAGAAACACGGCCGTTCAAAGCACGTGCTTTCAGTGAAGCCCTAGGGACAGCTCTTCATGGGATGTCCTTGCCTGGGTCAGCTTCAAAAGGCTTCTTGGGGCTTTGCTGTCACTGAGGTTGGGTGAAAGGCTGTCAGAAGATGAACAGCAAATATGCACAGTTGCACAGTGATTCAGACTGGTTACAGCAGGTTGTGGTTGTTTCCAGCATAGCATTTTCAGAAAGGATCTTGGAGCAGAAACAAATCTCTCATTAATGACATATCCAGATAAAAATCTGAGAAGTAGCACAAAGACCAAAGAGTCAGAAACACGAGCAAAAAATACGACAACCATATGTAATCTGCTGTTTCCAAACATGAGAGGCATACAGGAGTGAAGCAGAGGAACTGCATGGTGATGGGACATGGCTGGGGCAAATATTTGTGGCAAAACAAGGCAGCAGAGAGCACCCACAGGGCTGCAAGAGGAGCAGGCACTGCAGGTGGCAGGAGGTGCAGTTCTCTGCCTATGCTGGCACAGCCAAGCCAAGGAAGGAGAGATGTGTTTCTAGAAAGAAAATTGAACTCTTCCTCTTGGAAAAAGATGCAACTCTTGGGTGGTCAGTTCACTGACCAGTGGCATAGCAATGTAGGCACCATCTAGAAAGCACAGAAGAACCTGGATACCACCATGGTCATGTGATTGTGGAGGGCTGTCACCAGTAGTGGTGGGACAGAAGATGCCATTTAATCACAGGAAGTGCATGAGACCTGAGCACAGGTCTGCTGGGAGGCAAAAGGGTTAATGGCCAGGCAGTCAGCTGCCAAACCATGTGTGAAAAAAACCCTGGCTGGCCAGGAAAGCGTGTCCCAGATCCCATGGCAGGAATTAGGGATGCGGAGCCTTTCTCCCTTCAGTCACCTGCTCCGGCTCAGCCCTGGCTGGAGAGCTGGTGCCACGTGGCTGATGGCCAGGGAGGGTGAGCTGGGAGGGAAGTGCTGGCATACCCGTGCTCATCCTCTGTCCTGTGCTCAGGGAAATGGGGTCCAGGGAGACTGGCCCCCTCCAGCACCTGCACAAGGCTCAGACTGTTGAGGCTGTGGGCAGGAGTTGGTCGCTGCCTGCGTGGTGCTGGCTGGGGGGAATAAATAGAGGCCTCCTGTTTCCAAGCTGCCAGTCCCATTCATCTCAAAAGCTGCATATGTTTTCTTCAATATGAGCTAAATACAAGTAGATTTAATGACAATAATAATGATAATATTCCATGTCTGTACAGGGCACTCCAAAACTTTCCAGAGATTCCATTTGCAAGTGGCCGAATGAAAATGAAAGCCAGATCATCTCTGCCAGTTTATCATTTGCACCATCTCCTGCTCTTGCTTTCTTTTTAAACAGATTTATTCCTGATCCTTACCAGATCAGACTCAGAAGAGGTTATGGCTTCGTTCTGCCTGAAGGGGATTTGATTTGAAGTCCCACGAGGAATATTATGTCATCAAACTATTTCCTCTCTATAACAGAATAAAAAAGGAGGGTGTGAGAGGGAGAGACAGCATGCAGTGCGACAGAGGCTGTGACTGGAGGGCATTGCAGAGACCCCAAGCAGGCAGCTTGGCAGAAACGCTTTTCAGCCTCATCCCCACCACAGCCACCATGGGGATCTTGGGGATGAGGTCAGGAAGGCAGCGTGACAAAGGCCAGGGATGAGGTGCAGGAAAATCCTAGTGCACTGCCAGAGGCTGGCTGTGCTTTGCATCCATCACATGATGCTCAGGAGCATCTGATGCACGGCTGGGGAAGGGCAGCATGATGGAAAGCGCCTCACATGATGCTCAGGAGGTTTTGCCTGGCTTTCTGCAGGGCTGAGCCTGCAGTGTGGAGGGACTGGAGAACCTCTCTTCTCATCTCTCACCTTTGCCTTTGGCAAAATCACATCACCCGGTTTACCAAAGGGGAAAAAAAGGTATTTTATGGCAGGATGCAGAATTTTGCCTGTTTTGCACTTTTCTCACTGTAATGAGCCCTTCTGTGCCTGTAATAGCCAGCATGAGCCCCTTGAGAAACGAGGAGAGGAAAACTCAGCTTCTCAGTCTCCTCCCTGCAGTGCTAAGCATTAAGTACATTTTGCTGCCTCTTTTGGCACGTTGCTCTGCCTGTGTCAGCTTTGCAATGCACCTGGCTCTGGGCTGCACTCGGTGTCTTCGAGGCCCTTGGATGAAAACAGGAATCGAGGAAAATGATTGCAACAACCAGTGTGGACATGGTGTTTAAGGAGTGATGAAATGGAACAAAGCCGGGTCTCAGCAGCAGGGCTGAGCTGGTCAGATCTTTTCCAAGTCCTCTTTTCTGTCCCTTTTTTGAGTGTAGCTGAATATTTTACTGCTTATTAGATGTGTAGCTGCACACCTGCCCAACTGATGTTGCTCTTGGAGGCTTAAAGAAACCCTCTCAACCTAAAAATCTAGTTACTTCAACTCTATTAACTGACTGAAGCAGCCTTGCTGAAGAAATGAGGAAGCTCAAGTGCACAAAGCTGGGGTTGGCTGGCAGGTTTTTGCAGAAAGTGGCCAGTGATCTCCCTCTGCAGAGAGGAAGGATGAGCTATATTTGGGAGCCTTGGGAGGCGTCCTGTTAGCCTGTGGATAAGCCACTTGTCTGCATCTCAGTGCTCAGTCAGGAGAAGACTTCTGCCATCTTCTCCTTGCCTCCTCTTTGCAGCTGCATGTGTATTTTGGGCCACTGTTTCAGCGGCCGTAGGCAAGGCTTTGTGCAGCGAGTGCCAAATGGGAGGAGAAGACACAAGCAGCAGTGACACAGAGCAGTAAGAGGCTCGTGCCAGTGCTGCTGGTCACTGGCATTTCTTTACAAGTGCTGCAGATGTGATGGGAACAGGAATGTAAACACTTCATCCTTGCAAACTCGGTGCTTTGTTTATAATCTAGGCAGTCATTCGTACTGCACCTGCTGCTCGGATCATCTTCGCCGGGCATGGATTGTGAAATCAATGAAATAAAATATATTTGCTCTTTCTAAGATGACTTGCCACATCAGTGAGCTTCCACCCAGCTGCTCCCTTACCAGCAAGGAATAGCTGCCATGCATGAAGTGTGCAACACTTTCTCCTAAAGGCTACAAGATCTAAGCTCTCATAACTATGATTTTTTTTTTTTTAGAAAATTGTTTGTCACAACAGTGTCTGGGTACGGACATCATGGGAATAAAACAGGCCTTATTGCCTTCAGCAGCAGCAGCAGTTGCCTCTTTTGCTGTCCAGCTCTGCCTGGAATCTCTGGTTTGAGCCTGCCCATTCTGGCCCAGTCAGTGTAATCCAGCCCAGCTCAAGGCTTCTGTGCACAGTGGGTCCTCACAGCGTTTTGCTGTGCCACCAGGGTGGTGACAGGCTGGCAGAGGGAGCACACCCTCCCTCTGCCCTCTCTGCAGTGCCAGGGAGTAGAGCACGGATTGGAGTTGATGCCAATGGTGAGGAAAACACAGAGAGAAGGAGATACCTCTTCAGCTACTGTGCTTTGGTCCATGGAAAGCTTTCCTAAGGACCAAGATTACTCTGGGATAGCTGTTTCAGGACAGAGCAGATAAGCATTCACAGTGTCTTACTCTGCTCACAAGTGAGAACACGCTTAGTGGAATCTCCCCAGAAAACTCCTAAGATCATCTGAAATCAGGTGCTTGCCTGTAAATCATACCTTGGGCACCTCCAGGCTGTGAAACAGGTTTCTCTTCATAGGAGAGAAGTCTGCATCTGGGCTGACTGCAGATGGAGAAAGGAAGTTAGGAATGCCTCTGCTTGAAAGTTAGGGAGAGGGAGATGTTCCTCTGGTCTTGTGACTCTGAGCTGTGCCTTTATAATGTGCCAGCATAAAAAGGTATGGAAGAGCAAATGCAAAAAGAAATTTTTGCCCAGCAGCAAACCCAAAGCTGAAAGCAGAGAGTAGATGTGTATCAGGATATATCTCCACAGATGTGTCTCTGGAGAGAGACCATTACAGAAGTTCATTCATCCTGAATGAGTAAGCAGAGACTCACAATAGAGCTTTTTGCAAGGGTTTATCTGACTCAGGGAATCAACATTTTACCAGTTTTGAGTCCTAAACCAAAACTGAACATCAGACTGTGCCACTTCAGAGGCTGTTCCCCATCTTCCAAAGAGAAGATAAGCTTTCTGTCTAATGCTGCAGAAAACAGGGCACCCACTTTGTAAGCTCAATATATGGAAGTTGGTACTTCAGAGGTCAGCATCAGTGCTGGTCACAGCCTCACATTGGGATGTCACTTCAGGAGTCTGTCAGCTTTTCCTTGGGTCAGAGGAACGGGGTGTTATTGCCAATGACCCTAGGCAGAGCTGTCAGCCCAGCCTGTTGTGAAGGTGTGTGAGACATCCCACTGAAAGAGCCTGGCTGTAATTGTCTGCAATTTTGCTGCTTTCCAAACCATTCAGGCTGAAATTTTGAGGACTGAATCTCTGCTTTTAGCAGCAGAGATTCTTATTTAATTTTCACGGGCAATTTCTGCAAAATATGATCAATCTTGATTTGCAAGAAGAAGGAGGAGGAGGAGAAATCAGTTATTTTACTTCTAAACTTAAAAAGCTCTTATGATTTTCAAAGAACCCATACAGTTCCTATGCTTAGGAACACCAGCTTCCAGCTTTTTTTAGTTTGCTCTAGTGTGATACACCCAGTTTCAACAACCCAAGCATGACCCAGTTATGAGTCTTGAGGTGAAAAAATAATATTGGTGTCAGTGAATATTTGTTAGACTTTGGCAGGTAAAATGTGGTTAGTGTTGAGTATCTGCCCAAGGGCTGTTGGGGGACTGTGAGTAAGGTTTTTCCTCTGGTTCTTGATGCCACAGGCCAAGCAGCAGAGGTCTGTGCTGTGGATCTTGGGTATCCAAACCCAGTGATGAGAGGTGATGTATTGGGTTGGCATTAATCAACAATTTTCCCTGCACTCACAAAGCTGCTTCTCTGCTTTCTGGGTTGTCTTCTGGTGCTTAGCTGGGTTAAGTGGAACTGGGGTCCTGACCAGGAAAACGCTCAGACTTAGCTGCACTTCCAGCAGGAGACTTGGCCTCCTCCTCTTCTTGTGTGCTGCTTCTCCTTGAGGATGGGGTGGTGGTTCCAAGGGTGCCAGGTCTTGTTGTGCAGACATCTCCCAGGCTGGCAGAATACCCTGGTGATGTCCTAGTGCACTTGATATGTAATTTCATCCCATGCTTGAGGTCGCATTCCCATTTCCCTGAGGCTCTCGCAGGCAGCATTCAGTTGGCTGCTCCTACTGAGGGTCTCCAGACGCCCTGCAAAGAAAAATCTGTACATGCTGCCTTAATATTCCCCTCTTTCTTCTGTGGAGAGGGGGAAGCTATTTGAGATGCAAGCTGCAGGACTGGGGCTGCTGTAAATAGCTCTCTGCTTTGGTGAACCTGCTGTGTCAAAGAGGGACAGCCTTGTGGCAGGCGATGAAGGCTAAGCCCATGAGCAAAGATTAGACCAGCAACTGCGGATTAGGGCATTTCTACCTGGACTCATCCTTAATTCTGCCTGATTTAAAATAACATGCAGTGTCAGTGGTGGTGACAGGTAGGGAGGACTCCCAGTGGCCCTGGCAAGTGGACCTGGAGTAGGGATGTTTGGTCCCTAAAATCTTTGGGGAAGGTTGGAGGGTGTTGGCATGGACAGAGTGTTGGTGAGTGGGCAGAAGGATGGGTGGTGTCATGGAGTGGGCTGATGGAAAACTGCTGGAGAGAGATTTGTGATGTGGGGAAATGGGGAGAATGGAAGCCCAGCAGAATGGAGCTGCAGAGCAAGCAGGGCTGTGGTTGTGGGAGGGTGGATGGGGAAAAGAGAGTAGTAGCTTGATAGATAAAATCAGTGAACAGATGCATGGCAGAAACAATTAATCTCTTGAGGGAAAGCAGTGAGTGGGAGAGTAAGTGCCGACTAAGAGGATTTCCACTACTTGAAGCCATTGTATGCAGGCACCCGCACCAAAACCATATCCCAATTTACACTCCATGTCACCTCCCTGTGTGTCTGTGGGAAGCCACCCTTACTCCAGACTGCAACTGCTTTGCATCACTTTAGGTCAGAGGGATAAAAAGGTTCAATCTAAAAATGTCCTATATTAAGTTAATCCTCAGAAATAAAATGAGACCATGTTCCCAGTAAATTCCCTGTGGCTACAGCCCAGGCAAGACAGCAGGGCAGGAGCTCAGCAGAGCAGAGAGGTGCTGGTGAAGGGTGTCTGTCCCCTGCAGAGCTCTGCTCCTTTCTGCTGGCCCAGAGAGATGGGGCTTGCCCTGATGTGTCTCCCTCCCCCCAGGTGTTCTCCATCGTGGTGTTCGGCTCCATTGTCAATGAAGGGTACACGAACAACATGGAGACGGTAGAAGAGCACTGCATTTTCAACCGCAATCACAATGCCTGCAACTATGGCATTACCGTGGGTGTCCTCGCCTTCCTCAGCTGCCTTCTTTACCTGGCTCTGGATGCCTACTTCCCGCAGATCAGCAGCGTCAAGGACCGCAAGAAGGCAGTGCTCTCGGACATCGGCGTCTCGGGTGAGCCTCCTGGCCGTAGTGGCTTATTCCAGCCACTCAGGCAAACTGCTCCGTGTCAGCCTCTCCCCAGAGTATGTCAAAGGGGCCAGCAGTGGAGTGAGGGTAGCACCTGAATTTGCTGAGGGCTTTGGGCTTGCAAGTTCTTTCTCAGTTAGCCCCTTGTCTAGCAGTCCTATGTGCAGCTGACAAGAGAAGGGGAAAGATTGTGCCCCGTTTTGCTGTTGTTTTGGAATGCGCATTTCCCTCACTGCCAGGTGTCTGCCTGTGCCTGGCAGAGAGGGTGAGTACCCCCTACCTTCACCCTTTTCCTGGGGATGCAGCATGTTAGTGATCTTTCAGCACCTCTCCTTGATGTGTGTGCCTGAGCTGTTCTATCCTGAGCACAAGCTGGTCTCTGTGTAACTGCAAACCAGCTGCTTCCCACTCTTCTGCAGCTCCCGTGGAAGGAATTGCTCTTTGCTTGTCCTTGCAGGACAGGATTGTGAAGCAGTGGCTGTTTCATGGAGCCCAGGTGATCACTCTAGTACTGGAAGCCCTTCAGGCTCCCTCTCAAGGCCAAATGCAAGTCCTGTGATCAATCCAAACACAAGCAAATGAACTCTCCTGAGGTGCTTTCTGCAGACACCTATTGGTCACCTTGACAATTTGCTGAGCAGTCGGTTTGGCCCAGTCTGCAACATAGTGGTGGGTCTCAGAAATGGGTAGAAATTTCCAGAGAAATGTAAAATATGTGTGTTACACTCACACATATCTTCCTGTTGTCTTTGTCCTCCCCTTTGGCATGCTGGTGGTGGTCCATCCCAGCCTTTTGGGCATTCCTCTGGTTCGTTGGCTTCTGCTTTCTGACCAACCAGTGGCAGGCTTCGAAACCAGAGGACAACCCACTGAATGAGGGAGGCGATGCAGCCCGAGCAGCCATCACGTTCTCGTTCTTCTCCATCTTTACCTGGGTGAGTACAGGAGCCATGATGTTGGATCAAAGGTCCTCTGTACTGTATTATCTTGTGGGGAATGAAAGGTGACTGGCTAAGAGTGATGGGATCTCAGTTCACATGGCTTCTGAGAAGGAAAAGCAGGAGAGGAGGTGGTTGGGAAGTAAACTTGGGAAACAGGGACTCAAAAACTTATGTGGGAGAAGTTTTTAGAGCACTAATAAGCACAATGGGAAAAAGAGTCCCATATCCCAGTAAGGAGTGTTCTTGACAGACCTTTAGTATGACTTTGGGCAAGCCAGCTGCTCAACCACCACTGTCATAGAATCATACAATAATTTGGCCTGGAAGAGACTTTTAAAGGTCATCAAGCCCAACCTCCCTGCAAAGAGCAGGGCCATCTCCAACTAGATCAGGTGGCTCAGAGCCCAGTTCAATCTGACTTTGAATGTTTCCAAGGATGGGGCATCCACCACCTCTCTGGACAACCTGTTACCGTTTTCTCTGTTTGTCAGAGGACTTCAACAGCATTTTCACCTTACAGACACTAAGCAGAGAAGGGAGCTGCAGGCCAGGGATTGTACCCATCTCCCTCCCACCTTTGCTCCCATCATGCAAGATGTCATCATTGTTCTTCTGGATTCTGCACCCACCACTGGAGTGCCACCTCACTGGGTCGCCTTTTAGGAAGGTGATGGTGCTGTCTTAAGACTGCCCTTTCCCTAGCAATTCCTTATTGCTAGTTTCCTGGAAAACTATAAATATCTCTGATGACTTCCTCCTGCCTTTGAGAGCACCAAGCACAAATGATTTTTTTCTGAAGTGACAGGATAGTGCCAAGAAGGAAAACATTTTAACCTTGTCTCCATGCATAAGCCCTTGTGGCTTTATCTTCTCCTCTTCCTACAGGCCCTGATGTTGGGCAGGGGCCAGATAGGAAAGGTGTTGTAAGACCATGGAGCTGTCAGAGAGGAAGGAGGGCTGCAAAGAGTTGTGCTGTCAGCACCCTTGCCACAGTGACACTGGGCAGGATTGAGTGACAGCAGCGTGTGTTCCCTGCATGAGCTGTGTCCACTGAAGTGCTGCTGAAAGCCCCTTGCAAGCTCCAGCAGAAAGTGTGACAAGGAGCAAGGCTTTTGCAAGAGGTCCCTCAGGACACTTTTGGAGGTGCCATCACCTGCAGTGATCCTCTCCCATGCACAGGCTTGCAAGTGGCTAAACAGGCATCCTCTTCCCCTGGTTCCTTGGGGCTTGTTTTTATTTCAGTCAAACACTCTGGTTTGCTCTGCCTTACTGATTCTCCTTCCCACACCCCTCTCTTTCCTCACAGGGCTTCCTCGCATATCTGGCTTTCCGGAGACTCGGAGACATTAATTTTCAGGAGGAATACAATACCCTGTTCCCTAATTCCCCATCCTTGCTGCCTTAGTGCCCCTTGCCGATGGGAGAATTTGGGGGAAGGGGTGGAGGGATGCAGCTGGAGGAGGTCACTGAGCAGAGCTGGTTCCAATGTTCCAATGCCCTGACTATGAGCGTGTGGTCAGTGCAGGGCATGGGATGGGAAGATATGGGCCACTGAATTGGAGTGGGGTTGTCCACTGAATGGGGGATCTCCTCTGGAGAGTTGGAACTGGCAATTTCTTCTCCTCTTCTGCTCCCTTCTCTCCCTCACCCATACCCTGACTAATGCTGTGTAACACCACTGTGCCTTTTTTTGATGACTGCTCAGACCTAATACTTCAGCCAGGAGATGTTCTCAGCCCCCACCATTTTATTTCTTCCATTTCTTCCCAGACTTCATTCCCCACAAACCTCTCCCCCATCACCTGCTAGACTGCTCACCTCTCTCAGGGATGCTCTGGGACAATGAGCCATGCCTGCTGAACCCTGTACCCAGGCTCCCTCAGTCCACCAAAAGGTGCCCTGTGTGCAGACAGCAGTTTGCTTGCTAACTGTCCCCTGGTCTGGGAAGCAGCTGCCTTGCTTCCTGCTGCTCCTTCCCAAGGTCTGTGCTACACCTTGCAGATGTTGACTGGTGCAGGTGTTTCAGGGGGTGACCTCTACCTCAGTACTTGGTGTCAAATCCTGCTCTCCTTACTGGCCTTTACAAGCCAAATGGCCTCATACATGCAGCCCAGCAGCCGAGCCCTCTGGTGTTGCCGAGGCAGACTGCCTTCCCACAGCCAGGAGGGGCTGACTGGGATAACCACGTGCCAACTGAGCCTCCATGACTTGTGTGATGTTGGTGAAACCCCACCGGCAGGCAGGAGGTGCCCTGAACATCCCAGAGAGCAGGGAGCCTCGGCAGGCTGCACACAGCCAGCTGGACTTGCAGCCCTCCCTGCCCAGTCCTCTTTCCTTGTGGGCTCGTGCTTTCTGTGGGACAGTGTGGACTTCCACGCTCGTGGGGCGTTTCACCGGCGATCTTGCAGGCGGGCCCCGCGCACTAATCCGTAACCACTACTAACCCCAACTTTTGTTTGTTTCTCTTTTTCGGTACGTTCCCCTTCTTATTCCTCTTCCCTCCCCTCTCTGCTTCCCATCTCTTCCCTCCACCTCCTCCCTTAAAGGTGGGCCAGGCATTCCTGGCGTATCAGCGTTTCCAGCTGGGTGCCGATTCGGCCCTCTTCTCCCAGGACTACATGGACCCAAGCCAGGACTCCGGCATGCCTTATGCTCCCTACACCAACGAGGAGGATGCTACAGATGCGGTGGGGACGTACCAGCAGCCCCCTCCAGCAGATGCTTTCGACACCGAGACACAGGGGTACCAAACGCAGAACTACTGAGCCACCGATGCC
Source organism: Notiomystis cincta (assembly GCA_013398075.1). Classification (NCBI taxonomy): domain Eukaryota; kingdom Metazoa; phylum Chordata; class Aves; order Passeriformes; family Notiomystidae; genus Notiomystis; species Notiomystis cincta. The sequence continues at coordinate 14,030 of VZRX01021426.1, forward strand.
CCTTTCCCTTCCCCTTTCCCTTCTGCCCCCGTTCCCACTGCCGGCAGAAAGCCGAGGCACAAACAAGACACGTGCATAGTGGTACAAGAGGTGGCTCTCAGCTATGCTCCAGCCTTCTGGGTCATCTGTTTTTATTTATTGTTTTTAAAAAAGGAAAAAAAAAAGGAAAAATGGTTTCCCCATCACCTGTTCCTTCTCCTCTCCCACCAAGCTACCTGCCAGAACCAAGTTTTTCCAAAATCTGCATTTTGATAGGAAGGTCGCCCCTTTCCTCCTCTCCCTCCTGCCTTGCTGCAGAGGGCAGAGTTTGTCTTGTGGACAGGAGAGGAGCCATGGCACCGGCAGGGCTGGGGAAAGGGTGCTGGAAGCAGAATGGAAGAAATGAGAGGGACTGGGGACCTTCCTAGAAGAGATGGTATCGCTGAAGGTTGGAGTAGGAGCATCCAAATTGGTCTGGAGCACCTGGTGACTCAGGAGGGGAATAGTGTTGGAGTCAGCATTCAAGAGTGTGAGAAGGGCCCTGGAGGACAGAAGGAATGGCATCCTCCATGCAGAGACAGGAGGGCTTTTCCCTGCCACATGCTAGTGAGGGAAGGGTGCTTTATTTTTAGAGGGTTTGGGAGACATGGTATGGGGAGGGGGGGAGCACAAGGAGAGAAAATGGGAGGGAAAAAGGAAGATTTGCAGGTACAATCAGAAATCACAGGCACGTCTGTAGGTTACAGCAAGAGACTGAGCAGAACAGAGGGGTAGTGGCCTGAGATTCACTCCTTCTCAGCCCCATTGGATTGAGGTGGAGGTGATTCCCCTCGCCTGTACGTCCTGCTAGTCACTGCTCTTCTCAGACCAGTGTTTGATGAGGCAGGAGGGGAGCCATGCCCAGTCTCTGGGCCCAGATACAGTGCCTGTGGGAGGAAGGATGGAGGAGGTGGGCTTCTAGAGTGCCCTGAGAACCTTCAACCTCAGCTAGGAAAGGAGGAAAGGGGAGTTTTGTCATTTCATCCAGGTGGGAAGAGAAGAAAGACAGTTATGCTCCTCAGGTCCTGCTGAACCTTCCTCGTTCCTCTGTTCTTTACATTAGTGCAAAGCCTCTTGCTGACACCATCTTTGTAGCACACAGGAAGGGAGCAGGACCTCACTTAGAAAGAAATACTGCTGCTGGGATGGCCAGCATGTGTCTGGCTTTTGCACAGGAGTGCAGCCAAGCTGGGAAAGGTCCTGCCCTGCACGGCTGCACTTTGCCTCCCACTCAGATAGGGAGGAGGTCTTTGTGTGCAGAGAATTGGTTGGGGCCAGACTGAGTTGTCTGAAAACTGGTCTTTCTGTACTTACCATAGACCATACCTTAGTGCTCTCTGCAGCATCTCAGATCCTGGCTGACTTTAAAACCTCGCCTAGGTGGCAGCAGTGATTCTTAGATTGAGCTTATATGGGTATCATTCCACACTCCTCATGATTTTGCTCCAAGTAAAGATTCAACTGTGGAAGCCCACTCTCTGTTCCAGGTTAGAAGTTAGGTCTATGCATGAAGATGGATTCCCAGATTTCCCCTAAATGGAAATAATTCAGCAATAGCTATCTAGAAAATTCTTCTGGGCACAGACATCTCTCAGAGCACAAGAAGCAGGGCTTACCTTGCAGCAGTGAGGAGCTCCACCCCCCAGGCAGCCACTCTGCTTGATGCAACACTGTTCCCAGTAGCAGAGATCAGGAGCAGATCCAAAATCTGTAGGTGCCTGCACTGCACATGCAGCCTATTCCTCATAGCACCCTTAGGAGTGGGGAAAATAGGACACAGGTCTGGCCTGTGGCTGTGTGAACATCTCATCTGGAGGACACCAAGGTTACCAGTCCTTCCCTCCTCCCAGTGCCCCACAAAGATAGGGAAGGGGTAGAAACTGTAGAGCAGCAGGCCCCCAGAGGGAAGTGGAGCAGTCGGTGTCCTCTGCTGTATACAGGCACCATTTCTCTCTGTTCCTACCAGCACACTTGTGCTGCCAGTGGCTGTCTCCATGGCTTGTCCTCCCCAGGCTTGCCCTGCCTCACTGGTGGTTGCCCACTGGTGAGGGCAGAGTGGTGGATCAGGTAGCCCTAAGGACACAGCAGGAAAGACTGGGCTCAGGCACACATCCCTTGCTCTGTGGCTATGAGTGAATGCAATACTGTAAATAGGAGGGGTGCTTTTTGGAAGGAAGCCCCTCGAGCCTCATTTTCTGTGGGTTCAGCCTAATATTTAGGCTTGGGACGAGTTTACTTTATTGAGAGAGGTTTGTTGTGACTGGATGTGGGGGGAGCACCCTCCCATCTGTCTCTCACCAGGGGAGAAGAACGATTGAATGACGAGGTGGAGGAGGAGAGAAATTAGTTGTACTCACCCAGACTCATCTGTGTCATCCTTCATGCTTTCATTGGGGGTGTGGGGAGGGAACCGAGAGGAGGAAGAGGCTATAAATAACCAGCCCTCAGCACAAAAATGTGTTGTACCTTTTGGGAGGTCCCTCCTCTGTGAGTGACCAGGCACATAAGGAGAGGTACAGACAGTATGTGGGGGAATCTACCTGGGCTCTGTTTTGGGGCGTGGTGCAGCAGCATCTTGATGCCCCTTCTCCCATCAGTTACGTAGGTGGCTGAACACCATTTGGGGCTGACTAATGAGCAAGCTTTTCTTTACCCTCTTGGCTTGCTTCCCTCATGTAGCCAGCTGATGGGCTCAGGTGGGCTTGAGGCGGGAATGAGCCTCCCCCTCAGAACCAGCACTTCAGTGAGACATTAGCCAGGTGACCTCATCTTGAGTTACTTCCCATCTCTCTGTTGTTCTCCTTGCTTTTCGTCATAAGAAAAGCATTGATGTGATGGGACACTGCAACAGTAGATACTTGGACAACTTCTTGCTTTTTTCATGGGAGAAGACATACTCTGCTTGGGTTCATGGGCTCTCAGCCTTTGCAGTGGAGGGTTGGTGGTGACAGAATGGGACTCTGCTTGTTTGCATGTAACCCTTTAAAATGCAAAATGCAGTTTCCATTGGCATTTGGCTGGTTCTGCAGCTGATGAGACAGACAGACCTATCCAAAGGGCTGGTTATCTTATCTTAGGTGCTTCTGATAAGGTGCTGCCTATTTCTGGTGATCATAGGAGAGACCTGAGCAGCTGACTGGAACATGTCCCTTTTACCTTCTAAGTGTGGGTGAGATCAGCCCCACTCTAGAGATTAGGAGATCAGAGGGAAGGCTGTATAAGCGAAATGATAAGGCGGCTTTCTTCCCCCCTGCCATTTGTTCAGATTACAGAGGATTATGCATCCCCTGTTGGGAGCAGTGGCCCCTTGATGTCTTCTTATCTTATGAAGCCCCCAAGTAAGGGACTGTTTTGTGGGAGCAGAGGCCGTGAAGGGCAAAGAGATGATGAAACCTTGCCCCAGTTCCATCTCTGGATTCAGCCTCCTGATGTGTCCCCATCCCTGGCTCACCCATATCCCCGCCACCCTGTTCATCACCTCATCACACACCCTTCCCCTCTGCGTTATTCCTGGCAGTTCCCTCAGGGGAGGAGGTGTCTTTGTCCCTGTACCCTTGCAAGCACTTGGGAGGACCCAGGAAGGCAGCATTGCAGGGTGGTTCCCACAGGAGTCTCAGCTCCTATCCCCAGAGCAGGTACAAGGTAAGGAGCCCAGTGAGGCCACCTCACGCAGCAAGTTCAAACCACCCATCCAGACAAACTCCCTGCTGCCTGTGTGGCATTTGTAACACCGCCTGGGCTGCCCTGCCCCTCCCCCTGCCACATTACTGCCTGTGTATAGTATATATATTATATATATATATTTAAAAAGATGTATAATATAAAGCTATACATATATACGTATATATGATGACTCATGGATGGCCTGCCGCATACAGGATCCTCTGAGTGGTCTTGTCTAAGCCCGAGTGTCCCTTCGCCCCTCCTCCCCTTCCCCCTGCCCCCTCCCTTCCGAAATTCAAACTACAGCAAACCCCGCCACCTCGGCACCTGTGTTTACAATGTCCTATATATTTGTGGTTAACAAAGTGAAGGTGGTAACTACTGGTGTCTCAATAAAGTTATGACGTTCAAAATAACCATACTATATGGAAAAGAAAATGGTCTGGTTTTTCTTCTTTGGGGTGGGATGGCTTTTTTAGCTTGGTTTGCTCCAAGAGCATTGACTGCTGTGCTCCTGCATGGCCAAGCTGGCAAGCTTAGTGACCATCAGTGGCTTGAATGGAGGAAAGAAGCCTAAAGAACTGCCCTTGTTGAGATGTTTCAGTGGAAGCTAATGGTTACACGTTTTACTTGGCCTAAATTCCAAATCATACACCATCAAATGTCTCTCACCTAATCAGTAGGAAAACTTGAGGAACCTGACATGCCATGTTAGAATTGGACTCACTGTGAAAAGGATGTGGCAATAGGAGGTGTGGATGGGGGACTTAGAGGAATATAGGATACAAACCTATATGAAAATAAACACCTGTATTTCCACACTCAGGGAAGCAGATCTGTTTAGTCCTTTGAAGTGTCTTTATCTCTGTTTATCTATGTGTGGCCATTGCTCGGTGTCTGGTGTACTGCAGGTTTTCAAAACATAACCAGACCCTGGAAAATGAGCTCTCAGGGCACCACCCACAGTGGATGTCAGTGATTGGTAGCCCACCACTAAAAAGGATCTTGTTTCAACAGGCTTTGCAATAAAAATGAAATTCAAAGACTCATCCTGTGCTGATGCTTAGCTAGAACTTCTTCTCATCCCCTTTTAATGAGTCTGTCACCCAAGTATCACCTGAGTATCACATTTCCCAACCCTTGTGGGGTTTGAGGACTGTAAACAGAGGCTCTAGCCAGACCTCCAGACTGTCTCCCCTCTTGGGGACACTACTGAGCACACACTGCAGCCACACAGCAGATTATATGCAGAAGTGTTGGTGGACTGACCCATCTGTTTCATGATTAATCTTTGTTTGGACAAAGACCCTTCCTACAGTTTTTGGGGTGGATGTGCTGTGGAGATACCGAGCCCACAGAAAGGCAAATGTCTGTGTTGGCAACAGGTGGAGTTAAAACTGGTGAGACAAGATGTTGCCAAAAGCAAGCATTTCAGATGAATAGGACTCCAACATTACTAGTTTGTTTGTGTTTTCTAATTGTTTGAAATCTCTTTAATTTTGCTTTCTGGTATTTCACATGCTTATGAGTCAGGCTTTGAAGCTTCTCCCTGCAGCCATGACATCTAGAAACAATTCTGTTATAAAGTTGTTGGATTTTTTTTAAAGTTCACATAATCCCAGGACTCAAGGAGATGAAACTTTGTTTAGTGTATCAAGGAGTTCAATAAAATTACACGAAACAACCAATTTCCCTCCCTCAAAACCCCAGTTGGCCTAAAACTCTACAGACCCTGTTTTGCAGTGGTATTTGACTCTCTTAGGGGATCAGCACACCCTCATCATTCCCCCTTTCTCTGGCAGTAGCTCTCCACATTGGCTCTCCAACTCTCAGAGGGTTCTGGGGGAAGGAATCTGTTGTTTCCAGCTTTCCTTCCTTAATACTTGTTCTTTTTATTGCCCCATCTTATTTCTCTGCCCTTCCAGCATGCCTGGAAGCAGTGGCCTGCAAAGGAGGGAGGAGCATTAGGGCATCTGCACCTGTGGGAAGCATCAGGCTGAAGCTGGCAAAGGTAGATGAGGTGACCTTGGGGTGGAGCTGTGTGGGGCCTCACAATGCCACCATCCCCTTCTGTCTGCCACAGGAGCAGAGCAAGTGTGGAAAGCTGGCTCTGTCAGAGGGACCCTTCCTTTCTTCCATGCCACCTCCTGCAAGCTTTGCCAAAAAGCATGGCTTTCCTTTTCAGCCCCAGCCTCCATTAGCATCAAAACAGAGAAAACAATCTCCCTAACCATATCTCACACATGATCAGCAGAGAGAAATTAAATGATGTGATGGCTTCTGCCGGCAATCCGGGAAATGCTTTCCGGTTTCTGAGCGCCTACAAGAGCCCTGTGCTGGGGCTGCCCCAAGCTCCCCGCTCCCCGTGGCACGTTGCTCAGTCATGCTGTTCATCTTTCATCCAGCAGCTGAGTAGTGACCATGCCTCTTCCTTTCCTGCAGAGAAAGCTTCAATAAAAACAGGAAGGCAGCAGGACAGCTTGGCACCAGGAATACTGAGTGTATAACCCCAAGCACTGGGGACAGACAGCAAAATGGGAGAATAATTGCAAAAAGAGAGAGAGGGAGGAATGAGAAATGTGGGAGTTTAACATGAGAGGGGGAGCTGTATATCTGGTAGCCACTGAATCATATAATTCATTTACTTGTGCATGGATGGTGAGGTTCAGTGACCAATATCCTGCATTCCTGGGGAGATCTTGGCTGCATGGGAGTACAGCAGGGCAATTTCTGAGAGCATTTGCAGAAAGTAAGAAGCATAAATAAAGGTTAAAATAAACTTGATCAATACAGCCAACAGAAACTCGGTGCACTATTTCTTCTTCCAAGTGCTGCATAAAGCTTTTGGTGAGCAGACATTCATGGAGCAGCTCACCAGCTTCTGTAACACTTTCCTTTGGAGGACTGTGGAATGCTGGACAAACATGCATTTAATGCTGCAAATGTCCTCGTTTGCTAAATCCTACTATTCACTTTTTTTCCAGGTCAAGTAGTTAATTGACTCACTCAAGGTTAGGGCAGAAGCTTAGTGACAGAACCACAGGAGTATCCAGGCAGAATCTGGCACAAGTAATTTCACCAAGAAAAAAATGATTTGCACCAGGTCTGCATTCCAGCACAAACTGGCAGAAAAAAAAAAAATAACCCCAAATGACAAAGATTAGTGACTACGAGCTGAAGCCAGATATTTAAATTAGGAACAGGGCACATTTTTAACTGCAAGAGGTGACACACCATTGTAAAAACAAGGAAAGTGGCAGATTTTCTATCTTGTATCTTTAGGAAAGTTGTTTTGCTCTCTCATTGACTTCACATTCTGCCTTATCTCACCCTCACACAGACTCTGCTCTTGTTAGTCTCAAAAGGACTCACTTATGGATAGAAGGAGACAGAAGTGACTCCTGAATTCCCAGTCCTGCAATGCAATACATGCTGACAGTCTCTGGGCACACCCATAGCTGATTTCAGTGTCGCTCTGAGCAAGGACAGAGTCTGACTGTGCTCATCAAGGTGCATGACTGCAACCTTCAATGGCATTAAATAACCATAAGCTGCTGCTGCAATGCTGAAAAAGTGTCATCCTGCTTTAAAGCAAAGACACTTGCCTGAAGCTTTTTAATGACAGGGACAATGCTGTGCTATGCGTTTTTCTGCAGCACTGGGAATTCTTTTGATACTGGCAAGGAAACAAACCTTTGTCAGTACTAAATCTGTCTATCCTACTTCTAATACAGACTTCAGACCTATTCCTATAAGTATTTGTACCTATTCACAGCTTTACCCACAGGAATACTCTGAATGACATCACTGAGACCAAGATTATACAGAAGCCTAAACCTGAGGAAACTTGTTTGTAGACCCAGGTTCTAAATTTAGCATTTTCTTCTATCTTTGCACAATTTAAGCTTTAAATGAAGTAATTCTGCCTGTGTACCTAACTCTGCTTGAATATCTGTATATTTGTGAGCCTTGCATGAAGGGGAAGGATCTGTAATCTTTGCATATTTTGAAGAAAGAGATGTAACAAAACAATAGGCAAAGGATTTACAGGAAAGGAAGCTGGAATCCTCTGTCAGAAACCCCTGCAGCAAAAGCCATCGTTCCATAGAATGAGGTTAATTAACTGGCAATTATTTCTGAAGTGCATCTGAATCGAATATATCTGCCACAAAGATGTTATTATAAGCCTATCAAGCCACTGCTGGAAGTCAAGACTATTTAACACTCCCACCCTCACTGCAACTGCCTGCTTCCCATGACTGAAACTGCACGTCTCCCATGTCGGAGCCCTGCAGCCACAATACACACAGGGAAACACACAGGGCTCTTCCCCAGGCTGCCGCTGCCACAGCCCGACTGCGGCCAGCACTCGCATTGAGATGCGCCATTCACGCTCCTGGAGGGCTCTTCTGCTGACTTAAAATATTGAGAAATCAGTGAGATTGAATCTTGTGTCTTCCCTCCTCCCTCAGCTGAGCTGATTCAGTGGAAACAGTCTATGTCTGCCGATAAGGGATCTTAAATAAGAGCAAAATTGTAATCTCTGATTTTGTCTGTATTGCTCAGGCAGGCACACAAAGTGATTTTACTGTTGTGCCTGACTTGAGACTACCAAGAACTGCTCCAAACTGCGGTGAGGATTGAGAACCACTTGTCATCTGTCCTAGACACCTTCCTACTGCTGCCCTGAGGCATGGTCCAACCACATCCTTGCTATGGCCTGCAAAAGAGAGAGAGAAAGGGCGGGAGACAGACTGCAAGCTGAGACACATGGATGCCATGGATGTGGCGTCTGTGGAATAGGATGCAGCTGAGAGCCTGGGCTGAGTCTTCCCTAGAGGTTGCTTGGAACATGATGCACTGCTAAGGAAACCATTTCAACACCTCGGGGCTTTCTGGCTACCTCAGGGCTCTCTGGCACCCAGGGTGACCCCATTTCACAGGATCCAGGATTCACAGTACTGATTGCACCTCATGGGCTGCATTCAGTTTTGGGCCCCTCACTTTAAAAATGACATTGAGATGCTGGAGCAGGTCCAGCGAGGGGCAGCAAGGCTTGTGAAGAAAACACGTGCTATGTGGAACAGCTGAGGGAGCTGGGTTTGTTTAGTCTAAAGAGTAAGCTCAGGGGAGACCTCATCACTCCTCCAACACATAAAAAGAAGTTGTAGTGAGGTCGGGGCCGGTCTCTTCTACTGTGCCTGCAGTGAGAGAACTAGAGGAAATGGCCTTAAGCTGAGACTGGGGAGATTCAGGTTAGATATTAAGACTTTTTATTTTCCACTGTTACGGTGGTGAGGCATTGGAATAGGTTGCTCATGCAGGTGATGGAGTCACCATCCCTGGGGGCGTTTAAGAGGCATCTGGATCTGGCGCTGGGCGATGTGGCTTGGGGCTTACAGTGGCAGTGCTGGATAGCTGGANNNNGCGATCTCGAACGTCTCTCCCAGCCTCGATGAACCCGTGAGTCTGTGATCCTCACAACCCTGCCCCTCTTTCCTCCTCCTCCTCTACACACACACGCTGGCAGCGGCGGCCAACAGGTGCTTCTTCCTCACACACTCGAAGGCCACAGGTAACAAATGGAGACGCCTGCGCTCGGCGCAGACCAGAAGGAAGGTGTAGCGACAGGTAAATTTCCAAGCATTCCGGTTCCGCGGGCTCTCGCTCGGGCCGCGCCCGGCGCCGCCTCTCGCGGGGCGGGGCGGAGCGGGCCCGAGCTGTGGCGGCGGAGGGCGGGCGGGAGGCGGCCGCTCCCGCTGCAAGATGGCGGCGCAGAGGAGGAGTCTGCTGCAGAGTGTGAGTGGCATCTTCCCCCCCTCCGCGCACACGCACCCCCCAGGTGGGTGCGAGGGAGTCCCCGGGCCTCCTCCTCACCCGCCCCCCGCGCTGCCGTGTGGGAAGGGGGAGGTCCCCCCGCCGTGGGGCGGTGGGTTGCTGCTCTCCCGCCCCCCGAGCCGCCTCAGGACGGGGGGTCCCGGCCTGCGGGGGTCCGTGCGTGGTCAGCGAGCCGCACCCGGGGCCGACCGGCCGCTCTGCAGCGCGCCGTGGGCGACAGGTGGCTGGGGGGGCCGTGCCAGTGCTGCGGGCTTCGGGGTGCCCCGCTGTGTGAGGGGGCAGCGGGCGTCTGCAGGCCGAGCGGGAGATGGCGGCCCCAGGGATGTCTCGCTGATCGCTGGCTGCAGCAGCAGGCCCCAGTCCCTTGTCCTGGTTGAGTAGTCCTGGGAGAATCCAGAGCTTTCCCTGTACTCCCGTGCCAGGGGTGCGTGAGGATCTGATTCACCATAGCTAAGCTAGTGCTGTGCTGTATGGAGTGCAAAACTTGCATGCAAATTTCGCTTCTGGTTTCTTGTTAGCAAGAGTTGAAGTGCAGACAGAGCTTAGCTGCAGAGGGAAGGAGGGACGTGGTAAGTGATGCTGTTCTGCAGCGGGGAATATGGAGTTACTGGCTGTGCTACTAATTTGCAAAAGGAGAAGGGTTGAGAAGAGGGTGCGGTCGGACTGGCCCTGTACCGGGCCACGATCTTCACTCTGCTTGGGGTTTGCATGGTCTCTTTCCTCTTCCTGTCTGCCAGGAACAGCAGCCCAGTTGGACAGATGACTTACCATCCTGCCACCTCTCTGGGGTGGGCTCAGCTCCAAACCGTTCCTACAGTGCAGATGGCAAGGGGACAGAGGGTCACCCCTTGGAAGATAACTGGTTAAAATTCAGGTAAGTGGGTTGGACCTGGGACACTGACTCCTGCTGGCACAAGGGCAGGTAAAAGAGGTATTTAGTTTGTCACACAGGACTTGGAAGAAGAGGGTGGGTCCTGAGCATGCAGGAGGAGTCAGCGAGGAACTTGCTACTTGTATCTGTCCTAAGACATCTGTGACTTCTTTGCTTCTGCCCTCTTGGCAGGAGTGAGAACAACTGCTACCTCTATGGTGTCTTCAACGGTTATGATGGCAACCGAGTCACCAACTTCGTGGGTCAGAGGCTCTCTGCAGAACTGCTGCTGGGCCAGCTGCATGCAGATCACAGCGATGCTGACGTGCGTCGAGTTCTGCTGCAGGTAAAGAAGCTTTGAGTGGGAGCAGCTCCTGCTTCTCGCACTACCCACCTCCTCTTTGCCATCAGGGGAACAGCATCTGGTTTCTGTGGGGGCTGGAAACATCTGGTGGTTGCAGTTGCACTCATCTAGAGCATCTGTAGTGCTTTGTTTCACTCCCGCCTCATACCCATCTGTCCCCTGGCTCCGTCAGCACAGTGCTGAGAGCTCTCCAGGAAGCTGCAGCCAGTCTTCACTGGACGTGTAGGAACAAGTCAGCCTGTGAAGGAGATGACAGTGAGTGAGGGGGAGAAGTTAATGTGTGGGGAGATGGATTTGTGAGCACGCTTTCTTGAGTGACAGGATCAACACACAAGATCAGATAGGTCTCTGACATTGCTGTGAATGTAATTTTTACAGTGTTGTCTCCTGTTTTAAGTTGTAGCAGATTGTTTTTACAGGCTGTTAATCAGTTGTGCTGAAATGATTGTGTTTCAATGTGCTGTAGTGATCCTTGAATGTCTGTATGTACAGTGATCATCCACTCTTAGGAGCTGGCCTTAGAGAGGTGAGGATGGGAAGCCCCAAAGGTCTGTAGGCATTGGGTAAGCTTAGTTTCTCTTTATGGCCTTTTTTAGGCTTTTGATGTGGTGGAAAGAAGTTTCCTGGAGTCCATTGATGATGCCTTGGCAGAGAAGGCCAGCCTGCAGTCTCAGCTACCAGAGGTAATGTAACCTTAAGGGCAGAGCTTGCTGGAGTCCCACCTTCCAGCTTGCTGGATGAGGTTTGTGCATATTAGTCAGTTTGATCCAAGGGAGGCTGTCAGTGAAAGTTACTTCTCTGTGGTTTTCATCTGGAAGCTTGGATGAAGTGAAGCCTTGGTCCATTTCCCAGAGTTCCCACAGCTCATACTGGCAGTGCTTAGACCTCTCATTGGTTATCTGAGTAAGGAGCTGAGTGTATCACAGAGATGAGTTCAGCCTGTACATGTGGCTCTTCCACGACAAGAGCATGCAGATGAGAGAAGAGGCCTCAAATTTGCATGGCATCTGGGCAAATAGGGCTCTGTTCTTCAGGTCTACTGGGCTGTCCTCTCCAGAATCATATCAAAGCTGTGTCATTTGCTAGGACTGAACAGAAAATTTTATGTCTTGTACAGCATACAAGGCTAAGACATGTCAAGCTGAGTGCCCTCCCTACAGAATTTTTATTCCACCTGTGACTTCTGTGTTGTGGACTGTGTGTTTAAGCTTCCCCCTCATTTTGGCTTCCAGGGTGTCCCTCACCACCAGCTGCCTCCTCAGTACCAGAAGATTGTGGAGAGATTGAAGGTTGTAGAGCAGGAGATCTCTGGAGGAGCCATGGCTATTGTGGCTGTCGTCCTCAACAACAAGCTCTACATCGCCAATGTGGGTGAGTTGGGTTTTGTCAGTGGCTCAGTCTCAGCATTCCTGAGGATGGCAGGGTTCTAGAGAGTAAAAGAAATTTGAATGTGGGGGACAGTTTCTTTGGTCTGTGGCCAAGCAGTGGTCTGCTTGCTCCTTATACAAGCACTTGAAATCAGCCTGGCTCTTTATCCCTGCAGATGTTGGCTGATGTGGTGCGTATGGCCAAAGAACAGAGGGAAAACGGGTTGAGAGGAGTAGTGCAGGTTCACTGAGAAACAGGGAACTTTCCTGGGAGGTACCAGCTCAGGTCTGGATGGAGAGCTGCCTAGCAGGCCCACTATGCTGCTAGCAAGGCTGCTTTTTGGAGATGATGATGAGACAGTACATGAGCCTTTCTCTTCTTTTCTGTCTTTATTCCCGCCTCTGCTCCTTCTCCCTTTGCTGTGTTCTCCCTGTTAACGGCAGAGCTATCTGGTGCCTCATCTCGCTGCTCCCACTGCAGGTACCAATCGGGCACTGCTGTGCAAGTCCACGGTGGATGGGCTGCAGGTGACTCAGCTCAACGTGGACCATACGACAGAGAATGAGGATGAACTTTTTCGCTTCTCTCAGCTGGGTGAGTGTTTGGGGTTCGTGTTCTTAGCTGAGAACATCGCATGACTGTTTATCTGGGGCACAAGAATGACTCAAGCCACAGGAACAATAAATAACCACAAAAAGAAGCTTGCTGTATTTTCAGATGACAAGTTCAGTGCTTTCTTTTTGTGCCTTTCTAACCATTCTGGGGCTACAGAGTGAGTAAGCTCATCTCACTAACCCAGCAGAAAACTATGCCTTTGTTTCAAGTTTTGAGGATTAGTTTTGTCTCCAGCTGCCAAAGTGGCATTGATTTGCCCTCCAGCTGTTGCTGTAGTCCATAGGAAGGCAGGAGTGGAAGCACAGAGCCAGAGGGTAGAAGTGAAGCGGACAATGTATGATGGCTCCTGTGGAGGCAAACCACAGTTATGCTGCTTTAAGTTCTGTGTGATGCCTCACCCTCAGGATGGTACATTTCAATATGCCTTTGTACAAGCTGCTGCTGAAAAAAAGCAGCTTCACTTCTGACAGAGCCAGGCCAAGCACTGGCATTTACTCCTCTCACATCAGTAACTACTGAATCCTTAATGCTGACATTTTGCTTTAGGCAATTTCCCTTTTCCTTTACAGTGTTTGACATGTTTTCTTTCTTGGTCTAGAGCTAACCCAGACCACTTGTGTGATTGCCAGTACCAAATTCTCTTTATTGGGATACTTGGGTTCTGTACTTTTATTTAGGTAGATCTAAGGTGGCATTCTTCATTAGATTCACTTGGCAGATATCTTCTTATCGGGTGAGGCTGTTGATATGGTAATTTCTACTGCTAGGTCTTGTTTTATTCTGTTTCTCTTTCATACCCACTTCTACTCCTGCACTAGGGATATGTGCTATGAAACAGAAGACTGAATACAAGAATCCAGGGAAAGAGACTTTTTCAGTGCATTTTTACTACCAAAAAAGCAGAATTTAGCTGCAGTCCATAGGAGAGCAGGGATCTGTTAGATGTACCAACCTTAACCTGGTGCAGTACTGGTGCTCCTGCTTGCAGTCCCAGCAGAAGGAAGAAGCAACAAGACAGTATGAACAGGCTGTTTTGGGAGCCCAAGGAGGTTGTTGTTGGACTAGGTTGAAGCACAGGGATAAGAGGTAGTGAGGATAGCAGTTGTCATGATGGTACCTGTTCCACCTGTGTCTTGGGGGAAAGGTGGGAGAGGTCTTGTGCCTTCGTGGTTCTTTAGCCAGCACATCACAGCTTGTTCAGTGCTCTGTGAGGGTTGCTGTGATTTAGACATGACCTCTCTGGCATCCTGTGAGTCTCCCTGAGTTTGTGTCTGTTGATGGCATGTACCCTCCTGCCAGCACCTGGCACACGAGCCAGGCCGTGCTGATGAGTCAGCTGTGGTCTGCAGCAGATGGAGGACTTGTGTCTTACTGCTGGGGTAGGAGTGGAGCCATCTGTGCAGCAAGGCTTGGTTTGGCTCAAAGGGAGAATTTCAGCTGGACCCCTGCCTTCACCTTGTATTGAGGACAGTCATCCCTAGATAAAATCTCAGTGTTTTCTGGCTGATAGCTCTAGGTATAATGAGGAAAAAGGGGTTGCCAGAACAGACCAGGTAAGTGGCTCATCTGCTCCAAGTCCTGCCTCAAATAGTAGCAGCACTCAGATGGTCCCTGTTAGAACCTTCTTCAAGATGGGATTACTTCCTAGCCCCTGCCAGAGGTATATCCCTGTAAGTTTATTTAAATAAATACTTGCTTGAGCATTGTTCTTATTGTAGGAGTAGCCCACATCAATTTGAGCACTTGAGCAAATTCAGTGCCTCTTGTCAATAGTTCTCCTTTTCTCAGAATCACAGCATGGGTAAGGTTGGAGGGGACCACACTGGGTCATCTGGTCCAAGCTCCTGCTCAAGGAGAGTCATCCCTGAGCACATTGTACAGGTTCTTGAATACCTCCAATGGGGGAGACTCCACAACCTCTCCCTGCAGTCTCATGTGTTAATGAAATTGGCATGTGGAGCTTAGGAGCAGGGGTTAATTACAGGTGGAAGAAAAAGCAGAATCCTTCACATTTGTTTTCTTCCTTCCTGCCTTCTGCCATCACACAGTCCAGAGCTGACAGGCACAGATGTTCTCCTGCCTTTTCAGCAAATGCCTGTGCAGCCAGGCCAGCTGCTGCTGGTGGCTTTGGACCAGGATGTGGGCTTTGTCTCAGGGCCAGCTGTTGCATTCAGAGTATGCCTGTTGGGCTATGTGTCTCTCCCTCCTTCTCTCTGCTTCCCAGCTTGGAACTAATGAAAAGGTGTCCCTTGGAACACAGCAAACTGCTATTCCTTTTCTCCCTGTTTAGTTCCTGGTGATTCTTCGGTGTCTCGTTTTGTCTTACAGTTCTACGTAGCTGTGGATATTTCTTTTCTCAGAGGAAGTTCTGCAAGTTTCACCAAGTTAATGAAACATTTTTGATTTTCAATCTGGCAGGGTTGGATGCAGGGAAAATAAAACAAGTGGGAACTATTCGTGGGCAGGAAAGCACTCGGCGCATTGGAGATTACAAAGTCAAATACGGCTATACTGATATTGAACTGCTCAGGTCAGAAAAACTCAACTTTGGGGTTTCAAGCCCCCCTTTCCTTCATGATCACTCCATTCTCACCTACTATGTCGCCATTAAATGCTAAATTACTGTCTCTTTCCAGTGCTGCTAAATCTAAGCCCATCATAGCGGAGCCTGAAATCCACGGAGGGCACTCGCTGGATGGGGTGACGGGCTTCTTGGTGCTCATGTCAGAAGGACTCTACAAGGCACTGGAGGCAGCTCATGGGCCTGGGCAGGCCAACCAGGTGAGCCTGCTCTCAAGGGAAACATTCCTGTGGCTATTGACTCACTCCAGCAGTGTCAGCTGCTCTCATACAGGCTGTCCTCCTCATCTGTGCTGTCAGTGCTGGCCAGGCTGAATGCCTGTGCCACCCCATTCCTGTCTAATAATACGGGAGCTGCTTTGCCAAGCCAGTTCTTCTAGGCAGCTGCCTGTCCCTTAGGAGTAGCCCATTAAAGGGAGTGGGATGACTCAAGGCACATTATCAGCAGGTAAGCATCACAGTCAGATGAGTTGCCGTAAAAACTCTTAGATCAGATGGCAGGAAAAGGTTTCCTCCAAAATCTCCTAGAAATCTTTCCTCTGGTGATTTTTTCTTTTCCCTTCTCTGCTCAGGAAATTGCAGCCATGATAGCCACAGAGTTTGCCAAGCAGACATCACTGGATGCCGTGGCACAAGCAGTGGTGGACCGGGTTAAGCGCATTCACTGTGACACTTTTGCCAGTGGTGGGGAACGGTCCAAGTTCTGTCCCCGTCATGAAGACATGACACTGCTTGTGAGGAATTTTGGGTACCCTCTGGGTGAGATGAGCCAGCCCACACTGACACCAACACAAGGTGTGTTGGGGAGAGAATGAAGCAGAACGGGGGGAGGAAGATAAGATCTCTTGATTGATCCAGCACTCACCTCACATTCGGCGAGGAGGTAGTTGGTGGGGAAGGAATCTGTTATTAAACTGATAATTGGCTTTTCAGATGTGGAATCTGTGACAATTTGGCATGTGTGTGACTTTGATATAAATTCTTGGGGTTTTTTGCTGTTCTGCTGCACCCTCAGTTGCTCATGTCCGAACTGCATTTTATAACTTCTGTTTTCTCCCTTCTCAGGAGGCCGTGTCTACCCAGTCTCTGTGCCATATTCCAGCTCCCAAAGCACAAGCAAGACAAGTGTCACACTGTCTCTTGTCATGCCTTCCCAAGGCCAGATGGTCAATGGTGCTCACAGCAGCTCAACTCTGGATGAAGCCACCCCCACCCTCACTAAGTAAAGTCCTGCTCTCTTGCTACCCACAGTTTTCCCTGCACCTCACACTGTATAAAGTGGTTGAAAAGCAGAGACAGCTGTCAGCTACCTGTCAGTCATTCCCTTATCTGGAGTGTGCTCCCCCCCACTAGAGTATTGACAGCCAGCATAACGTGTTAGCTGGAAAGTGATTGTGTGAGGAGTGGGAATGAGTGAAGGAACAGCTCTGAAGCCAGCTCTGGCTGTATGCCTTGGGAGCAGCATCTGCTGCTGTTCATGGAGGGCATTCTGGCAGTGAGCTGCCCTTCTCTTTGGATCTCATGTGCCAAGTGGGTTGGATGCTGTGCACAGAGGGAGTGTGGGTGCCCTTCATTTTAGTAAGGAAGAAGGGACTATGCAGGTCACCTGTAAAGCTCTCGGAGAGGCTGCGCTGCTGAAGTTGATTTGCTTACAGGCAGAGCCCAGGGGAAAAAAAAGTGGATAAAGCTTAGGACTGGGTCCTCTTTGAATCTACTCTGCAGTGTCATACTAGTTAGTGGCTGTGGTTTAGGTTGAGCCCTTGGCACAGGGTGATGTGTACACACTGCACAGTGAAGAAGCACTGTGGGTATTGTGCTCTGTAGCTCCAGAAACAATAAGGCTGACGCACTGGAGCTGCTTTGGCCGCAGCACAGGTCATGCAAGAATAGCTTTCTTTGCTGCCAGACTCTTCCCGTAAAGCTCATACTGTTCTGGGTATAGGGAGGCCAGCAGAGTGCATGCCTGGTATTTTCTGCTTCCTCTCTGTTCCTCAGATGCCTGGTTGTACTTAAGGCCTTCCAGTTAATATGAATCAGATACCTTTGCTGTTTGTGAGCTCCAGTCAGTTCTCAAACACTTGTAGTCCTCTCGTAGAGCAAGTGACTGCAACTTTTTACCTGTCTGCTAGGGTAGCTTGGTATGTGAAGAAACTGGTGCTTGTCGTGGTGGTTGTCTTGTCCAGTGCATCAGGTGGAGTAGAATAAAGATGCTTATGCTCTCTCTTTTTCCCTCCCTAGCCAAAGCCCAACTGTGACGCTGCAGTCAACCAATACCCACACGCAGAGCAGCAGCTCCAGTTCAGATGGGGGTCTCTTCCGCTCCCGACCCACCCACTCGCTCCAGCCAGACGAGGATGGGCGTGTGGAGCCCTACGTGGATTTTGCAGAGTTTTACCGGCTTTGGAACATGGACCACGGAGAACAGGGAGCACTGACTGTGTCCTAACATGTATCTGCCTCCTGCAGACGCCTTGTGCTCGGCTGCGTGAGCACAGACTGAGGCAAGAGTGAGTGTTGCACCGAGGGCTGCGTTCTGCCCAGAGCTAACTCCTATCCAGGATGTGCTGGACACTGGGCAGGGGGTCTTGTGCACTACACACGTGTTGCCTGTGCCATGCTCCCAATCCTGACCCGCCCTGGGAAGCCCTGTGATAGGGGAAGGGGTCTTGAATGCAGCCCACACTGCAGGTTTTTGCAAATTAAGGGGCAGAGAGGCTCCTTGTGGATCGTGCAGGAGTGGGGCCCGTACGAAGGCTGCGTGTGTGCGTGTGTAGGTGTACACGTGTGTGCCTGAGTGTGTGTGTGTGTGTGTGTGTGTGCTGTCATAATGTTTCCACAACTCAATTCATAATGCTGTGATTCCAGTGTTCAACTCCATAGAAGATACCTCTATTTTGCAGAATAAATAACTTATAGCTACAGTCATTGGCACCCGTGTGGCTTGCTCTCTTCCTTATAATGTCGTGTGTGGGTGTGACAGCTCCTCCTGCTGAAACCTTCTCTTCCTCCAGAACAGAGGCTTGCACCTTGCAGGAGGAAGGCTTCTACTGAAAAAGTGGCCTGAAGCCTTGCAGGTGACTTGAAAGCATAAGGTGTTTGTTTACTTACTTGCTGAGCTTTGGCACTGAATTATGGCTTAGAGTCAAACCATAAATACAGGTTATTGGTTTTTGTCAGTAAAATGCATGTTGTTTCCTTTAATGTTGGCCATCTGGAGAGGTGTAGAGGGCAGGTGGAGTTTGTCATGAAGTTTTTGTGTGCAGGCACCTGGTGGTGCACAGCTGGAAGTCCCAACTCTGTCGCGGTACCTTGAAGATGCAGATGAGCACCCTCGTGTCAGAACAGGGAGGGGTCCTGCTGGCTCCACACCGGCGTGACGCCAGGCCTGGAGTTGCTGGCCGAGGCATCGGGATCACGGCAGCCCTCCTCTTCAGTTCAGATTTCTGACGGCAGGCGGCAAGCGAGGCTCTTCCCTCCCGGCTCCAGCCGTCCCCTCAGCCTGCCTCACTCACGTCGAGCCTTTCCCCAACAAACGCGGGTGAGCTGCAGCACCTGGTACCTCAGGGGAGTTGTGCTGAGGCACCAGCCAAAGCCAGGACAGGGCTAGGGGGGATTAGAGGAGAAGGGGCAAGAGAAAGGACTGGCCGGGGTTCCTTCCTGCGTTTATTTTTGTGTCCAGGCTTGTCACCTTAGGAAGAAGGGGAATGGGAGGGGATTAGGATGATGTAGCAGGGGATGCTGTAATTAAGGCCAGTGTGTAGCCAAGCCCTAATGTGTGCAGGTTTGAAGCACTTGTGGCTTGCCAGCCTGGAAAGTAGGAGAGGGGGATTTATCCCTTTGGATAAATTAAACAGCACTGAGTGCCCAGAGGCAAGACCTGAGTTCAGTGAGAAACGTGGGCAGGATCAGAGCGGTGTGAAACGCTCGGAAGGCACAGCAGGCATCCCTTGTGTGTGTGAGGGGCGGGTGGAGCTCTGCCTGCGCCCCTCCAGGTCCTGCTGGCATGGCTTTGCCCTGCAGGATTCCGTGTGCTGCTGGACTGCCTGCAGAAGCTCGCGTTTCCCTGCCCCCCCGCAGTTCCCAGGCAGGCTGGGTGTGCTGAACGTGCCAGCACAGGCACCTCCTGTCGAGACCCTTCCAGCCCTGCCAGGGAGGTGGCGTTCAGTGGCGCGGAGGCGAAGGCAGCAGAGTTGGGGTGGGTTTGGTGCCTTGTCCCCAGGGCTGAACAAGGCAGGGGCTGGCAGTCCCTCAACCCTGTCCTCTGCCCTCGCCTCTGCCCTGCAAGGAGCAGACAGTTCAGGTGTCTGAGCCCAGCCTGGCCTTGCTGTCCCGGGCTGCTCCAAAATGTCATTTGACCTGAGGGTCCTATCCTCCAGATTGTGTGGCTATTTAACAGGATAGCGTGATCCTGGTATGGAATAAAATGGAGTTGAAAAGGTTTTGTCCTATTCTACATTCCCTAACCTGGCACAGATTTCAATAGCTGCATAAACAAGTTTTTCTTGCTTATTCCCCCATCCCATTTATCTCTGGTATTTGCGAACTTATACCAAGAACTGTTCCAATGGGAAATATTCCAGCAAGTGGATGCTCCAGATAAAAGTTTAAGAATTGCCAACACACTTACATAAAGCACATCACGCAAAACAAACTGATCCTTAGGCATCATTACCAGTTTAGGAAGCACAAAAAAATAAAGTGGGCAGGAGCGGGTGGATCACACTAAGCTGTACTTGTACAGCCACTGGGAAAAAGAGGAGGAAAGGAGGTTTTCTGTGCATGCTCTGTAAGCCATGGCTTAGGAGTTCAGGTCAAAGGAACAGACTGAACATTGTGTACAGGGGCAGGAGGCTCATGAGCCAATATCAGCATTTAATATTGTCCTCGGGGAGCGAGGGGAAGATGCAGGTTGTAACAACAGTGGAAAAACCTCCTCTCCCCTGCCCCTTTAAAATGAAGGAGTGGCTGGAAGAGGACAGAACCAGAGTGATCTCTAGAAACAAGAGCAGGGGCCTTTTTTGCAGTGTAGTGAAATTCAAAACCACTAGAAATGTAAAGACCTAGACAGAGACAAACAGTGCAGCTATGCTTCACAGGATTGATTGCTGGAAAGGAGATGGCAAATTAAGATCTGAATATGCAGGATAAGTTTGTCTTAAAGGCAGCTAATATTGCTTTCCAAGAGCTATCCCCCTGCAAGACAAGGGTAGAAATGAGAAGTCCTATCCCTAGAACAGGAGCAGCAGGAATGCTTTGCATGTCCCTGGACTCTGGCTGAGGGTCATTTGAGGTGCTCAGGCCAGTGAGACAGGCCTTTGGATGCCACCTAAAACTGAGGTTCTCAGCATCTCTGTGGCTGAAGGATCACCAGGGACGTTTTTATTTTAAGCTCTCCATTAACTGAACAGAACACCCATTTATAACAAAACCTTTAAATAGCAGAGGATAGATAGGAAGGGTCATGGCCAGCAGTTAGTGCTCAGCTCCAGTACATGGCCTGTGGGTAAGTCACACAGGGCTTGGGTTTTCTTCAGCAGCCAAGGCATCAGCTGAAGCTAAGACAGGCTGGTCTGTTCCCATTCACTTTGTTGCCTTTGTCCCACCTGAGCTTTCCAATGGGGAAGTGGCACATGGTGAATGAGTGCCACTTGATGCCACCAATGCTCCCTGGATCACACAAGGGTAATGCAGCATCCTCAACCAGAGTCTCTGCTCCCTCAGCCACTGTGCTCTAAAGAAGAATGAATGTGTTCTTCTCTCTTCTCCTCTACTCATTTTGTTCCCCACCACATTAAAGGCTTACAGTGTTAGGAGATCAAAGAGCTTGGCCTGGTGTCTTGTCAAGGTGGAGATAGCTGTAGCTGAAGGGTGAATCTACCATAAATATATAAATATCATTTAATTTGATAGCTAATAGGTAGTTGTTTCTACAAAATAATCTGATTTTTCCTTCCTCAGAATGTCTGAGGAAGGGCTTTAGAGTAGTCCTGTGCTGTTCATTACTCAAGTGGCTCGCCTTTCTCCAGCGAAGAGCATCGCTGGCATCCTAAAACGTCCATGCCATTAACATGAGTTGTAAATAAACCACCAGGGACGGGTTAGGTATTTTAAATCCTATAGCTCTCTCTGTAAGCATAGGAATGCTATTTGGAGCATTCTGGCAAAAATTCAGCATGAGTGCTTATATTCTGCCAACTCCAATCCCCTCCTGGAGTTTCAAATGGATACGATATTTATCTTCACTTCCCTTCTTAACTATTGTGTGTTGTCACTGTAGGTTGCTAAACAACTGCTGTCTCATCGGTGGCTGTTCTCTGCTGGCGAATGAAGCGAGCCCCATGTGCCTATGAACCATAAAGCTATTTGGAGCCCTTGCATAAGAACCCCAAGATACGTGTAAGCTGTTAATATTTATTATGTGGAGCTGAGAACATCACTGAAGATGGAGGGATTAGAGTAACTGAGTTCAGGCTGTTGAACAGCCAGACAGAATGAAAGAGAAAACAGATGCCCTGAAGGAATAAGAGCAAAATGCATGAGGAATTTTCTGTGTGCAGGATTAGACTCCAGCGGAGCATGGAAAGAAAAAGGCTGGGAATGCTCCAGAGAGCCAGGGCAGATAGGATGGATGCAGCACTACAGCTTCTTGCTTGGAGGTGCATCTTCCCCTCTGTGCTTCCCCCAAGAAAGCATCAGTTCACCCATGGGCTCGCTGGGGTGCAAACAGCAGGAGCCCTGTGAGAAGAGACGAGGTGTTTCCAAGGCATGTGAAAGAGGATTCGATCTTCTGGGATGTACAAAGCTTGCCTGCTAGGTGTTTCAAGAGTCTTCTAACCTGTTTTCTCTTTTTGCCTCATCTCTCAAAAACAGCATGACCTAGAAACTCTGCATTTCTTCTGCTAGTTTTGCCTGAGCTGGGCAAAGAGTTTTTCTTTTCCTTGCAAAAAACAATTGATATCAGAGAGCAACACCAGGCCCTTTCTGCAGAGCAAGGTCCTCAGTGAACCAGCTGCTTTGATGTCTAAAGGACTGGTAACAAGGAAAGTCAACACTCAGAGAGCAAGAGGTTCTGGAAGGGCAGACAACCCCACATCTTCCACTTCAGAACTTATAAAAATGCTTCTGCACAAAACCCTTGTGGTTACCACGGCACTAAGGTGACCATCAGCCACCAAAATACCTTGGGAAGCCGCAGTGGTTTGTTTCCAAAAGCAGCCACAAGCCCAGTCATCCAAAACTGAGGTTGCTTGAGGTAGCTGGGCATTTCTGGACACACAAGTCAGAGAGTTCCCAACCAAAGTGAAAATGGGCAAAGGCGGCAGCCTCCAACCTCTGAAGAGAGTTTGGTTTGGGAAATTCAGGACTCCCTCCAAAGCAGTGGGATCAAAGCTGAGCTATTAGTGGTTTCATGCCTCAGAGACTCGGAAAGTCCCTCGCTCCAACGGCAGCTGGCATTGCAGCACACAGGTACCTGCTCCTGTTTGCCCGAGCGCTCGCGGCTCCTCCTGCCCTTGCTGGTGCCAGAGCCCCTCGACGCCTGTCCTGGCTGCAAACCTGCTCAGCAAAATGGCCAAAGCCCTGGTGCATCCATGGCCTCTGAGGCAGCCAGGCAGGGTCCTGCTCATACAGCCCAGGAGAGGGTTACCCCATGCACATGGACAGTGTCCAAGGGGAGGGGAGAGCCCCAGGGCCTTGTCTCGGTCAAATCTCCAGACCCAATGTGCAACCCCTGTGCAAGGGCTACCGGCCACCCTCGCCAGGAAAGACATCTCTGTGCCCAGTTTTAGGCAAAGGGGAGCAAACTGGCTGGGTCACCCGGTCTAGCCTTGTCTAAAGGTTTGCTGTGGGCACTGCTGCAGGGAGAGTGTGAGGGCAGAAACAGCAACTCATCTCTAAATGGACTTGCTGAGTGCTGCTCGTTGGTTCAGTGTGGAGGATGGCCCCAGTCCTGCAGACACTTGCTGTGTAAGGAGGCAAGTGGCTCATCCCTCTCTTTGAAGTAAGAAACATACAGAGAAGCAGCTTCAGAGCTCATCCCTAAAACACTTACAGCTCTTAAATGCAAATGAGAGTCAGGCACTAAGGCAAAATAGGTTTTGATATTAATTCTTCATCCAGGTAGTTCAATAATTTACTGAACTCTCCACCCCTTGATCCAAATGCATTCTGGAGCCAACTGTTTTCCTTATTGTTCCTCTCATTAGCTCTTCCAGGATTTCTCAGCTGCTGCATTGAGGAATAACCAAAATAGCTCCACAAGGGACTTCTTGGAGATCTGAAGGCTTGAAACAACTACAGCAAAATAAGAAAAAAAAAAAAAGCTAGATTGGAAATGGAAAAGGTGAGGAGACAAAACCAACATGCAGTCAATAAAAGCTTTCAGAGAAGAGATAAGAGCAACAAAACACAGAATGGCTTACTGCTTGCTAAAGGTGTGATGGGAATATGAAAAGAGCTTTTGCAAATGTCTGGAGGGGGAAAGAAATTAGAGGAGAAGTGTATCCATTAGTAAATGAGTGTGTGAGTGTATTATTCATGGCTGCAAATATCTGAACTGCAAAATGTGACATTTTTGTTTGCCTTTAGTGGCAAATTTAAGAATTTTGGATAGCAAGGATGTAATTAAGACCTAATAAAGCAGCTTGTGCCTGCTGCAGCAAGCAAGGAACATGGCAGCCTCCCTCCCAGACTCCACAGGGCTGTTCACCTGGATGAAGCAACTCTGTGTTTGCAGAACCACAGCTCGACTCAGCATGAAAAAAACCCAAAGGGACACCTCACTTTGGCAGAAATAAGGTACAACATTCAATGATTTAGCTGAGGCACATATTAGCTGGAGCTCTTCACCATGTGGGACTTCATTTTTGGTAAGCCACCGAGGCCCTGCAGCTGTTTGGCACCACGGGACCCTTGCAGTGCCTCTTGGAGGGGTGCAAGAGGGCCGTGCTGTGCCTGGAAGCAAGGTGGGCGGCCGAACGTGGCTGCAGTTTGCAGCTGCCACCGCCAACCCCACCACGAGGCCGCTGTTAATTGTTATGCTTGGCACCTCCAGACAGCCTGGCTACATCTGGTCGGCCGCCTGCCAAGCGCGCGCGCGGATGCGTCGTTCTGGGGAGACACGTTGTCGTGCTAATGGTCTTACGTGGAGCTTTAAGTAGGCTGGGGACCTGAGGCTCTCCAAGCAGGAGAAGCATTTCACTCTTCTCTAATTAGACCAATTTCTCGAACTGGAGCATTGGAGCAGGGCTGTGATTCCTGGAGAAATAGATGGCCCCGTGGGCTGTTTGCCAAAGCAGCTGCGAACTTTGCGGGACCCCCCATGCAGGGAAGCTGGGAATCACGCTGCTGCACCGAGCCTCTTGCCACAGCCTCTCCCACACTTCACTACCAGATGGACACGTGCTGGTTTCACTGTCCTCAGGGCAGTCAAACCCCATGACACAAACCAAAACATGTGGCGAACACGGCAGTGCTGCGTTGATGGTTGGACTCGATCTTGGGAAGGATTTTCCAGCCTAAACAGTTCTATGATTCTGTGACAGGGGAGAGATGTGAGGTCCAAGGGTTAGCGAGGTTCTGCATCCACTGGGAAAGCCAACTTGGTGCCCAGTAGCACAGAAATGAGCGTAGTTTCCAGAAAAGCAGCCACAGCTAGTGGAGATCAAGGGATGAGAGAAGATTATGTTGTGACAAACTTTGCTTGAGAGGTGGCTGGTGTTTATTGAACCACAGGTGGGTGGCAGCTTCGACAGGAAATTTCAGCAGAGGATATCAGTACTTCTGTTTCTGAAAAAGAGAATGAAAATTGACAAGGCTATAAATACAGCTATGCGAAAGCACGCTGCCTGGAGGACCTGGGCTGCGATGATAAATGACTGCTCAGTGCTATTTAGGGCACAGAGGCCTAAGGAAGTGCCAGCAAACTAAATATCCAGTCAACCCTTGGCATCTTCATTAATGCATTCAAAGGAGGATGGCAAAGGGAGCTGCTGCAGGCTCCCAACTTATCCGGTGCTGATGAAGTCCCTGTGGTGGAAAATAGCTGTGAGAGGCATGAACTGCAGCAGTGTCGCTGCAGAAACACTCCCAGGCAGCGCTGCTGGGGTTGTGAGGGCCTCATTAGAAGGCATGTTCACCAAACCTTGTTAACCACGTCATCTGGGGGGGGCACGTGGCAGGGAGGCAGCACAAAAGGGGCTCTGACACGTGGACTTGGTGGGGACAACCCACGGACACGTTAGGAAAATATAATGGGCATCGAAACCAAAAGGGTTTGGTGTGATACACCACACTGGACAACCTCCAGAGGGAAAGCCCTGTGGAGCTGGCATGGCCAAGCATCCTGATCTACTGATTTCTCCATGCCCACTTCAGTGCCTCCATTTATTTTTGCTGGCACGATCAAAAAAACCAAGTCACACAAGGGTTTTCAAACCAGAATAATTCCCTGGCCGAACACCAATGAAATTGTGACTTTTTATTCCCGCCTGGTATGTAAACACATTTCAAAGGGCTTCAGCAGCAGACAAGAAGGAATCTCTGTTCTGAGCCAGCTCCTGTGAGCTGGGAGCAGTGGCCATGCTCCCTGGGCACCGGCTGTTCTGTGGGAAGGTGCCACTCCTGATCTGTGGGGAACAAGGGGAGGAAATGGCTCCAGAGTTTGGTGTTTGAGCTTGCCTTGGACTGCTGACATTGCAGCTCTATTGCTGGTGGGCTGAACTCTGCAGTGTCCCCATCCTCCTTCCCTACCCCCAGGCTGCCCTTTGGCTCTTCTGGAGGAGCCAGAGGAAACCAGGTCGAGGAGCTCATCTGGATTAAAAAATAACCCAGGAGAAAAGAAAAATTAAAAAAAAAAAAAAAGGATTTTTCCAGCCAGATCAGTTCCCCAGCTGGGCTTGGAGAATGGACTCATGTGCAGCCGAGCTGCTTGCAGTGCTCAGTTTTGGAGCCATTCCCACCATGGGGGTTGTGCTGTGGATGGTAACTGCAGAAGTGCACGGGGCCTGGGAAACATCAGCAAGATGCAACAAACTCTGCTAGGCCTTGAGGAGCTGGCACCTCACAGGGACCACTCACATGAGGGGCAGAGCCAGATGCACATTTCTGGGCACTGGGGAAACTGGAGAGCAGCCAGCACAGGTAGTGGCAGGGTGATGATGTGGGCAAAACTGGAGTTTTCTACCCTGAGGATAGGAAAGGGCTGAAGAGAGGAGGGTAGAGAGGGATAATGCTGGCATAGAAAGCTGAGGAGGGACTCAGTGCACTGTGCTGCTTGTCCTAGTCCTGGCCACTTGTAGTTTTGGCCAAGGTGCCCTGAACTTCATCGCATCAAATAGCTCCCAGAGCTGGCTCCTGCCAGCAGACAGGGAGGGCTGCAACATGCTAGCACAGATTTGGGAGGCTGAGGACTATAACATGGATTTAGTCCCCTTCTAATGGCTGAGATCTGAAAAAAGATTTGCAAACCACCCTATCAGTGGCAGAAATCCCTGTTTCCACAGAGCTAAGGCTCCCCAGTCTTCTGAACTCAGCTCCCTTGTGCTGGTGGTGTCTGTTTGCAGAGATGCAGAGCAATGTCTTGCTCATCCCCAGCTGCCTCGCTCTCCTCTCGAATCCCCAAGTACCTCTAGTTTACCACTCCAGCAGCAGTGGCATTCCCACAGGGGAGCGGGCGCCATCGTTGGCTAAGCGAGGCATGTCAGAGAGACGCTCTCGCTCCCCCTTGTTCCGGCTACACTGAGCACAGGGGCGGGCTGGAAATGAGAGAGACCGGGGGAGATCAGCCCCCTGGGGGTGTATCCTCCCCACAGCTCCCAGGGAGGATCCACAGCAGGGATAGAGCCAATTCTCCATTATCCGCAGCACAGGGAAGGCAGCCGGGGCTCGTGAGGGGCTGGCAGGAAGATGGAGGAGCTGAGGGGATTCAGCAGAGTTTGCACTGTGCTCACTCAACGTGTCTAAAACACAAGGCCAAACCATTTCTTTATGGCCTGGCTGATGTGCAGCGTTTTGACCACGGTGACTGCTGCCAGAGGGAGACCAGACAGCCTCAGGAAGGCCCCAGGACAAACTCCCTGCAATTCCTCCTACACCGGTGCAAAAGGCCACCACAGCCCTGCAGGAGCAGCACTGCTGCACACAAAAACAGGGTGCAAAAGCACGAGGACACAAGGGTCAGCAAAAGGAAACTGAGCTTGGAGAAGTGCTCTGGACTACTTTGCAGGAGCCTGGGCCTTCCTGCACGTCCTGGCCCCAAACTCCACAGCTGATCCCTAAATACCTGTGATGTGCTGTGTCTGGCCACTGCACCGAGCAGATTACCTGTGTAAGGGGCTGTGTGGATGGAATGAAGCAGTCAAAAAACACTGCCATAACCAACAACAGTAACACAGATCTTGCTACTTTATCTAAGCCCCCATATTAATTTATTGATCCATCATGCCTTGATTAGAGATTGGCTAGAAGATGTTTGTTTTAGATTATACACAGGGAAACTCCTGTGCTTCCAAGGAAGCACTGCTGTGTATTATGCCCAGGTGTTCAAACACATGAATTAGATTGCTTAATATTCTTGTGTTTGGTGAAAATAATACCCCCTCCTTTCCAATTGTGTTCTGCTCTTCCAGCCTCAGGTAGCTTATCCAGGTGGTTCTTTGCAAGCCCCAGGGCCCAGAGCTCCCAGAAAAGCCAAAGGGGCTCAGCAGAGGGGATGCAGCCAACAGACATCACCTGCTCACCCTTCTCCCCCTCTCATCAATTTCCCCCATCTCACTGACACTAAATGCAACTTCACCAGGCCTGAGCTTGTTCTGTCCTTAAGGCATCTGTGGTATTTTGGACACATACACGTTCCTCCCACTCTCCAGCTCCCGAGACACACCTGAGGGGCTGAGGAGGGGGCTGCAGCCACCAGCAGCAGTAACTCCCACAGCTGCCACTTGGCCCTGGGTGGGCAAGAGCTTCTCCTCAGCACCAGCACATCTACTCAGCCTTGGCAGTGAGCAGCGAGCTTCCTGCGAGTGATTTGGCAGCCCTGGGGAACTCAAACTAAAACTGAACCACAGAACATCCCTCTGCATCCCCACCAGCTGCAAGGGCTGGGGAAGACCTTTTTAAATAGAGTCCGCTGATCCCTCTTCAGTCTGGAGGAAAGCTCCACCAACATCTAAAAGCTGTCTGCTTTCACGTGCAAGGATTGTTCACTACAGGAAAAACAGGTTTAAATAAGTAAAAAGAAAAATAGAAGAGCACTTGAAAGGGAAATAGTTCTGCAAATTGAGACCCAAAGAATCCCAGAGGTATTTGATGCTTGAACGGCTGAATGAGATGCCATTCTGCAAGGCAAAGCATTCAGACTCATTTATTTATTTAAATTGGCATGGAGATGCTGCTCAAATTTGCTGCCTGCAGCCATCCATCAGCCAGGATCCAGCAGGCTGACAAAAGCACCTCAGGCACAGGGGGATGCAGAGCTCCCCTCACTCGCTGCCTTCCTCAGGAGGGATTTCTTCTGTGAGGTGGGCATGGCAGCAAGGGTAGGCAGAGCAGGGGGCAGCTTACCCTCCAGAGCCCAGAAATGCACCACCCTCCACTCCAGCCATGGTTTCCCAAGTCAGATGCCACTGAACAGGGGGTTCTTGGGAGACCCATGGGGATGGGGCCATCCTTTGCTCCCCCCAGGCTGTGACACTTCTGGTATCACATCAGATACTGCTGAAACAGCCCAGCAGCAAGGAGAGCAATAATTCTCAGAGCAGCTTGGCCCTCGGCCAACAGTGTGTAAACACAGCAGGGAAACCCAGCTCTGGGGCACCTGTGAGATGGGGCAGCCCGTGGCAAGTTGCCCCCAAATTAATTTGGGAGTGGGAGTTAGCAAAAGGCAGGAGCAGCCTGTCAAACCAGTCCTTGGAGGTATTACAGTAACGCAGGTAACACCTGCTGCCTGCCTGGACACGCCGGCAGCAGGCTCCAGGGTGGGATGCAGACCCCAGGCAGCGATGTGAAACACAGGCTGATGGCCCAAACATGCTGTGCTCCACTTACAGGGAGGGCACACAACTTGTGTTACTGCTTCTTCCACCCTGTGGTAAGCAGGGACACGGAGGTTTTGGCCCTGGCATGGGAGAAGAGCCGAGGGAAGAAGTCAGTAACTCTTCTGAGCATTTCTGTCGCCCAAGGACAAGGCCCCTCGCTAGGCAGGAGGGCTCCCAGCACCAGCCCACAGGTGGAAAAGGTGCTGCTTTTGAGGGGTGGGCCCTCCAAATGCAGGACCCACTTTGGAGGTACTTTCTAGCCCCTCTCCTGCTCCATGGCTCAAACAGAACTGCTGCAGCTGGTGAGGACAAATGGCTGTCAGGGCAGGAAGCGGCAGGAAATGGGAATTCATTGCATGAGGTTTGACAAGTCCACATAGGACCAGACCACCTCATATCTGGCCACCAGCCTCTTCCTGGCCCCTCACGGCTCAGGATGTATAAAACAACCCAAGAGTTACTGCAGCCTGTCAGGAATGACCCTCAGAAAATCAGGCAGCTAGGAAAAAAGGGGGATTTTTTTTCCCATTACCAGCAGGACCTGAGCTCATCTGCAGTCAGAGGAGAGGTTTGTTGGTTGAAGCTGGAAATAAAGGTGAGCTAAACCCAATCCAGGCTTTGTTTAACTGTGTTACAGTCCTCTCTTTAGGGCTCTGCTGACACTATGCGTTATTTTCCAGACTAGTGCCAGACATTTTCTGTGGACATGCTCCCAACAGTTTTCCAGATGAAGAGCTGTGATAAAAACCTGACCTACTATGTTGTAGGGCACTTCCTCTTCACCCTCACATATTCCAGGAACAGGATTTATTTGGGATATTTAGAGCTGTGAAGGAATGGCACCTGGGTAAAACATCTCATGAATCAAAAAAGGAAACCCCCACAATTAAAATGCAGCTAAAGAAAACATGTGAAACCCGAGATATGGAACAAATCCCAGCTTGAATCATCTGGTTCCAAGACCTGCGTGGAGCCCATTGAGCTTGAGCTAATATCTATTCACAACATGCAAGAAGCAGAGACAAATAGGGATGGCCTGGAACTAAAGTTACACGGGAGCTGCACCGGAGACAACACCAGCCCCCTCTCCTGCTCTGGCACCGCTCAGGGCACCGACTCTGCTCTCCCTGTTCGTGCCTCCCTGGTGCTGGCACCATGCTCTCCTTGCACCTCAAAGCCCTTCTCCAGGCAGGGCAGGATCACCAGGAATGGGAGCACACAGCCCTCTGCAAACTCTGGAGCTTTTTGGTGACAAGACCTCGGCCATGGAAAATGCCTTGGTGTACTCTGGGCCCTGTAGCAGCCTGGCAGTGCTGGTGTGTGAAGAGGGCAAGAGGCTGAGTGAAGTACTTTCTGTTGTCCTGACCCCCAGCTCATCCCCACCAGGGAGCTGTCTGGCAACAGGGCAGCTCCTGGGCAGGTATTTCTCCCAGAGGAACTTGTCTGAGGGGTACATGCAGCAGCCTCTTTGGTGCTCCTCCCGAGGAGGTGCCCCAGGCATGACAGTTAATGGTGACACTGCACCTGGGAGCTGAGACGAAACGAGCTCTGTGTAGCACTTTGGAGCATGCCAACCTCCCAAAACGTCCTTTGCAGCCCCAACTGACCCACAGGGATACATCAGCTGGCAGCTGCACCCTGACAGAAAACCACTGCTTCCTCCCTCTCCCCTGGCTGGGACAGCGCTGATCCTGGCCAACCACCCCACGTGAAGCTCTGCTTGCACTGGCACAGGCAGCACGAGCTGGGCAAGCAAGGGCTGGCCACAAAATGGTTGTGGTTAACCTGAGTCACTTTGGCACAACGGGTCACTGGCTGCCCCAGTAATTTGGGAAGTGCCTGGGAGGAGGCCGAGCCCGCTCGTGAGGAGGCTGGTGGTGACAGCAAGTCAGGCTCAGTTACCTTCTAACCCTGCTGAGCTGCAGGCAGCTCAGATGCAATCAGATCTTTCAGTGCCATTTCCTTCCCAGGTCTCATTTTGCTTTCTGAATTTCGTGTTTCTGGGCAGTTGGGAATCTGTCCTGGCTTGGGAGCTGAGCGAGTGTCCACTGAGGGCTCCGTGGGCCCACGATCCAGTTCACACTCACACGTGTGGTTCACTCAGTGCAGCCCAGGAGAGCACCACAATTAAGCCAATGCAGCCAAAATTTGCCAACTAAGAGGCTGCAGGGTCAGAGTAGTCCTGCTGACGGCTCTGTTGGCTTTCCTGCCTGTCACCCCTCCCAAGACAGTTTAAATGGTTCTCTGGGATGCTTTGATAAACCTCTGTATCTCACAAGTACTTCAGGAGTGAGCAATAAAATGAGATGTAGACAGGACAGGCACACAAGGGGAGAGCAAATGGCCCACAAGCTGTAGCTGCCAGTTCCAGACACAGACAAGGGCTCCCTCCTTGGGGATCCCCTTTGAAGGGATAGGCAGCTATTGGGTTTCCAGGGTGTCACTCTGCTCTGTGTCCCCATCTTCCCCAAGGGTGGAGGAGCTGTGAGTCAACAGGACCGAGGTGCAAGAAGGGGTGAGGGAAGCATCCTGCCAGCACAGTGTGGGGCAGGCTGAGGTCTCCCTCATGCCCTGATTGCTGCCCCCTGCTTGCTTGGCTGCTCACTGCTTGTAAGGGATGTTTTATGGGTGCTGTAAGCACCTTCTGGTACCTGCTTACATCTCCCCTCTACCCGTGGTGAAGGAGCTGTACCTTCCAGACAGCCCCACCTAACATTGAAAACTCCTCCATAATGTTATCAAAGGCCTTATCCATGCATGCAGCTGGCACTGATTGCAATGAAATTGGTTTGAAGCCTGTTTTCTTTACAGCTCCCTGGCTGGACATGCTTGCATCAGTCACAGGGGCCGGGAAAATCAATCCAGCCCCAGTCAAAGCACATTCAGTCAGCAGCAGTTTAACTCATTTGGCTGCAAATCCCACTGTGCCTTTGCCTGTGCTGGAGGCTGGATGGGAGAAGGTGAGGGCAACAGCAGCTGTTGTGCTCCCAGGGGAGGTGGAAGTGTGATCCAGCCTCACCTGGCATGGGGCTGTGCTTCCCCCAAGCTGCAGTTCTTCTGGCCCTACCCTCACCCCCTTCCCAAATCCACTTGACATGTCTCTGCATGGCTGGGTGGCTTGAAGTCCAGCTGGTGGCCTTTTGACAGATGTGTTCACAACAAGAGGAGAAAAGATGCCAAATCAAGGAAGCCTCAGAGCAACATCAAGGCCTAAGAGGAGAGGGCAGGGAAAAGCAGAAGGGATGGCTGGACTCACATGAGATCTTCAAGGCAAGATGTGCTTTAAGGGAGGCTGTGGTGGAAACCTCACCATGGGGAATGTTTCAGAGCTAACTCCAGAAAAAGCTGTCCCAGGAGCAACTCTGCAAGTGTATGGGGATGGCTATGGTTTAATGCATTTTTCCTGCCTACGATTTATGGGAGGAAAAGTCACAATTCAGAGGTGTTGGGGCCATCCCCAAGCAACAGGCAGATAGAGAAAATCCACAGGTTGAGGTGAGCCCGCCTGGTCCTGGCCAACAGCCCCAAGTCCCACAGAAAAGGCCCAGTGTCCCTTCTTGGGTGCCCTAAGGTAAATCCCTCCCACTGCTGGGGAACACTTTAGGCCCCACAGCATGCACAGAAGAGTTAACTGCTGCTTTGCCATAGCCATAGGGAGCTTCCTGTGGTTTCTCTCACTGTTTTCCATCCATCTCTTCACCACCATCTGAGTCTTGTGCTGCCCAACCAGCTCTTGGCATCCCTCTGGCTGCAAGCTGAGCACAACCCCTCAGCCAGAGGCTTTGCAGCCAAACAGTGGAGCTGCAGGTACAGTGAGAGTTCTGCTGTGGCTCAGGCTCGACATCATGGAGAGGATGTGTGCTCTGGGATTTGGCCATGTCCAGTCTGACAGCACCTTCCTGCCTTTCCCCAAGTTTCCTGCTTCAGTCCCAGAAGGTACTGACTGCATTGAACACTGAGATCAGCACCAGGCTCTGGATCAGGGGCACGTGCCACTACAGTGCTGTGCCACCAGGACTTTCCCTCCTCTGTGGGTGCTGGGTATGGGCAGCATCAGACACGTCAGGGAGCACCCCAGAAGCTAATGGAAGTGAAGATTCATCTGGAGTGAATGCAAACAGCAAACCCCTCCAGATTATGGCCAACAGAGAAGAACACCCCAGCACACCATTCTCCTTCCTGCCCGTGCTGGTAAGGTGACTCTGACACACACGGCAGCACGCCCAGGCACAAGGCTGCTGCTGCACTGGATGGGCCTTGGAAAGAAGGGGTTTCTCAACATATCCTTGTCTTGGCTGTGGTTACTGCCTGGGACAATGCTGGGAGGGAATATGCCTAGGGATACTATGACTGGTGAGTAACTTGATGTGTAGGTGTTGGAATTCATGTCTGAAAGAGGCCCTGTGGTGAGGATTGAGGACAGCAAGGCAATGAGAGAGCATGCAATGGTCTTGTCTTCCCCTCAGCACCTGATTGTGACCAGGACTTCCCTTTCTGGTGGCACAGCTCCATTTTAGAGGATTTGGAAACTATGCCCAAGTGGCATAGAAAATTCCCTTTGCCCCTGCTTTCCCCATGGTACTTTTCAACTCTCCTTTGGGAGCTCCCAGAACTGCAGCAAGGGGGGATAAGAGGAGCACATGAGATGGGGAGGCAGGAGGGAAGGAGCAAACTGCCTCCCTCCAAAAGATCATCTGCCTCCCATGGACCACAGCAACAGCTCTGTGTGCCCCCAAGGCACCCAGCCATCCCTCTGGGGTACACTTTGCTTCCAGCATGTTCCCAAAATCCTTTCACCCCCTGTTGTTGCATCATTCATAGAGATGTGTTCCTTTGGACTTCACCTTCACCTTTGTTTTGTTCAGTTCTGCACACTGGAAAAAAAAAAAAAAATCTTCTGTCTTATCTGGTTTCCAAAGCCAAATAGTGATTACCTGTTGGCTCCTGTGTCCATCACTGGGAGAGCTGGCAGTTGCTGACCCCCTGCACTCCGGAGGGTGCAGGCTAGCCCGAGCTCAAGCAGTGAAAAGAGCTAGAGAAATGAAGGCAGACAACATTCTCCTTTTCTGTTTGCTGCTGCTCCTGAGGGGAAGACACCAGAAAACACCCAGCCATGCAGCATTTCTTCCACAAGAAGGGTTTGCTGCTGTCATACTCAGAGCAGGTGATTCAGAACAGGAGCGTGCAGTGACATCAGGATTCTCAGTGCCCTGAGCTGCTTGTATGTGACTGCTGTTAAAAACCTCCTCTGCCTTGCTACAGAGATGCCTCTGAAGCCACTTCTGTTTTTTACTGACTGCATGGTGGAGCTTTTTATCAAACTTATATTGAAACACGCTCAGTTGCTGCCAAACCAAATTTTCACTTCACCTTTCCGACAAGCCACCACTGACTTGGTTTAACTTACATTTCCGTTGTTCTTAGAGGCAGTGGTGGAAGCTCTGATACATCAAGTGGTCTAAAGCTCCACCACAAAATACAGATCCATGCTAAGGAGTTTGCAGGCTGGAGAGGCATCAGCAGGTATATGTGGCTTGAACTGGGCCTCTCAGGATGCTGGTGGCAGCAGACACCCTTTGCCTCCCTGCCCACTGCCCTCGTTTGCCCTCCCAGCTGCAGAAAGACTGGATGTTTCATGCTGCCCAGAATTGTTCTGTAGGAGACGAGGATGAAATTCAATCTCTTTGCCTTTAAGATTGCAAACTGAAAAATAGCCAAATGCTATTTGCATTTCAGCAAATAATCCAAGGAGCAGGGCTGCCAGAAACCCCTAAATGAGAGCAAACAGTCCTTATCTGGCAAAGTTTTATGTTACTTAACACCAGTGCAAGTTTAAAGGCATTTGTTTGTTTCTGTTGCACACAAGGCATCTTTTCTGGGCGGATCCTGCTATTAAGGTTAGTGCCTGAGTATTCCTACCAGCACTTGTTCATCTTCCCACTTGCTCAACTACAGCCTGATTGCTGGAAATGGTGATTGCCAGCGACTGTAATTTTCTTCAGATACAAGGCCTCAGAGCACTCAAGGAGGAGATAAATATCATTGTCTCATGCCGTTTGCCTTGTGACTGATAGAAATGTCACTTTGTTGTTTCCCTCCCTGCCACCAGCAGTGCAAAGTGAACAAGGGCATCGGATTTCAAGACTGGTTGGCTCAAAGGAGGACTTTGTTTGCAGAGTCTAGCTCCAAAGGGCATTAAAAGGACTCTAATTCCAAAGGGAGGGGGAAAGACGTGACCTTTTGGTCATCCTCTGCAGAAAGGGCGACAGTGAAAGTTTGGCTGTGCCACCATTAACTCTGCTCTGTAATTCAGTGAGAAGGAGTTAACCAAATGTCAGTGACTTGCACGCAGGGAGACCAAGAATCACTCATCAGCACTAACCACAGGGTGAAGAAACGTTGCCTAACAGCAGCTGAGCACAGCCCCTGGGTGCAAACCAGGTTCACCCAGGAGTGATGGAGAAGGGCCTTTCCATCCCCTGCCTTTGGCTGGCAGGTTGGAGCTACCAGCTCCGCTGGGTTTGTAAAGCCCAACACATGCCTGACACCCTGCCTGGAGGCTCTTGCCCACACCACCCACTTTTGGCACGGCCCAAGAGGAAGGAAATAGGGCATGTCACAGATCACGGCCACCAAAATGAAGGAAAAAACTCCAAACCGTGTAGAACAATATTTTGCTTCAAAGCCTTGCACCTGGCAAGGCAGAAGCACGGAGCGGGGAGGTGCAAATCGTCACAGGACTGAGAGCACCACCTTGGCTTCAGCTGCAAACACAAAAGTGTCTCAGTGAGTGAACAGGCTCAGCTGTGGCTGGCTGGTGTTTTATCTTGCTGCTTCCATCAGAATTCATTTGCATGCAGACGTTTGGATTTTTAGACCATTTAAGGTTAACTCGTTGCAATATGTTAATGGGCTGCTTTCCCCGGAGGAGCAGCCGGTGGGGGTTAGGGAGCGTGGAGAGCAGAAGTTGCTCTGCCAGCGGCTGGATGAACCTCTCTGCTACATTCATGCCTGGGGTTGCTGCATGCCCAGGACATCCCTGCAGTGTGCTCAGCTACTTCGTGGCCTCACCAGCACCACAAATCAGCCTGAGCTCAATCCCTCCCTCTTGCCCTGGAGAGGGGCTGGCAGCATCCCATGCCACGCCAGAAGTGGTGTTTGGACACCATGCAGCCCACAGGCACACATGAGCATTCTCTTCCTTCCTCTCTTCCCTCCCCTCTTTTGGCTCATCATGGAGCTCATTTGAATTGCTGTAAAATCCCTTCCTTGCTGCTGGGTTGGGTTTAAATTGGCCAGTGGATTCAAACCGTATTGTGGGCGGCTGATAGACAGGCAGATAGACAACGTGATTGTGAGAGCTTCGTTTCTGCAAGGAATTGGGCTAAAAATGACTCCTTATCCCAAGGGAGCTTGTCCAGCATGCCTCAAAACAAAGTACGCAAAACAGAGTTTCCTCTCTCAGGCAGCAATGGTTACGGTGCTAATTCAAGATCCACAGTCAATTTTCTACCCTACCACAACCTCTCTGTTTGGCCTCCAGCAGAACACGTGACTTTTGTAGTCCTCTGTTTCTTTAATGTAAAACAGTGCCAAAGGTTTGGGGTTTTACCTTTAGGAGAAGGGATGACGACTGAGTAAATTAGAAATCATGAGGTGCTGGGATACTACATCTAAGACTACAGCCTCACTTTAGTGCCATCAAAGCACATAATACCATTAGAAAAAATACACAAAACCCCCAACTTGTGTGTCTGGACCCACAAACCCAGAACCACGTGGCTTTGGAAACCGGGTCCCGCTTTGGAGGAGGTGCAGATGCAGTGGCGCTGGCGTGAAGGAGGTGCTGTTGCATCTGGCAGTGTACAAGCACACGCTGAAACAACAGCCTTCTGCATCACTCAGCTCCGGGGTTAGCTCAGGAAAGAAGAGCAAAATCTCGTCTTCCCTCACACAAAGATTCAGAGGCGAAGCTAAAACCCCACGTTCCCCTTCACATTGTTGCAGAGCGTAGCAGAGGGGCAGACACCCCAGGCAGGCTGCAGGAGGCTGTGTCTCTGGTTAGGAGTACTGAGCGTGGCAAACACTGTCACAGGACCGAGGAGCTGTGGCACTGCAGATGCCTCTGTGTGCACAGGATGTTCTCCTACCTCTAGGCTCGCAGTCTGATGCTCTTAAACATTTGCAATCTCTGGGTGAGCCCGTAAGCCTTCGGTTTTATCACATTAACATGGAAAAGTGTTAGCGGTCTTCACATCACCCCAGGGGTAATATTTGAAGCAAAGGGATAATGTTTTATGAGCAAAGGAGGTCTGAAATAGTGATGTTTTCTTCCTGTTAGTGCCAACCATCCCTTCTGTGATGGGAGTTCACTGGCTGGGGAAATGAATTGGTGATGGCTGCCCATCCCTAATAGGATTTATACTCACAGAGCTGAAATCACCCACACATGCAAGGCTAATGCCATCACTTGCCAGCCATCTCAAAAAAGCAGTCATGAACTCAATGAAAGTTGAATCATGGCTGTCAAATTCTTCCTAGGGATAGAGGAGCTGAGGACTCCCTTCAAGCCCACTTCTCTGCTAGGGACCCATGACTCTCTTGAAGAGCATGATCTTGACAGAGAGTGACTTCATCCTGGACCCAACAGAGATGGGGATGTTGTTGTCTTCCCAGTGTGTTCCCACCAATATGATATTGCTGTCATCGAGGTGGAGCCTTTCAGTGTCCTCAAGGACTTGTGCTGGAGCAGTATTTTGTCTGCCACAAAATGACCCCCCTCATGTCATGAGAACTTCCCTTGCTGTATCGTCGTCTTCCTCCTCTGTCCTCATTCCTTTCCCTCAATACTTCCACAATACTCTAGAGGCACTTCCTAATCCAGTTGACCTCTGGCTGTCTTTACTCATCGTTCTAGCTGAGTTTGCATTGGGGAAAATTCCCCTTCAACTATGCTGTCTGTGCCTGAGCTCTGACACGTTCTCCCTTCTTGGCCTTAAAACCCAAAATTAGGGCAACCCTTTCCCATGGAAACCCTGTCTGGTGCTGGCTAGGCAGGAGATCAGAGCGCAGGGCAGACTGTTGTGCATCCCCTTTGGGATGCCACAAGTGCTCAGAAGAGGCAGCAGCAATTTGACAGAGCCACTTCTCACCTTCTCCTCAGCGAGCTGCCCGTGTGCCTATATGATAAATGGCAGGTCGGAGAGGTGTTGGCACCGTGGCTTTGTTTTTAATGCGCTGTTTTTCCAAATTCTCATGAAATGTTGAGGAAGGGTGTACTCTAATTCTGCTTCCTTTGACCTTTCACTCGCTCTTGGCCGCGAGGGGTGAGGTCCTGAGGCTGTGTTTTAGCGTGTTTGTAGCGGTGCCGTCGAGCCAGGGGAGAGGGGGTGGTGGTGTTATGGTTTGGCTTGGCTTTGTTTTCCTTTCCGAAGATGGGCCCAACGTGGAAGAAGGCAGGGAAAAGTTGAACTGAGAAAAGGCAGCTTTTGCGGTTAGAGGGTGCACGACCGGGAGTCAGCAGACGCAGGTTCTATTTCTGGCACCGCAGCAAAACTTCTTGATGTCGGTGGGCAAGGCAGCTCACACATCCCCACCTCGCCTTGCCTCCCTCCCGCCAAACAACGAGCGCTCCCGCCCTCGCTCGCCCCCCGGGACGCGGCGAGAGATGCCGAGGGGG
>VZRX01021426.1:53368-69255 GCA_013398075.1 Notiomystis cincta
CGCCACCTGCAAGTTGTGCCTCAGCCCGGGGGTGCGGCGTCATCCCCTGCGAGCGCTGCCGGAGAGGCTTCCCCCACCGAGCCCCCACCTTCGCGCTCCTTATTTATTTATATTAGTGCTATTTTTTTTATATTCTCTCCCCCCTCCTCCCCACGCCCCCCCCATAATCCCGGCATCCCCTGCTAGGGAGCATCGGCTGTGGGGAGGAGGGAGGTGATGCCGCCAGCCCCCTACCCGCAGCAGAGGGCTCGCCGGGGATGGAGGCACCCTCCCTCCGGCCGGGGCACTGCAGCGAAGGCCCATCTGCTGCCCGGGCTCGACTTGCGAGGAGGGCACGGGCTGGGGATGCGTGCCAAGCCTGCAGCAAGCGAGAAGGAGTAACAGGAGTGCGTGCGTGGGAGGGAAAACATCCATACAAATATATGTGTATCATCAAACGTCCCCTCTGCCCTGCTCTGTCTCCATGTCAGATGGCTGCGGTTCCCCCGTTCGGGGCTGGCGGCGAAGGGACGCGGGCACCCAAGTTCTCCCCGCTCGGTGCAGGGCTCTCGGGTTGTTTGCGGGCTGGAATAGCTGTGTGTCCTACCGGAGTGGCGCGGGCTGGTGTAGCTCAGTCCTTGCGAGAGTTTTGCTGAGCGTGACAAGGTTGATGGGGAGCACGGTATCTGCTGCAGCTCTAGACTTCCTCAGACCGCTCGGTAAGGGAGGGAGTGTGGCGCGGGATGGAGAGAGGCTTCTCTCAGTGCCTCAGCTCCTGCTTTTCCTTCGGGGATTTCCACATGCTGCCTTTCCTCGAGCCGCGCCTGGGTCGCACGGGAGACCTGTTTATTTCCCAGAAATGAAGCTGGGGTCTTGCGCTTCTCCTTTGCACCCTGAGGCAGAGCTGGGGTCAGGAGCGTGCCTGCCCTGTCTCTAGCACGTAGTGTGGGTGCTGAGCACCTCTCCGCCCATAGAACGACCCTCCAGTTAATTCCAAATCTCTCTTCTTGAGTGGGAAGTTCAAGCCTGTGAAAACACTTGGTGGCATCCCTGCTAACAAACATGACTTGAGTCACCAGGAACCCCCCCAAGCCTGTGCAAACTGAATTTCAAGTTCCTGCCTACTCTTGCCCCTGCATCCCTCACCTTAGCAGGGTGTGAGTCAGCAGGAACCTCTCAGGTTCCCTCCCCAAAGGGTGTCTCTGGTGCTCTGTGGGTCCCACCTGCAGCAGTGGTGTTTGAGTCCAGCTGGCACCTGTGATTTAGGAAGCACTTGCAAGTTCCTGTTGCTGCAGCCTGGTTGCTGCCAACTTCTCAGAGAAGAGCAGAAATCAATCAGGACCTACCATTCATTGCTTGACCCTCAGGCAACGGAGAGACATCTCTGAGGGGAGGGAGGACTATGGGTGTCCCTACGCTCCAGCAAACTTCTAGTTTCGAAAGCCCCCCCTAAACGCAGCTGCAGCACCTGTGCTTGTTTCAGCCCCAGCAGCAGTGCTGGGAACATGTCCTCCAAGCTGGAGGGTGAGAGGGAGCAGTCCTTGGAGCTATTCCTGGGAAGGGAGACTCCAGCACCCTGGTAGCTCCATAAAACAAGCATTGAATGAAAGCCATTGCAAACTGCAGAAGAGGAGCGAAGCTGTGGCTCTTCTATTGTGTGTCATAAAAGTCCCTCAAAGATTTATAGCTCCTCTACACCCTCAGGTGATTTTTGCAGTAGTGGCAAGGTATAGCATTCCTCCCTGCCAGGACTCAGTTATGCCTGTGTAGCTTGTTTATTAATGCCCTGGATGTGGCAATTATGTCCTTAGTTGAGGGGATAGATTCTGGCTAGCTGCAGGTGTGTTTTTTTGCCCAGCTGCTGCCTTTTGGCTAGCATACCTTTGGTCCTAGGTGCTGCTGAGGCTCATCTCCACTGGAGGTGCCCTCCACACTCTGTTTCCTAAGTGGTTTTGGTGGCTGAGTTGCCTGCCTGCTTGCCTCCCTCCCTGTAAATGCTGGTAATAGTGGAAAAGGAGTTGCCCATGTGGCACACAGGGGTTGCCTTAGCAAGGAGACCAAGAAGAGCAGGTGGAAAATAGTGAGTGCACTTGCAGGGATGTTAGCTTCAGTGGAGGCTCACAACTTGGAACTTACCTGGGGTGCTTTTACCCAACACGAGGCAGGGGTCTGGAGGCTTGCTGGGGCTGCACAGTGAGCACAGAGCCTGCTGAACCTCATCCAGGCACACGGCAGGCACGGACCCACTCGGAGTGTGTGCCTGAGGAGTGTACCTGTGAGGTTTGTGGGCTCCCCATGTGCCTTGTGTTTACCTCGCTCCTCCTTCTCCCACGCACAGCTGGCTAAGTGCAGTGTGACACTGGGGCCTGCCAGATGGGTGTAGCATGCTTGCTGCATGCCTTTAAGGGATGCTTGTGTGACAAACGTGGGTGGCTGTTTGCTGGGTGCCTGTAGCAATGCACACGAGTCCTGCTGGATGCACTTGGCATGGAACACAGGCACTTTTGTGATGTTTATGCCTGCAGTTAATGAGGAGCATGTCAGCAGTCATGGGTATGGCAGTTGTTCAGGGCAGTGCAAGGAGATGATGTTGTACTCATTCAGTACGTGAAGGGCACCTTAGGATAGACGAGTTTCTCTCTGTCCCTCCCTTGCTCTGACCTGTCAGCAAGCAGAGATAAACTCTGTCTCGTGGCAGGCTTTACAGCTGAGTTTTCAGCTTGCTGTGTCTGAGCTTCCTCCTCTGTTGAGAGCAGCATCTTTGAGGTGCACCTGCTATCACAGATCGACCCCCCTACACTCCCCAGCCTCTGTGTTGGATCACAAAGGCGGAGGAAGGAAGTGGGGGAGTTTGGTGATGGATGGACGGGGCGAGATGGGCCAGCATTCATTCCTAAAGGCCGATAGGGTTTTAGGTGGGGTTAGTTGCTCTGAAATGAGCCCTTTGTACATTGTTGGAATCTGTGACCCAATCAGTGGGATGTAGCTGGAGGAGGTGGTGCTAACGAAGGCTGGTACAGCTGTCAGTAACTCTGGCAGAGAGGAAGGCGGAGGGCGTACTGACTGGCACAAGAGATGCCTTCATGACTTTAGGTCAGTGCAAGGTGCCTCAAAGGGCTGGTTCATCTTATCAGCCCTGACTACAGAAGCAGGAAAGTGTGGGTGGTTGTGCCCACGTGTTTTCTGCTACCGCTACCCAACAGTTCTGCACAAAAGGTCAGGCTGCTCTTCACTAGCACAAAATGCCATCAGGAACTACAATGAAACATTACAGTGGGATCTGAAATTCGGGGAAGCTAGGCACGTGGGGCAGTGATGTCTAGGGGGATGTGGGGAGTGTCTTAGGAATACCTGCTGTTCCCCATCCTGGATATTCTTGGAAAGGTGGTGATTTATCTGCAGTGCACGTGTGGACTGTGCCATCGAGTCAGTGATGCAGGCTGGCCTTGAGGAGCCATGGCAGAGCTCATGGAGGGCCAAGCCTGGCACTGTGGGCATGTTTGGGGCGCTTTGATAGCATTAGGTGAGCATCTTGAAAGGAGTGGGCTGTGCCACAACAGCAGTGCTGGATGGGGTGCCAGGGGCCAGAGCAGAGTAGCTGTCAGAGAGCTGGTGAGTTTCCCCTTCTCCAGGGGAAGGTGAAGAAAAACACTGTGTGCTGGAGCAGTGGTATAAGATTTACAAAAGCACTCTATGCCTGCATCCCTGTGGAATAAACTCTGGCCACATATCTCAGGAAGGCAGAAACATGATGTCTTTACCTTCTTTTTCTGGCTTCTTTGTGTTCCTTGGCTTGCAGACCCTTTACTTCCCGAAGCTCTTCCTGAAGTGCAACAGGTACCTCCTGCTCCTCAGCCCTCTGAACACTTTTAGCAGGGTGGGTGTATTTTTGTGCCAGAAACTTGCCTGGTAGAGCTGATAGGTGAAAGGGAGCGCAGCACTGCACTTTGAGCTTTCATCAGGCTGGCTGAGGGAAGAAGCAGCATGAGGGGAGCTGGCTGCCTTACAAACAGCAAGGGCTTGTTCTAGAGTTGTGATTTTGGATGTGATTATTCCCTGCTTTAGGACAGCAAAAGTTATGTGAGCTGCTCACTGTTGGGGCCTTGGCCTTTTGTACTGAGATAACCCCTCTAGCTGAATAGGCAGCTTGATGACCTCAGCTAAGGTTCCTTGTTTCCCCACCTAGGGGAGTGCCCAGGTCTCTGTCTAAATAGGCTTTTTCCAAAACATCAGCCCTGGCTGTGGGGTATGACCACACTGAGCTTTGCCAGCAGGCTTTTTCAGCCTGTAATGCACAAATCACAAGCAGGAGGAGAGGTGGATGTGGCTGACTGGAAGGGACAAAAGCAGAGAGGGCTTCTCCTCTTTGAGGATCATCTCTATCTTGCATTTTGGCAGACTTTCTCTCCAAGGACCTTAAAGCAACCTATTAAGCTTCTTTTAATTAGGTAAGCCCTTACCCAGGGTAGAAGAGTCTCTCACATTTCCTGCACAGGGAAACTGAGGCATGGAGCAAGGCTGTGCCCAGTGGCAAACACAGAGGCTTGTCAGGAGAGCAGCAACCCAGCTGCCACACTTCTTGTACTTGCTTTGCTGCTGGCTGTCTCGGAGATCCTGGAGAGCAGCTGGGTGTGGGTGCTGAGCCAGGGGGTATCGATAACTTTGTAGTCACTGCTTAGGTTCTGCAGCCTTTCCCACCATCGATATCGCCTCCCTCTTGATCTGCTGCCTGATCTGTAATC
Organism: Notiomystis cincta; assembly: GCA_013398075.1. Lineage (NCBI taxonomy): Eukaryota > Metazoa > Chordata > Aves > Passeriformes > Notiomystidae > Notiomystis > Notiomystis cincta. The sequence continues at coordinate 58,090 of VZRX01021426.1, forward strand.
CCAGCTCCCTGCTGCCTTTCCCTCAGAGCGTCGTTTTCCCCCCGGTGTGGAAATATGGACAGCCTGGGCTAGGGCTGCTGGGCAGACTCAGACTCCACGCTCCATCTGAGGCTTTGGGGTAGTTTTTACCTTGGGATATCGCAGCGTGTCCCTGGTGTGACAGCAAACCTGGAGCAGGCAGGTTTGGAGCTCACCTGAGACTGATGCAAATGGGGCGTGCTGCAGAGCGGCTCGCAGCTGTGAGACCTGTGATCTAAGGGCAGCTCTCTGCTGTGCTGGCTTTGTCTGCCTCGGGATCCCCCGTTTCAGCCTGCTGAACACAAAGCCAGGGAGACAGCACGGCAGACAGGCATGCAAGGGAGGCTCTCTCCTACATGCTGAGCCCTTTAAGAAAGAAGGGGAAGGTAAGCTAGAGCCCTGAGAATTTAAGCTGGTTGTGCTGAAGAGAGAGCTATGGTAGTGCTTTCAGTTCCTCCTTCCTCTAACACAAATACGTCTAGCTGGGCAGCAGGGAAAAGGAGGAGGATGGAGGCCTGTGCAGGCTGTGCATGTTGGGCACAGACAGGTCTTGGAGGCTGCAAGGAAAGGTAGGGGTTTGGAAGAAGGGTTTGTCTGTGTAGGGGCTGAGCGTGCATGGTGCTCAGTGTGTGAGGAAGTTGTGTTTTTGTGGAGCTTGTAGCGTGAGGGCTGGCTCTGAGGCAGAGCAAAGGGCAGGGTAAATGAGGAGAGCGGTGCCCTGGAGTGATCAGCGTGAGCTGCACTCTGTTGCTTAATGACCCCATTTCCAAGGGAAACTTTGGAAGCCCTGATATTCAGGGAAGCAGGATCTCCCAAAGGCAGAAGATAGGGGCAGCAGAGCAGACCGTGTTTCTCTCTGCTTTCACCTCAGCCTTCCCTGTATGTTATTTGTGCTAGCAAAACTGTTCCTTCTTTACTGCTCCAGAGTTGGTTTTTGTTCCCTTTTCTCCTTCCCACCTGCCCCAGCAGTCCTTTCTTCCCTGCCTCACTGTGCCAATGCGGTCCAGCTGCAACTTTTGCCAGCTAATCCGATCCAGGGAGGCAAGACCTACCGAGCAGCCTTGCTTGAAGGGGACACAATTTCCTACATTTGCTCCTGGGGCCATGTGAGGTCTCTGGAGAAGAGGTGGGTTAAAGGAGCTGCTGTTTCCCCATCAGCCCTATGTTCCCAAATACCTCCTGTCGTGCTGCTGCTCGCTGCAGGCCTGGCTGTGAGCAAGTGGCCCATGTGCTCTCAGATATGTGCTATTGGCACAAAGCCTCCATGGCCTCAGAATCCCTATCTAGCAGCAACTTCTGCAGGAAGGGTTGACCACACCTGCATTCAGCTTGGCTGGGGGGGACGATGGGATTGCTTTTGCATAATTTAGCAGTCTCTTGAATTATTTATAGTGCAGTTGTGCTCTGGAACAGAGTCTTCTTGCTTCCCGTGAGCACTGGGGGGGAGGGAAGGGGAGTTTGTCAGGCATCCAGAGTCTATCACTTAGTGATGAGGAAGTGCTGTGGGCTTCCTTTTTGCCTGTGTTTGTTTGCATGTGGCTCTGTGCAGCTGAATTGCCCTGAAAATACAGTTTGGTTTCTGCCTCACTCAGGTGTGTGATACTGCTGAGCATCTCCGTGGCCTGGGACTGTGTGAGATGTTCCTGAGTTCAGAGCCTTGTCTTTGCACTGAAGAGACTCTGTCAAGCTGCAGACAATGAATCTGGTGCTTGGATTTGCTCCCTCACTCAATTACAGTGCTGTGTTGTGGATCTGGGGCAGGGATCTTCTGGACTGTTCTCTAAAATATTTAGATGCTTGAAAGCATTTTTTTCCTTTGGAAGGCCCATCTTGTCTTGCCAAAGTGTTTTTTAGATTTGTCATGACACGGTCTGTTGGACTTTACACAAGATCATCAGGACCTGAGCACTGGATAGATCAGGTGGTTGAGTAGCAAACTGTGCAGCTGAAATTCTCATCACTTCTCAGTGATTAAACCCTGAAGAGACACCAGATGAGGGCAGAGGGAGACTGGAGCAGTTTGTTACAGGCTCTTACAGCAGTGGAACATCATGAAGATGAGCTGGGGAGCCCAGCTAGGTACGAGCTTCATGCCCTTTGTCCCTCTGCCTCACTGTGGCAGGTTGCTGTACCACCCAGGTGGGCTGTCCTGCTGCTGTCCTGCTTCTGCCCTGCTTGTCCTGTTGACTTCAGCATGACCACAGCTCCCTTCCTGCACTGCACATCTTTCTTCTTCATAACCAATTTTCATAACGTGCTTACACATTTATTGTCTCTGTCCTTTCCTTCCTTTTTGACCTGTTTGTGGCAGCTGACTTCTCAGAAACACAGTTCAATATAAATGTTTGTGTTACTGAAGACCTGAAAGGGGGAAAAAAAGTGCTGAGGGTGGAGAAGGATAGAAACTTGGCCTGTAATCAAGTGATTGTGGTAGTAAACTGCTCTGTCTGTTATACAGTTGAGCAGAAATGCTCAGCTTTCCTGTTTTTATTTGCACAGTGTCCACTTGTGGCTTTTGCATTTGGGGCATAGCTGGACAGGCAATCACTGTATGTTCCCTGGACAAACTGTACTGTCCCACCTTGCTCTGGCCTGGTTCTTGGGCTCTTCAGCCTGGAAAAACCCCATTCTTTCATCAAATGGTTTTACTTCTTGTCAGGGGCATCAGCAACTGGCTAAATGCAAAATTCTTCCTCATCCTTCTCAAGAAAGAAGTCAGCCTAAAGGAAGAGTATGAAGACAAGTGGTCCCCAAATCTGTGTGATGTCCAGGATGGCATTTGATTTCACTGATGAAGACAAACTTTCTCCCTCTTTTCCCATAGACCTGCTCCCAGTTCTTTCTGCTTGGATTAATCCGGAGATCAGGGTACTGCTTTGCTTACTGAAAGGGAATGTTTGTGCAGAAGTAGTAAACATATTGTTGAGACCCAGGCCTGCTGCAATGCCTGTAAACAAGATCCAGTTGTCTGTGGGAGGCAGAAGAGAGATTTATGTGACCCTGAGTTAAGTGCATTAGGAGGCTTTTGATTTTGTTCTGGGAAGCTGCCCCTTTTTGTGGTACCATATGCCTGTTATCGGCATAGAGCCGTGACTGCAGGATGGATTCGTGGGGATTTAATCCCAGGGGCTGCGATGCTGCAGTCGGGATAACATAAGCAGGGGGTTGTCTCTGCAAGCCAGAGCCCCTGAGCTCGTGCCCTTTGTCCACCCCAGAGGTGGGAGTCTGGGCTGGCTTATTCCTGCCTTGGGGCAAGGCATTGAAGAGCTCTCTGCCTATCAGCACTTTCTTTCCGAAAATAATAACAAAGTGAAGTGGCAGCGGGGGATCCGGGCAGCACTGTGTCGAGGTCTTGCCTAAGTCTTGAAAGAGGAAGTGAAGAACAAAGGCAGAAGAGACAAATAAATAAGGGACTGTTCGTGGTCCAAGAAAAATTCCCATGGGCTTGTGTAACATTCTCGGGAAGATGTGACACTCCCTGGACTGGAGTTCGTTTTTGAGAAATGAAAGGAAAGGGGGGAAAAAGGCGAGAGAATGAGCAGCGGGGGTTGGGGAAGGGGAGGAGAGAAGGAGGGAGAGACACCCTAGAGAAACCTCTCAGCATGGAGTCAGGTTTCTCTGGCTGTTCCTGGTGAAGAGGGGTTAATGCTCTTTGCATGGGATTGGCTGGTCACCAGACATTCAGAGTAGAGGGGGATCCGGGGGCTGCCAAGCAGGACCCCTGTGGCCTGAAAAGGAGGGGAGGAGGGGAAGGAAGAGGCTCTTCCAAACAGTAATAGGTCGGCTACTGTGGGAAAGTGAGCACACTGCCAAACCCCAAGTAGTTGGTGATGGATGGGGGAGGAAAGAGGGTGGGGATGGAGGGCCAGCTCTTCTCCTGGCTGCTAGGATCTTGCTGCTTTTCCATGGCCTCTCTCTATTTATTGTCTTCCTGGGGTTTAATTATTCCCCTCCTCGATCCATCTCGGAGAGCTTTTATCCTGGGGATGCACAAACAACTGCCACCCGCTTCAAAAATAGCTGGAGTTAACGTGGTTTCTCCTGCCTGCGTGGGTCTGTGCACTTCACCCATCACCATGGCATCAAGTGTTTCTTGCCTCTTTTAAGTGCCTCGCTCCAGGCCCACAGGGCACTCGCTTCACTCTCCTCTGGGCTGTTCAACCTGCATCTCCCTGTTGCTTGGGCTGTCACACAGTCCCCAGGCACCCTCCTGCTTCCTTTTGCACAGGGTTTGTGTGCCTGATCTGGTGTGTGCTCTTCACCCATGGACCTGCAGGTCTGAGGATAACCTGGACTGTTCATCTTGGAGCTGTTCTCAGGATTTGTGCCATGTACTCCACTTGCTTGGCCTGCATGGAGTGCCTGCCAGGATCTGCATTGAAAACAGATTAAGTTGCCTGCTGCTGCTGGTTCTTCCAGTTCCCTCCTTGAGATGTGCTCCTTCTCTGATGCTGCTGGGAAGAATCAGTGAGCTCATGGTGGTTGAATGGGGGCCTTGTTGGAGATTTGGTTAGATGAACAGCGCCTACAGTTCTGTAATTTTGAGTGTCTGAGGATGTATCTACATCTACATGTTTTGATCAGAAGTGAACTGGTGAAATAATTTAGAAAGTTTCTGCTGGTCAGCTGCTTGTTTCCATGCCTAGGCGTTTTCTTCAAGTTTATTTTTAACCCAGCTAGATCTGCTGCTGATATGGCTGTAAAAGCAGACTTTCATGTGATTGACAACTTGAATTCATACAACTGACAACTGAGGGATGGGTAAGCTGTGATGGTGGTGAGTGAGGGGGGAGAACCTCTGACACAACAGCCTGTGTTGTCACATGCCTCACTTGATGTCTCTGAAAGCATGATTTGGTGTTGACCTGTCCCTCTCTGCAAGGCACCAAAACCAGCAGGGAGATCTTGCATACTTCCTTGATTATCCCGTGGTCTGTCTGCAGACATAAGTTGCTTTTTTGTGTAGTATTGTCCCTTTTCCCTTTCCTATTCCTCATGGAGTATCCTTTCCCTGTGGGACACCATAATCAATAAGCAGAGGCCCTGACCAGCCCCGTTTGGCAGTGGCTGAGTGCTGTGCTGCTGGAGCAGTGATTTGTGTTTGTCTGGGAGAAGGGCCCCACATCCTGGGTGATGAGCAATGCCTCTGCTCGCCCTCTGATGTCCGGAGGGGCCCTACCTTGGAGCCAAGTGGTGACGCAAGCTCCAGGGCCATCACAGCAGACTTCGTGGAACCAGATGTTTTGAGGAGGCAATGAGCAGGGTTGAGGAAGAATTCTTTCCAGGATTAATCCTTCAGGCAGAAGTGAGGGAGGAAGGTGCTGCTTCTCCTTTAGCAGGAAGAGCTCTTAGACTAGTGATGCTAAGAAATTAAAGGTGCAGCTTCTGAGAGCTCTGAAGGATTAGAGTGTGCAGAAGCATCTCTGAAGCCGTGGAAATTTCTATGGTGAGACTGGATTTAGCTGGAGAGAGAAGATTAGCTACAAGGGAGCCCAGCATATCTGAAGGACACTGAGAAGAATATTTGATCGATTCCAGTGGAGTTGGAAATCCAGCTTAGTTTCCTTTAGCATGCAGTACTGCACCCTTGTGATGTCCAAGTACTTCTTGGATAAAATTAAATTGGTGTCTTGTAGGCCATTACTGGATTTCACTAGAGTTTTCTAGTCTTCTCTGAGATCTTCTTTTAAACTGGGGGTTGGAGACTTACATAATTATGCTGCTATTAGTAATATGGTAGCTACAGTAAGAACAGTCTGAGTGGGGGGTTTTATAATGGACACTGAAGGTGTTCAGATGCTGGTCTGTTCTGCTGACTTCTGGAAGATCAGTCTTGAGACAAAATCCTGTCAACAAAGGCCACTTTACCTCCAGGTCCCATGTGTTCTGTATGGAGGGCTAAGGGCTCCTTTGTCTCACAGTGTGCAGCTGTCTTGCTGTGACTGGAGGTGTGGCATCTAAAATAACCAAGGTTTAGTCCACTGAAGAGCAGGACAAGACACTTGAGAGAGCAGTGAAACAACGAAAGCCCATGGGAAGTGTGGAGTCTGAAAGTACTGTGCTTGCAGAGGTGAAGAGGTGAGCAGCCATAGCACTTAAAAAGCTGGAGGCTTTGTGTTGCATCCATCTTAGTTTCTGTGTGCAGCAAATAGTAACTGCTGGTGTGGAGCACTTGGGAAGAATGCACAAAAGAGACACTTGGTTTGTTTGTTTTTTGACTGTAGATGCTGCAGGTCTGTTGAGACTTAGCAGGGTCTTGGACACGATCTGGAGCCTTGTGGTTGACATGTACATCCTGTGCCTGTCTTCCCTGGGAAGTGGAAGGCAATGCTTTTCTTAGTGCTGTGCTGTCACCCTTCCCTGGCCAACCTCACCTTAGTTTTGTGTAGACTGACCCTTCAGCTATCTTTTTCTCTCTGACTTGATGAGACTTCTTTTTGGTGCATGGATGGCAGCTCTGGGAGGCAAATGGAAGTTAAAGTGGCAGGCTGTTGAGTGGTTACCTTACCACTCTTCTTACCTCTCTGCAGAAAAGGAGGGAAGGTGCTCAGGACAGAGCCTTCCTCTCCCTCAACGTGCCCTTGCCTGGAGAGTGACCGTGCTGGGTGGCTCGACCCAGCTGTTTGGGCTGGCACCAAGTCCCTGGCACCTTGCAGTCAGCTGCCTCGAGGCTGCAGAGGAAACACAGAGTGTGAGGTATTGCTGTTTTGCATTAGTGCTGTGGGCAGCAGCTCCTGGTGAAGGACACAGAAGAATGTTTTATTCCGTCCTTGGAACTTGAAGGGAAGCCGATACGGACCTGCTTACGTTCAAACCACCTTGTGCTGGGACTGCCAGAGCTTCTTGCTGACGTCCTTGTAGCTTGCAGTCCCTGAAAACACCGTGGCATCCTTCATGGGAGAGATGCTGAGCCCCAGCTACCTTCTGGTACATCCTGCTTCTCTCAGATTTTCCTGCAATGTAGGATAATCTTCTTTTCCTAGCCTTAAGCAGAGTGCAGTCCTGCTGTCCCTGAGCTTGTTTTAGTTGTTGACAAATACTAAGTTTTATGGTTTCTCCTTCTGTGGATGTTTGCAAGACAAAAGTAACTTGAGATTTTGGGAGTGTCTAGCAGTACTGTGGCTCTGCCTGCTGTGATTCCTGCACTTGGGAATGGCTGGTAGACCTAGTACTCCAGAAATTTGTATCCTGTTCCATTTGTCTCTAGCTGGAGCAGGGAGAGAGTTGGGCCCTCAGTGTGGGGTGGGGGATGGAAGTCATACTGGGTTTTAATCTTCGATGCCAAAGTGATTCTAATTTGAATTGTTGCTTTGTGTTGAAGTGTCTGAGTGATCTGCAAATATGTTACTGCATGGGTGTTAGGGATAACTTTAGGCAGAGGAGAGATGAGTGTTTTGGTATCGGGGAAAACCAGGAGCTTCTGCTCTAACTTGTTCTCCTCAGCTGCTTTTTCCCTGTAACCATGGGAGAGGTCTAAGGAGTCTTGAGTCCCATGCCCTAACAAGATGGGTTAGCCTGTATCCAGCAGCCTGTTGTGTGGCCTCTTGCCAGAGTTCTCCAGAAGGGAACATTGGGGCTGGTGAACTGCCAGCTCTTATCGATGCATATCTTTCTCTCTGGCTTCTTGAGAAATGAGCATGTTATTTCAGGATGGTATAAATCAACTGGTCACTAAGATGGTAACAGGTGCCTGGGGATAACTCATGTGCATAACACTTCTAGCTTTCTTCCTTTTCTGAAAGCGCTTGCCCTGCGTGGTAGAGACAGGACTTGAAGCAAGGAAATATCAAAGGGATCCCTTACAAAAAGAAGCTTTCAGCTTGTCTCTCCAGCACTGTGTTGCTGAAGCAGTTTTTAACTGTGTTCCCTAAAGATCTTTGTCTTAATGGAGCTGACTGTCCATACTACTCCAGGCTTTTTCTCCTACTTGAACATTAAAGCTTTTCTTGCTGCTGTTTTTAACCCGACAGCAACTTGATCACTCTCCTGGAGATCAAGTTGACTTTTTTTTTCCAGTTCCTCAGTCAAAATTGTCAGAGGGGAAATACCTCTTCTTGCTGTTTTCCATGTTCCTGGTCACTGATGGCTGCTTTGTGTTGGAGCAGCTGGGCTCTTCTGTGAAGAACTGAGAGGTCCCTAACTGGTACCTCCTTTCTCACTTCCACCACATGTAAAAGTTTTGAGTGGGGAGGGTGGGTAATCCTCCCTTGCTGGCCTTTGTCTCCAGCTAGCTGCCACCAGACAGGTCTTTCACTTGCAGGGCTGATCAGAGGATATGGGAAGGGATATGTGATTGATGGTATTTAGTGTCTTGGCTCACCCAAGGGTGCATGAGTGTTCTCCACTCCCTGGCAGAAGAATCCCTGGCATGTGAGAATGAAGGTGGTTCCCAGGCATGAGATTTTGAAAAGGACACACCTTGCTGCTTTGCTTCCCCTCTTCCAGGAGGAGTTAGGAAAATGGGTTCGTGTTCCCACTCCCTTCCAAAACCAGCTGAGCAGTGAACATTGCCTCCTGGGCCGTGTCAGCAGCAGAACAGCAGAGGGAACTGCAGGGCCAGCGTGCTTGGCAGAGCATCCAGGGAGGGCTGTGCACACCAGCCCAGCGCAGGAACAGAGGCAGCGCAGCCCTGCCCGGAGCTCCCTGTGCCCCTGGGTGAGGAGCTGCAGAGCCACATGCTGAGCCTGACAGATACTGATGTATGCAAATGTCAAGTGAGGAAAATATGCTTTGCTTCCTAAAACCATGTGTCCTGCTATGTTGACACGGCGCACTACATCTCAGAAAGTGGAGCAGTTTGTTGAATGTCAAGAGTTACGGCTTTCTGTCTGGGAATTTACTGTGGCATGCAGAGCATCACGGCCCTCTGAGAAGAGGATGATGTGCCTTGTGCGATTCCTTCAGCCCTGGCTGGCCCAGAGGAAGCTGGCTGCCCTGCATTTGTGTGTCCTGGAGTGAAACCAGCATTACCTGGCAGCTGTTGGGATTGCTGTATTAGAGCAGGTCAGCTGCTCATCTTGCCTGGGTTTCAGCATCTGAGAGAGCAGCCTGATGTCTGGAAGTAATGCCTTGGAGAAGTCACAGGACACCTGACTGGAGAAGGCTGTACTCCTTTACCAGTGAGGGACACTTTCTCCTGACAGCCAGTCACTGCTAATTTAGTGGGTTTTGGCTTCCTTGTGCTCTTCTCTTCCCCGCACTTCAAGGCAGACTAAAAACTGGTGATGTGCAAGGAAAAGGCACTGAATATTCCTCTACCTTTCATGTGATCTTGCTGCTTCTGCAAGACATTAACAGGGCCTTAAGAAAAAAAAAACTGTCATGGATAGAAAGAGATGCTCATGGCATTTTCTGCAGCCCCTTGTTTTGCTCCCACAAAGAAAGCTTGACAGCAAGCCCCTTAATGGCTGGGCCGTGGTGATGTCCCACCAGCTGGGCCATGACCAGGTGTGTGAGGTCGGGCTGTGGAGCTGTGGTGGATGGGTGCTGGAGGTGAGGGTCTGCCCTGGTGCAGCCCCCTCAGGAGAGCCATTTCCTCCCTTTCCTCCTGCCTGACAAGATGGTCTCCCAGAGCCAGCACCCTGCCCTGCCACTGACTTATGCTGTGGCATAGTATATCAAAACCCCTACTAAACATTAACCAATAGAATCAAACTCTCTCTTTTTTCCTTGTTTATTTTTCTTTCAATTTTTTCCCCTCCCATGGCCGTGCTGTAACTTCTGCACCAACTTCAGCCTTGCAGTCCTTCAGTCAGGGGCCCTTCAATCTGGGGCTCCTTGCCCTGCCACCCGAGCACTGGTGACAACATCAGTGGATGGTGACTTCCACTGATGTGACTGCCAAGTGTGCTATTGCTGAGCTGTAAGGTACAACTGTGGACAGCCCCTCTACCAAATTCCGTGTCAGAGCCATATGTGGAAAGCCAGATATGTTTTCCTTTGGGCAGTTGCCATATCTGTCTAAATGGCTTTATGGCTTTTCACTTTAGTATTAAATCCTCCTCAAGTTAATCAGTAAACACGCTTTGCCATATTTTACCTAATACCCTCTGAAGTGGCGGGAGTGGGTTGGGTTCTTCTTCCTTCTGCCCCACGCCTTGCCCACATGTCAACCTTGAGGAGTCCTTGGGAGAGCCATGTGTGGGGCTGGTGGTGTGGGGCAGCTCCCCTGCGACTCCCAGGATCAGGGACTGCCTCCAGTGAAGGCGTTGCTGGCACCACTGTGTGCCAGATGGAACCTTTATAAGTGATGGTGCCTGTCCTGAACTTTGGCCCTGGAAGGGAGACTGTGCCGGGGAGAGAGCCACCAGAATGGAGTGTGTGGAGGGGCCATACTGGTACGTGTTGCACACGGGGGCATCTCTGCCTCTCTGCCTCTTTGTCTGTCACTGCAGCAAGGGTGTCGTGCTCCAGAACAGTGTCTGTCTTGAAAAGGACTTTTGGAGGACCTTTTTCCTATGCCCACTTTCTCCCCAACTTGCCTTTCCCTAAACAGCAGATGACGAACGCCTTTTCTTCTTTTCCTTGGTGAAGCATTGTGTGAGATTAGTTTTTTCTTTTTTTTTTTTTTTCTGNTTTCCTTGGTCCTTTTTCTGAATTGTAGTCTTCAATCACTTCTCTGCTCGACAGCAGCTCTGTGTTCCTTGCCTGGGCTGGAGGAGGGGAGGTGGTGGAGGGGAGGATGAGGGCAATATTTCATGTTGTTTTGGAGGGAAGGGCTCTGCACCGCTGGCTTCTTCCTGGCCTGACGTGGATCCATCATGATGGCAGAGTATTACTGGCAGAGACAGCTAGGCATTTATTTTTGTCACCTTGATCCAGATGCACAAAAACCTCAGCATCTGGTCCACGGAAAGTGAAAAGCAGGTGGTAACATACGGAGATACAGTGGACTTGAGAATCACAGGTGGGAGAAGAGTAAATGTGACAGGATCTTAATTTTATTTTTGTTTTCCTGTCCTCCTTGTGAACTTGGGTAGTATTTCCTAAGAACAAGGGTGGTGTTTTAGGGTGTGTGTTGAACAAACAGTGAAAGGATCTGGAGAGTGTAGGCTGCCTCTGGCAATCTGACTAATGATCTTGGTCCTTTAAAACTGCCTCTCTTGCACCGGTCCTGTTTCAACTGTGCCCCCCCCCCCCCACCCCCCC
>VZRX01021426.1:69318-85129 GCA_013398075.1 Notiomystis cincta
CCCGGCCCTTTTCAACCGTGCCCCCCCCCCCCCCAACTCCCTCACTCTTCCTGCTCTCTGCTCTCCTCATTTTCCCCCATCGTGATGCGCCTCTGAGGAGGTTTACATTCATTTAATTTCCATCGGTGAGTAGGGACAATACTGCCAAGTGTGGTGAGTTCGCTAGATCATGAATTCCTGTTACTCTGGATTTTCTGTCTGTCTACCCTGTTGCCAGTGCCTTTCTTGTCTTTGTGGATTTATGAGGCTCATCTAGCAGAGGTTCAGCTTGGTGTAACCCAGCTGAAGCAAAAGGCCCACTGAAGATGGCAGGGGGTGGGGGTGTAGTTCTTGGGGTCAAGTCTCTAAAGATGCATGCTGAATTTGGACCAGCATGTCTGCCTTCCCTAACCTGATTTTCTAACAGTGATAAACTTTTTGCACCTCAGTAACTATTGAATGTGACTTTCCTTTTCATGGCTCTTCCACAGGATGAAGATGAGACGCCATAAACTCTTTCTGACTCTCTGCATGGCTGGTCTCTGCCTCATCTCCTTCTTGCACTTCCTCAAGGCCCTTTCCTATGTCACCTTCCCCAGGGAGCTGGCTTCGCTTAGTCCCAACCTCGTCTCCAGCTTCTTCTGGAACAATGCCCCCGTCACGCCGCAGGTCAGCCCTGAGCCAGGGGCTGCAGAGTTCCTCCGCACCCCCCTGTACTCCCATTCCCCCTTGCTCCAGCCCCTGCCTCCCAGCAGAGCCAGCGAAGAGCTGCACAAGGTGGAGTTCGTGCTGCCAGAAGACTCGACGGAGTACTTTGTCCGTACCAAAGCCGGCGGCGTTTGCTTTAAGCCAGGCACCAAGGTGCTGGAGAAGCCGCCCGCGGCAGGCCGGCCGGAGGAGCGAGCGGATGGCGCAGCCTCGGGGCGGCCGGCTCGGAAGCCGCTGAGCGCCGGCGGAACCAAGCGGCGCAAGTGGGTGGAATGTGTGTGCCTGCCGGGCTGGCACGGCCCCAGCTGCGGGGTCCCCACCGTGGTCCAGTACTCCAACCTGCCCACCAAGGACCGCCTCGTGCCGCGGGAGGTCCCCCGGCGGGTCATCAACGCCATCAACGTCAACCACGAGTTTGACCTGCTGGACGTCCGCTTCCACGAGCTGGGAGACGTGGTGGATGCGTTTGTGGTGTGCGAGTCCAACTTCACAGCCTACGGAGAGCCGCGGCCCCTCAAGTTCCGCGAGATGCTCCTCAACGGCTCCTTCGACTACATCCGCCACAAGGTGCTCTACGTCTTCCTGGACCACTTCCCCCCCGGCGGCCGCCAGGACGGCTGGATTGCCGACGATTACCTGCGTACCTTCCTCACCAGGGACGGCGTCTCTCGCCTCCGCAACCTGCGCCCGGACGACGTCTTCATCATCGATGATGCCGACGAGATCCCGGCCCGCGACGGCGTGCTCTTCCTCAAGCTCTACGACGGCTGGACGGAGCCCTTCGCCTTTCACATGCGCAAGTCTCTCTACGGCTTCTTCTGGAAGCAGCCGGGCACCTTGGAGGTGGTCTCGGGCTGCACCATGGGCATGCTCCAGGCCGTCTACGCTACCGACGGGATACGCTTGCGGCGCCGTGAGTACTACACCATGCCTGGGTTTCGGCAGTACGAGAACAGCACGGGACACATCCTGGTGCAGTGGTCGCTGGGCAGCCCCCTCCACTTTGCTGGCTGGCACTGCTCCTGGTGTTTCACCCCAGAGGGGATCTACTTCAAACTGGTGTCAGCCCAGAACGGGGACTTCCCGCGCTGGGGTGACTATGAGGATAAACGAGACCTCAATTATATCCGGGAGCTGATCCGGACTGGTGGCTGGTTTGACGGTACTATGCAGGAGTATCCCCCTGCCGACCCCAAGGAGCAGATGTACGCTCCCAAGTACCTGCTCAAGAACTACCAGCGGTTCCGCTACCTGTTGGAGAACCCCTACCGGAAGGCGGAGGGTGCTGGGTGAGGCCACTGAGGCTCAGGCTCGGGTGGGAAATCAGAACTTCGCAACAAAGGGAAAGAGTCGGGTGTTTTTGTCTGTTCCTTTTCTTGTTTCCTTTGTTTATGGGCAGGGTGTGCCGTTTTTATGTGGTCTCTGCCCTCCCTCGCTTCCTGTTCTTCCCTTCATCGAAGGGTGTGATGCCTGGGAACCCAAATTCCTCAGTCACATGAAGGGAGGCCTGGACAGGAGGAAGGGAGATGTTGGAGACCTGTTCTGTAGTAGCATAAAGACTTCCTTGCATCTTCCAAACCTCTCCTGCTAGCTGGAGAGAATCTCTGCAGCCAGCTGGCAGATTTCCCTCTGGGGGAGGCTGAGAGGGTCCCATGGGGAGAGAGGGCAGCTGTTCCCATCCACCCTCATCCGTTGTGGATTGGAGCAAGCATAGATGCAAGCCTGGGCTATTCAGTGAGCATATGAGTCAGCAGGCACAAACTCTCGTGAGTGGTTGCGTGTGCAGATGTGTGTCACTGGCATTTTTTGGATGAGTGAATGTGCAAAAGCATCTCAGTATGCTTTTTTTTTTTTTTTTTGTTTGTATACCTCTACATTCAAAGGGTATTTTGGGGAAGGGAAATCCTTTGCTGCCAAGGTGTCCTTCTCAAGATTCAGCCCCTTGCACAGGCTTAATGCATCTGTCTTGGGCTGGATCTTGCCCCAGTACTCTACCAATCCTGGAGCAGACAGGAAGCAGAGGAGAAACTGGATTTTGAGTTTTTTTTCTGCTCATTTTTCCCCTCTGCCCCCCACACTACTGCATGGATTTGTCCTACAGAAGCCAAAGCATCTTCCTTGCAGTACATGCTTCTGTTTGGGCTGGGATAAGCTGCAGGGGACTCGCTCAGATGGTGGGAGTGTAGGTTTGCAAGTGCATGGTTGCCTGTGTGCATGAGTGCTCACATGCATGGGTTTGGTGTGCACCTAGGTGTTTGTTAGCAGTAGTGGGGGGGTGGGGGGAGAGGACACAGTGGGGCTTGGCTGTGTGTGCTTTCAGAAAATGGTGGGATCCAGAAGCCATGATCTCAGTCTTGGCATGGATGACTTCTTGGGCAATTCATAAGAGAGGACCAGGGGTAGGATTGGCTCTGCACAGCAGTGCTACATGTGTGGGACTGTTGCATGTCTCCAGAGCCCCACAGGCTGTGCCTGTAGCAGGGCTGTTGCTTACATATGCTGGCTATCCCCTTCTTACCATGGAGTGATAAGAGGAAGGGCAAAGTTCTGATTGTTGTGGGCAAACAAAGCCTGTCAAGGCACCAGATCCATCTGTCTGCCCTTAGGGTGTGAGCGAGCTCATGAGGAAACAGGCCATGGGCAGATTCTCCCTGGGGCCAAGAGGCTGCTTGGGGACCACTGTGCAATCAAGAGAGTGTGTGCAGCCCACATCTGCAGCCTGGGCCATGCAGACAAGACCATGGAGAGGAGAGGGGATTTAGGAGGGTGCTAGTTGCAGCTGGTTGGGCTGGAGTCTGCTCAGTTTGCCAGGCATGGGCAGTGAGGATCTGGCCTGCTGTTGCATTGGGTTGATTCAGCTCACTGAGAAGGCAGATTCTTGTCTCCACCCTACCACCACCCTTCCTTAGCAGATGGCTTGACAGGGTGCCCACAGCCTGGGTCGTAGTGGGCAGAGGGTGAAAAACATGATGAGCTTGCTCTCTTAGCCTTGCAGTGGAAAGCCTGACTCATGTTCCAAGCAGAAATCCTATGGAGGAGGATACAGATGAAAGCCTTGGCACAAAGAAGTGTGGCCCTTCTAGCCAGCTGTTCTAAAGCAGGAGGGTTTTCATTGCCCTTAACTCCATCAGGACTCCTGTGCTGTCCAGCACGTGCCACCCTTGTGCTTCATTCCTACCTATGTCACTCTCTCTTTTTCCCTCCTAGTCCCCTCTCTAGAGAAGAGAAAATTGTCAACAAAAATAACTTGGTTGCCTAATAAGGCTGAGACTGGAATAGAAAGAAGATGAATGTCTTTTTCTGATCAAGTTGAGATGCAGTTCACCTTAGCTTCTTCCATATGTTGTGTGCCATAATGCCTGCTTAGAACTGAAGGAGCCTCTTTTTTGTTATTATTTTTGTTGGTTTCTTTAAAATCACTGTTCTCAGTTCTGCTGTGTCCTCCCCACAGGCAGAGAAGCCCCTTTGGGAACTGGGTGGACAGACAAACTTTAATGCTCGTCCCCCAAAGGGAAGCTGTGGCTTTTTTAAGTCCAGACTTATTGATGTAGCAGAAGGAACTCCTGTCACTGTCATGGGGTCCTGGTGCTGAGCAACTGTGTGCAGGTCTTGGGTGTAGAGAGATCATAGAGAAATGGGGTCCCAGCTGAGAAAGAAGGAGCCTGTTTTGAGCAAGGTGGAAGCCATAGCACTGAGGATGCAGCACAGGGGGAAGGGCCTTCCCCAGGGACAGCTGGAGCAGAGCAGGTGTGTTAGCTCATGCAAGTCAGCAGCAGCAAAGTATGGAAGGAAGAAGCAATTTCTCATTTTTACTCTGAGGAGGGAGCCTGAGGTCTGCTCTTGGACCTTCTGGCTTTGCCTTGTCTCAGTGATGATAACACAAGGCCAGTGCCAGGCTTTGCTGGAGACAGAGGAGAAAGACAAGGCAGTCTTTGCATGGAGATCCACTTGAGCAGGAGCTAAAATTCGTGTGTGCTGGGGCTGCACCTCGTTATCTCCCACAGTGGGAGCAGCCTCTCCTCTGATACCAGCCCTTCCCATGCATGGCCATCCTTGGGGATTTGTAGTGCACAGCAGTTACATTTCCAGTGTTGAGGTATGGCCCTTGTCTCTTGGGAGTTTGATAAGCCCACAGCTGCAGTATCTGCTTCTCCTATTCCTGAAGTACAACCTTCTCTCCTCCACTATTTGCTCCACCATTCTCCTCTTCTCCCTCTGATTTGCCTCTCCCTTCTGCTCCCTCGGGCTGGAGAAGAAGGTGTTGCTGGAATAGGAATGCTGGGGCTCTTCTGCAGAACTCCTGACCTGCCTGCCTTCTGGACTTACTCACTTCCTTATCCCTAGGAAATTAAATTTAAACCAGACTTCTGTTGTAGTGGGAGGAAGGGGCTTTACAGATGAAATACATTCTTTATTGTTTCTCTTTCTCAAGAATTGTTTAAACATTTTTTGATTTAAGGCCAAACCAGTCAGTGTTTCTGTCTAATTTGTCTGGCTTACCCTGTGTTTATTATCCTTAGGGAACTAGAGTGCTTGTCATTAAAAATCTTCCTTCTTGTCCCTGGAGGGAACAGACACTACTAAGCTGGCTTTCACACAGTGTTTATCCAAGGTGGTGGCTTTACCCTCTGCTCAGTCTTGCCTGTGCTGCCTGCTGGGACCTCTGCAGCCAGCTCCTGGTGGGACAGCCACTCCTCCAGGGAAGTCAGAAGCGTGTGGGTGTGTGAGGTGGTGAGAGAGGCAAAGCAGGAGGCAGGTTTGTGTCAGGTCCTTGTTTCCCAGTGCTGGACTCTGAAGTGAGCACTGAGGCACCTTCATTTTACCTGAACCAGGTTCTGAGATTTGAGAAGGGAAGGACCAAGAATCTTATTCTGGTACTGGGCTGGAACTGGGATCAGACTACCAGAGCCTAATGTCTGTAGGTTGTTGCAGTCCACAGACAGTGGGTACTGAATCCTGCTGTCCCTCTTGGACCAAACTGTCCAGTGGACAGAGGGAATGCACCACCAGCCTTTTCCTGCAGCCTTCTTCAGCCTTGTGCTTCTTCATTCCCAAAACCTTTTTTTATCTTCAAATTGGTAAAAAGGAGGGCTAGGAAATAGGTGAAGCAGTGTGTGGCACACCCAAGCCTTGCACTTCTTTCTGTCTATCTCTTGCTGTCTTTCTTTGTGCTTCCCACCTAGGAAAAGATTGTGTGCCTGTGCTTGGCTTTGGACTGGAGAATGCCTCTTCCTCTTTTGCCCTAAGTGAAGGGGAGGACATGGGCTTTGGTGGACCTGCAGCAGGTGAGCTTGCTGAAGCAGGGGGACTAGGGCAAGTTAGACACACCTGCCCACTGGGGGTAATGCCACACCCCAGTGACAGAAGAGACACGATGACTTTGTGCCTGTGGTTAGTATGAGGATGATGTGCTCAAGCCCACTCTTGCTGTTGCTTTCTCTGATCCCTGTGTCCTGCTGAGGTGTTTGCTGTTGTGTTCTCCAGCACTACTCAGTGTCCCTGTGACAGGTAAACAAGGAAACTGAGCTGGTGTGCAGGGAGAATGGCTGAGCAGAATGGGTGTTCACTCCCCTCTGCCTGCCCTGCTGCCTCCTTGTGGGTTGGTGTCTCTTCCCCTCCTCAGAATCCCCAGGGCTCTCTCCCTGTGTCCCAGCTCCTGCTGGCAATCTCTGTGGCTGCTATGCCTCTGCACTGTGAAGACACATGTCCAGGGGTCACTCCTGGTCCCATTAGTGAACACTGGTGGTGAAGAGGGAAGGGATGGCTCGTCCTGGCTTCACTGACCTCTAACCTTGGTGAGAAAGGAGGGAAGTGAGTGGGAGAATGGATCCTGCATCCCTCCATCATTGTGTTCTCCCTACCCTCCCTAAACCCCTCCTTTCTGATTTGAGACATTGGACAAACTCACTCCTGTTATGGAAAGGGAAGGGGAGCTGGAGGGTGAGGGGGTGGCAGGAGGGGGGTTCAGATCCAGCATTGAGAAAGAAGAACTGTTTCTAATGCAATACACTGACATTTTAAAGCTTTGGGAACTACAGGTAATGGATTAAGAAGGGATCTGAAATACTCTGAGACTAAGAATTCAAACCACTGTTTTTTCCT
The DNA here is from genome assembly GCA_013398075.1 of Notiomystis cincta. Taxonomy (NCBI): domain Eukaryota; kingdom Metazoa; phylum Chordata; class Aves; order Passeriformes; family Notiomystidae; genus Notiomystis; species Notiomystis cincta. The sequence continues at coordinate 76,108 of VZRX01021426.1, forward strand.
GCCTGTGTGGATGATGATGCAGTACCATCCTGGAGGTGGTCCAGAAGCACTTCTGAGCCTGGGGTCCACCTGGACCTACTGCTGGTGTTGCTTTGGAAAAGGAATGCGTGGACTTGCCAAAAACTAAAAAGAAAAGAAAAAATAAGAGCATCTGCAAAGCTCCTTTCAACTCTGTAATTTATAAACAGCAAGTAATAATGAACTTTTTGTAAGGATAAATCAAATGTACATTCTGAAATCATTTTCTCTGTAAATGGTTGGATTTCATTTCACCCTTAAAGGGATGCTTAAAAGGAGGAGATAATAATAAAAATAAAAATAAAAAAAATTTACAAAGTATGAAAGGAAACCAAGACATGTGTGTGACAGCTTTTTATTTCTGATTGCCTTGCTGAGGGGCTGCTGGGCAATGGAGTGAGGGATCTTCCTATCTTGGCAAGACACTGTTGCCAAGAAGGGAGAGTGAAGGGGAGCCTAGCTGGTCTGGGGGCTGATTCCTGACGTTGTCAGGCCCATGTCAGACCTAATATGCATATTGGGTGAGTATGGACCTGTAAAGGCACATGAGTGGGGAATGATGGCTGCCAAGTGGCTCTCAGAGGAGCTGGTGGGTGTGGGAACCAGCATCATCTCATAAAATGGTCCCTTGACACCATCTTTGCTCCTTTGGCTCCATCCATTTTTCCAAGTAAAGCCCTGGAAACCCTGATGTGCACTAAATTAAACCTCCCCACTGCAGAAATGCCTCTCTGGTGGCTGACTTTTGGCACAGTGCATGAGAGAACATGACCTCCTTGTTTTGGTTTATTTTTAAACCTGTCTACTCTAGTTTTGGCTGTTCCCATTACTTGGTATCAAAGCCTGGTCCTGCTCTGAATCCTCCTAACCATCTGGGCTCTGCAGTGCTTTTGGCAAGGGCCTTTTGCAAGCTCATGTGCAATCTACAGCTCTTTAATTTTTTATCTTTTGAAGTGTCTTATGCTTCAGGTTAATTCCTGATTCCATTTAGAGATAGTGACTGTAAGCATCATACATTATTTTCCTCGTAATTATTTAGCCCCAGTGAATTCCCTTGTTTTCCTTTCGTCCATACCAGTCCAATGTTTTCAATTCTCCTCTTGTAGAAGGGTCTCATCAAACTGGAGGCTTGTCTTGTGCATTGCTGAATGCAGTTCTGCTGCTTCAGTCTCTGGAACAAAGGGCCTGAAAGAAACCTGCCACTCAAAATTAACAATTAAAATTTTCTATTTAGAATTTTTAGCATTAGTATTTTTGTGCCTGAACAGGGGATGATCTAAAAATAGCTTCAAGTGCCCCTGTGAGTGAGAGGGGTTAACTCTTGGACAAACCAGTCTGGGGTGGAGACCTTCACTTGCAGGAGCAGTGGGGAGCCCCACAAGCCCCATGTACCGTGTCAGAGGGTCCCTCAGCACACCCAGAGAGATCCTGGTATGTGCAGCACCCATCCTGGCCATGGATATGGAGCATGAAGCACTGTATTGAACCAGGAGCCTGCAAGCCATCTGATGCCAAGCACTCCCCATTGTTTTGCAGGATTTCCGTACCCCAGCAGGTGTCAGATGGGGTGATGCATCGTGGAGGAGCTCTGGCATGACCTGCCTGGGAGTCAGTGGTTTCTCCCAAGCTCTTGCTCTTTGTCATGGATGCCTGGTGCTCATCCTGGGCATTGTGCAGAGCTGCTCAGTGGGAAGGCTGTGAGGGACCCTCTGGCTCACAAAGAGGCAGGCTCCAGCTGATTCCTGATTGATGCCTATGGGGTTAGCTGTTTCCAAACACCAGGGTGCTTGGGAACAAAGTGACTTCATTATAAACTCAAGACACCTTTCAGAAAGCTGGGAAGGGGATCCCAGACCCCATTTTGCCAGCTGTTTGTTTTTGTTGCTGGGATACGTTTGTTCCCTGTGTAAGGACTCGTTTTAACGGGCTGCTTAGCAGGGACAGTTAATTTTTAAGTATTAATCCAATTTTATATTATGCTTCTAAATCTCACTGCTTTAGTGGCTCAGCTGGGGAAGCAGTGAGGTCTCAGCTGGCTGGCAGGCAGCCCGTGGAGCAGCCAGGGAGAGTCACCCCAGCCCCGGAGAGCGTCACCAGCAAATGGCTTCACGCTCACGTGCCCACAGCTGCAGGCACTGGCTGCCCTGCTTTCCAGAGCACCGCCACAGAGAGGATTTGGGCACAGCCATGGCAGAAGGGAGGCAGTCCTGGCTTCCTGGCAGTGGCACAGTGTTCCTGTGGCAAACCCTCACCTGGGAGCGAGCGTCGAAGGGCTTTGTTCCGTCGCTGCGAAACTGTTCCACCTGGAGAAGGGGCTCCAGATCACTGAGGTGAGAGGCTGGCATAAGGAATATAATCCATGGGTGCCTGGCTGAGGAGCCTGGCTTGGGGCCAGGCTGCTGCAAGCTCTGCCTTTGTAGCTGCAGCAGGGACAAGCACACCAGCAAAAAGGTAAAGGATGAGCCCTCTTCAGCTAATGTTTGGGACGTTGCTGTAAGTGTCTCTGAGATCCCCAGACGTGAACCTTTACTTGGCACCAAGGGGAATCTGGCAATCCCAACATTTTCAGCATTTCTCTGTGTGCTTATTTTTTTAAAGCAAAGTGAGAAGTGAAAATAGTCCTTACTGTCTTTTAAAATATATTATAGCTCTGTAAGAATACAAATCTTTCAAGGCCATATCTCTCCTCATCCTGCCAAATGAAACACAATATAAAACTCCATTGTTTTACTCTTGTGTTTCCTGTGCCTTACGGCTTGAACCATGGATCCTCTTGGCTGAAGTCCATCCCAGTAACGATTTAATTTGGGAACACACTTCACCTTTCTAAAAATAAGGAAAACCGAGAAGAAGAGCAAATAAGCTGTGCTGAATAAAGGTCTAAAATGACTTCTCCAGGATCTCAAATTAAAGAAAATGCATTATCCAAGGAATGTATAAAATAAAATAACATAAGCCTCCCTCTATGCAGCAAATTCTTTCCTGGCATTTTAGCCCTGTTCTACAGTCTGGACTTTTTCCAAAGAGAGAGCAACAAATCATCAGTTATATCTTTTTTTTTTCCCCCTCAGGCACTTACTAAGAACCAGGCATACACACAAAAATAAAAGAATGTAGAAAACATCTACCCACTTCTTTCTGCCTCGCAGTGTTTTTGAAGCATTTGTCTCAAACTGTTACCCAGAAGTGAACGTCAGACCACGGCAACCAAAACCAGGTAAATGGGACAGAAATAAATCTAAGGGCCCGTGACTTCATGGGGCAAGGTGTGCAATAGGTGCCTTTGCTTAGAAAAAGAAGAGAAGCAGCAGGCTACAGCAGCCATGCCCTTCTCAGGTGGTCTGTATGTACCTGGGACCAAGCCACACCTGATGCTGGAGTCCAGATCACCCTTACACAACCCAAAATCCCACGTTCACACCGAGAGCCTCATCACAGCACACAGCAGGCCAAGGAGCACAAGAAAGCCTGAGGTCAGCATGTGCAGCTCAGCTCAGGCAGGTGGTACCAGCAGCTGCAAGCCCTCTGCTCTCTGCCCACACTTCCCCTGCAGAAAAGAGGGGCTCTCCTGGTGATGCAAGATTGCAAGGACAACAGCACTCACAAAAGCAAGGTCTCTGAATGGCTCTGTGAACCTCCTGCAGCATGCAGCTGGTGCAAAGTGAAAAATGGGGAGGGGGAGGAGGCCAAGGGCTGGAATCTTACAAGTCAGGGGATAATGGGAAAAGTCCCCAGCAAACCCAGCCACGGGGAAATTTCATTGAAGAAACACAAGTCATGCTGAGAGTGCAGGTGGGCACAGACCAATCGTAAAAGTACTACAGAAGCAATTTCAGTGTAATAAAAGTCAGGTAATAAAAGTGAGCCTCCTCAGTGACTGTCAGTGCAGCCCTCAGGGGGGCAGCAGCTCTGCTTCACACAGGAGACCACTCACTGCAGGCAGTGTTTGCAGCCCCCTGCACTGCAGGGACGGAAGTTTGGGGATCTGAAAAGCCTGAGACCTTTCCCTTCTTCCTCCTATCAAAAACATATCCCCAGTGTGGCTTCCCAGGTCAGATATTTACTGTCCCTACTAAAATGTGTGTCTGGGCTCTAAATCAGGACTGCTCCTTGTAAGGTGGCTGTGTACCAGTGGTCTCTCCCCCCTCTCCACCTGCCTTCCTTCCCACCTGCACTCAACATCAAAGCTGCTGGGGCTTCAGGGAATGAAGCCTCGTGTGCCACCCTTGGCCCTCTGCCCCTCCTGGCTTGTCACAGCTGGAAAGCAGGAGCCCAAATGCTATTAATCCCTGCAACTGCTCCAGACAAGTGAAGAAATAGGGCTGCAATTACAGAGAGAGCTGTTGAAGTGGGCTGAGACTGCCAAAAGGCCTCCTGCAAGGTCCATTTACTAGAAGATACAAAGGATATTAAGCTCAAGCTCAGATAGTATTGCTGGGTCACTATCCATCTTCCCTCTCACATTTTAGAACTGCTTTCTGCCTTCTCTAAGAGACCAACCTTCTGTGCCCAAGCACAGTTTGTTTCCCATCCCTGCAGAGCCCCTGCAAGATGCTGTTTGCAGCTCTGAGGCTCACATTCCCCTCCCTGCTGCCCAGGGAGGGTTTGCTGGCTGGTGACAGGCAACACAGGGATGTCTCCCTGGCTGGGAATGGTCCTGCCCTTGCAGAATGGGTGGTGGGAAGCCCTGGGCATTGCACTTGGCTCCCAGGAGCCGAGGCTGCAAGCTGGGCTCAAGAGAAGCCATTTGCTGCTTTGGGTGGCCATCAAAGCCTGTGGCAGTGGCTGCCTGAGCGAGGGGACTGGCTGTGAGCATGAGAAAACCAGCAGAGAAGAAGAAACCAGGAAACTCCTGAGGAGGTGGGGGACAGGGGGGATGTCTTAGTCTTATCCCAGGGCTATTGTGCCCTGTCACACATGCTGCCTTTGATATTTCAAGCTCACTTGGTCATTTCCAGAAACAAAAGTTGTTATTGTTCTCCAGGAGCACAGCAAAGGTGTGCTCCCTCCTCTCTGCCTTCCCCTGGCCCCACGAGGGCAAGTAAATTCCCTTTCTTACAGGGACACAGGAGGAACCCCATTCCCAGTGAGTCCATGGGTGAAGAAGCCACCAGGCAACAGGGATCTGCAGGCAATGGGGCACCAGGGCTGGGGAGGGGGCACAGCCCCGGCTCCCATGGTGGGAGGGTGGCAGGGAGGTCCATCACTGCTCAGCCTGACCCAGCAGATCCCTCTGGTAGTGCACCAGGGGGTTGCCACATGTGGCTGCTCAAGTTTTGATGCAGACTCGGGAGTTTGGGGGACTGGGCTCAGCAGCACACCTGGCCAGCGGTGACAGAGGCCTCTTGTGAGAAGGGAAGTGTTTCTGAGGAGTAACGACCCAAGGAGGAGGCAGGGAGCAGGGAGGAAGGTTCAAAGATCAATTTTCATTCTGGCAGCAGGCTAAGAGTAGGGAATGCTGCCTCCAAGGTCTTGGATTGCTCAGTATAGGAACTGATGGTCTGGAAACAAATATATGAGCAATATACCGAACATTTTAAAAAGATGATTCAAAGCTATTGACTCTTGAGGAGATCAAAAAGGACTGAATAAAATGCAAATGTGGCAAATGGGGAACACCTCATATTTGCCAAGGATCAACTGGGTATGTGCAAGGTCAGAAGAGGGAAAAGGAATTGCACATAAGAATTACAAAGCCCCAGCTGTTCTCTAGCAACACAAGAAATAACATGGATGTCACACAACCCCTGGCTCTGAGAGTAGCTGCAAGTTAAGAAAAAGCACACACAAAATATTAGCATGCAGAAGGAAGGAGGAGAGGATAATATGGAAAATATGATAATGCTATTATGTAAATCACTAGCACGGCCTCTCTGGGAATACTGTCTGCAGTTCAAGTAAGCCCTTCTCAGAAAGGGCTGATTAGGGCATGGCAAATTCGCTCACAGAGAGATCAAAACGATTGGGCTTGTTTATCTCAGAAAGGAAATGAACAGGAGGAGATTGGCACAGAGCGAGCCGGTCCAGAGCTCCTGTTTTTCTTCCTGTTTGGTTCTATCACTGTCATATCTGGTGTCGCTGGGAAGTGTGTGAAGTGATGTGGCTCTCCTCTGTCACACACCATTTGCTCTTTCTCTCACCCTCAGCACGTTATGCTTTATATTTAGGTAGGACCTGGGGAGGGGGGGGTGGCTAAGGAGAAATATATACGCCCCAGAGCAGACATAGAGCAGAGAAGGTGAGAATGGAAAAGAGGGATTTGCACCTGGACAGTGGAGCAAGAAGTTCTGGCTTTGGGAATCTCCTTCCATCAGCCCAGGCAGACCCCAGAGAGCTGCCAGCTACTGCCCTTCTCCGGGACCCTTGAGGCTTCCAGAGCAGGCCCTGCTCTCTTGGGGGCTCCTTGGGGATAAAGAAAAGGAGCTCGAATTTGCTAAGTTAGGCTGTAAAAACCATCCCAGAAGTCAGCAGCACCTTGAGTTGCAGCATTGACCCACTGCTCTCTCCCAGGGAAGGTTCAGGTTGGACACTGGAGGAATTCCTTCACAGGAAGGACGATGAGACATTGGGATGGGATGGGATGGGATGGGATGGGATGGGCTGCCAGGGAGGCGGTGGAGTCACCGTCCCTAGGGGTGTCTAAGGAAAGACTGGACGTGGCACTCAGTGCCAGGCTCTGTTTGACACGGCTGTGTTCGGTCAGAGGCTGGACCATGATCTCAGGGATCTTCTCCAGCCCAATGGAATCCGTGATTCCATGACCGTGGGCAGGCAGACACGCCGTCTCTGGGGGCCGGCAGCCCGGCGCGCTGTGCTGCAGCAGCACAGGGAGCCCTCCGCAGCACAGGGAGCCCCCTGCAGCACAGGGATCTCCCCCCAGCACAGGGAACCCCCCCAGCACGGGAGCCGCGGCTGCCGGCGGGCCCTTCCCGGCCGGGAGCATCCCNAGCCGGATCCCTTCCCGGGTCGGTGCTCGCAGGCCGCACGCCCGCGCCGCGCACTTGTCCCCCATGGCCGCGTGGTCCCGGCAGGCGGTGCTGACTCTGTACCGGGCTCTGCTGCGCCGCGGCCGCGGCCTGCGCTACACCGACCGCGACTTCTACCTCGCCTCCATCCGCCGCGAGTTCCGCCGCAACCAGGGGCTGCAGCGGCTGGAGGACAAGGAGAGGCAGCTGGAGAAGGGACTGGCTTTCCTGCGCAGCAGGCTCGGGGGCCTGGTTTAGACACTCCCCGTAGCTCGTCCCGCTCAGCTCCCTCTTCTTTGCAAAACCCCCTCGCCAAGCAGAAGAGATGATCAACACTCACCACCCACCACTCTCTTGAAGAAGTCCTGAAGGTGCTTCCGCAGGCACACCAGGAGGGCTCTCCTGTTCTCTTCACAAATGCTTTAGGTCACAGGTAGGTCATTTGCAGTGCTGTTCCTCGTGCTGCTGTTACGCTGAGCTTTGCTAAAGGGCAGGGTTTTCCTGCTTGGGGATGACAAGTGAGTGTGGTCTTGGTTCAACCAGGCAAGAACATTCCTCCTGAGACTGGCTTGGCTTTAGGGAAACCAAAGAGCAGTTGTAAACCACCCCAGGCAGGCAGGCAGGCTGAGAATCGTGGATGCTGACTCAGAAAACAGACCTCAAGTCACAGTGGGAGGGTTTCTTGGTGTTTCCATGTAGGTTCACTGGGGATCCACCTCTGGGGCAGCGGTGGTCAGGTGTGTTCTGCGGGATCACAGAATCACTTAGGCTGGAAAAGACCTCTGGGATCACTGAGTCCTGTCTTTGACTGATGACCACCTTGGAACTAGACCATGGTACTGTGTCATGTCCTGGTTAAACACCTCCAGGGATGGTGACTCCATCACCTCCCTGGGCAGCCCATTCCAATGTGCTTTCCAATCAACCTTTCTGTGAGGGAATGATACCCAGCCTGAGCCTTGCCTGGCACAGCTTGAGGCCATGTTGGCCAGAGAGACTCTTTAAATTTAAATCTCAAGGTCAGGTTAAAGGGAAATGGGAGGACACAAAAGGACACATGTAAGAAAATATTAATGTCAGTGTTACACATGATTTGTCTGAGAGTCAAACCCACCAGCCTCGAGGGCAGGAATAAACATCAAATGAAGGCCAGGGAGCTGTTCCCTTTATGATGTGTTGTGGTCTCTGCTCTTGATTCTTGGGTGTCTTTGAAGCGGACACCGTTCAGAAATTAATCTGGGAGTGGAATCTCTGAGACTGCCTGTCAGTTCTCGGGGAAGATTCCAGTTTGTTCCAGGCTAACAGTTGACCAACCCTGTATGGCCTTGTCTGTGAGCAATTAATAATTAATAATTGGAAAATAAATTGGCTGTGCTTTGGTTGAGAAGCACAAATTACAAGAAAAATACCTGAATGGTTACAGGGTTTTGCTTCATATGCAGGATTTCACTGCAGAATATTGTGGAAGTAAATTCTGTTGTCTTTCATTAAACCTACTCAGTTACTCAGAGTTTGGATGTGTTCCCTCAGGTACTGGATGTGGCCTGGTCAGTGCCCTCCTGGCGCTGCTGGGAGCTCGCAGCCCTTTGAGGGGACATAACTGAAGCGGGTGCAGGGTTGGGTGCTCCCTTCCCGTGGTGAAACCCGTGGAGCAGCGGCTGTGAGGTGTGGGAGGCGGGGATGAGCCGCTGCCGTGACGCTCCCGCTCCTTGCAGGTGAGATGGCGGGCGCTGGGCCGCGCAGAGGGAAGAAGGATGACAACGGCATCGGCACAGCCATCGACTTCGTGCTGTCCAACGCGCGGCTGGTGCTGGGCGTGGGCGGAGCCGCCATGCTGGGCATCGCCACGCTGGCCGTCAAGAGGGTGAGTGCCGGGGCACGGCAGGCACCGGGCACCGGGCACGGCTGGTACCAGGCATGGTGGGCACTGGGCATGGCTGGCAGTGGGCATGGCTGGCACCGGGCACGGCTGGCAGTAGGCACCAGGCACAGCGGGCACTGGGCATGGCTGGCAGTGGGCATGGCTGGCACTGGGCACG
>VZRX01021426.1:85225-115773 GCA_013398075.1 Notiomystis cincta
TCTGGGAGGGGTCTGGGCGCTGGAAAGAGCCGGGGTGGTGGCAGCAGCCTGGGTGAAGTGCGGTGCCCGCGTGGGGCGCTCGGTGACGCAACTGTTGCCGGTTTAGATGTACGACCGGGCCATCAGCGCTCCCAGCAGCCCCACTCGCTTGAGCCAGTCGGGAAAGAGAAGCTGGGAAGAGCCAAACTGGCTGGGCTCCTCCTCGCGCCTGCTGAGCCAGGACATGAAGACCACCCTCAGCCGCTCCCTGCAGACCCTTCCCACTGACCCTGCAGCTGCAGACACAGGTAAGGGGCACGCTCATCCTCCTGCATCGCAGAGTCATCCAGCCTAAAAACCCTGTGTTTGAAGGAATGCAGGGGGGAATACCCTGTCTGGCCCGGGATTTTTATGTTTTTCTTTTAAGCATGTCCACTGGGAGCTTCAAGAATCAGAACTGACTTTGGGAACTAGTCAGTAAAAGTCATCTATTTGCACTCTTCAATCCTCTCCCGACTTCATGGTGTTAAGCTTTATTCTCCCTCATTTTTTCTCTTTCAATCTGAATATCTATTTAGAATTCCTGATAGAAAGATAGTCCATTCCTTTCAAGCATTTTGTTTCCTTTCTTTGGGTTATTCCAGATTGCTTGCATCTTTTTAAAGAGGGAGTATTTGAGTTGTGAATGTACTACCAATTTATAACAGTATTTCTTGTATTACTTTTGCTATTTTCCAGATAATTTCTGGATCGATGTTTCCCTGTTCAGTGCTGCTTATCCCTGAGTTTGTCTTTATAAGTCTATGGAGAGTGTCCTGTAGTTTTCTTTCTGAGAGGGATAATCAGTAATTTAGAATCCAACCATGTTTTGTTACATGTGTTTGGTTCTTCTTTCTCAGTGGTTTTACTGTCTATCCCTGGTCATTCATTTCAGGAGATTTATGCTTGGAGATTTAAACTAAAAGTCAGAATCAAGCTATTGACTTGATTTCCAGATTATTTGGAAGGAAGTTCTCTTTGGGATGGCAATAGGTTTTCTGCTCAGGAAACATTAAAGAGCTGGACAGCCGTGTTAAATGGGGTCTCGATCATTTGGTTGGAGTCCCCAAGCATATGGACCAGCAATAAAAACATTGATGATGGTGTCTTAAATTCTTCAATTAGAAGTAAATTAAAACTCAGTATGGAAAAATAATTGTTTTCATAAATAGGCAATGAAATCCAGTTCCCTATGGTTTTCTGCATTATTTCCTTTACACAAAAAAAGCTCAAATCTGTCCTAAAGAACCCAGTGAGACAAGAGACAGCAGCTGCTGAGGCTGGGCTAGATGGGTTTCTGTACAGCTTGGTCAGCCATTCCTCACATGCTGTGTGGCCAAATGCCCATCACCAAACAAATCTGCAACAGGTAATTGCTTTAGTGAGGCCACTGACTTGGGGGTTTCTGCTGCACCCCTTAGGTATCACAGCCCTTCCAAGGTTCTCTTAGATCTGTAATTTCCCTTTAATTCTCCTGGTTAGCTTGTGAAACTCTTCATCCATGTTAAGAGAAATCTGAAACAGATGGGAAGCCTTGATTTATTTCTTTGGGGAACCAGTCAGAAAGAAAGAGGCTCAGAGAATCTGTGCAGGTCAGACATTGTTTATTAACACAGATGGCAGTGTAAACCTTGTGTTGTTGCATTGTGCCTCAGAGTGGGCTCTCTGATCATTTTCCATGGAAGGTTTCAGGGGGGTGTCACTGGAGCTATGATGGCCTGAGCTGGGACAGCCCCAGGATCTGTCAGCTCATCATCCTAATAGCTGTGTTGATCAGACTCCCAGCAATTATTTCATTTCCAGGTGGCACAGTTTTCTCTGATTATATATGCTAGTCAGGACTGGCTTTTGCTGGTAATTTGTAATAATCTGTTTCAGTGTTAAAAGCCCAAAGAGATCGTGACAGTGGTTCAAAAGTGTTTTATTCACTGGTCTGGCATTGCACTGAAAGCTTCTGAACTGCTAACAGCACTGAGTTTTTGATGAAATTGAGCTGAGATCCTGCCCACATAGCCATTAAAGTCATACCCTTGTACACAGTATTAGTCTGGCTAAATTTCAAATCTAATTACGTGTTTTCATCCATTTTGATGCTCTTAGTAGTATGATTTGAAGTTCCTCAGCACGCCCGTAAAGCCTGCAGAATGTCTGTGAGAGCTTTGTGAGAGCTGGGAGGCTGCAGTTGCGCGCTGCAGGAACGCTTCACAGCGCAGTCAGCCGCAACCTCACCAGCTTTCCTTGTGTCTTGCAGACTTTTTTCGACCCCCAAAGCCCAAGCCATGTGCCAAGAGGAGTCAGGTGGAGCTGAAGAAGGCCCGCCTTCGCCTGTCCCTGCAGGAGAAGCTGTTTGCGTACTACCGGCGGCGGGTGGCGATCCCCGCGGAGGAGCAGGCGCGGGCCAAGCAGGCGGCCGTGGACATCTGCGCGGAGCTGCGCAGCTTCCTGCGCGCCAAGCTGCCGGACATGCCACTGCGGGACATGTACCTCAGCGGCAGCCTCTACGATGACCTGCAGGTAACTCCTGGGGACGCCTCACTGCTCCTTGGTCGGGAGCCTGACCGAGCTGGGGCGTTTCAGCCTTCCCTGTTGGCGCTGCTGGCTCAGCACAGCACTCCTCAGTAATAAGGCCCCTGGTGTTGCCTTTCCCACTGTGGAGCCAGGCGTTGATTCCCACAGTGCCGTTTGAACAGGCATGGCCAGGCTGCTCTGCCATTGTCTGCAAAGCCTTTGCTTTTTGCTGGTTTATTTTTCCAAAATATCTCAGTCCTTCTTTTCTTCCCATCTGTCTCTCCTTTTAGCTGTGTTTTTCTTGGTGTTTCTCTGGTAGACGTCTGTTTTCTCTCCGTCCCTCTACATCCATCCAAATACATTATATTCCCTTAGAACTCCTGTGTATTCATGTAGGTCTTTCCTACTCTTTTATTTTTTTTTTAATGCTTGACAGACCTGGATTGGACAGCAATCCCTGCTGCAATATCTCCCTGATGGCAAGATGCCCATGGCTATAGTGAGTGATTCAGAGGCACACTTCTTTGTTTGAGTCAGAGCTCTGGAATGGAGCATGGAATGTCCAGTGAAACTTAAGACACGGGGTCTTAATCACATAGGTGAAAAGGGATCTTTAATGGCCTTTTTCCGAACAATGTGGCAGACCAGGTGAGGGCAGTGTTCCTAGCTGTCGCATGGGATTATTAAACCATGTCAAGGGAAGCTGGTCTAGAAACTTAATATTCTGTCTCCTGTTTAAATCATCCTGTGGTGTTGCCATGCCCTAGGCCAGCTGCATCTCACAACCAAGGAGCAGACTTAAAGCAGTACGAGGCAGAATGATTCATCTATGTGCGGTCCATGTCAGGTCTCTAAATAGTACATACCACGTAAGCACTTGCTTTGGCTATACCTTGGAATTATCCCACTGATGGTTGGAAATAGTCCTCCAGAATGCTTTTTAACAAAGGGAGGCTGGGAATCCCACGCAGAGAGGAGAGCGAGACAGCTGAATCCTTATTCCAGGTTCCTTTGGACAGAAGGCTATCTAAAGGTGGTGAATAAAATGAGTGTGGAGAGAGAAAGCTTGTTCTTACCGACTTTTCTCTCTTGTGAAAGGTAGTGACAGCTGACCACATCCAGCTCATTGTACCTCTGATGCTGGAGCAGAACCTGTGGTCGTGTATCCCCGGGGAGGACACTATCATGAACATTCCTGGCTTCTACTTGGTGCGTCGAGAAAACCCAGAGTACTTTCCTCGTGGGAGCAGCTACTGGGACCGCTGTGTGGTGGGAGGTTACCTTTCCCCCAAAACTGTAGCAGACACCTTTGAGAAGGTTGTAGCTGGGTCCATCAACTGGCCAGCAATTGGGAATCTCTTGGACTACGTGATCCGTCCAGCAGCTCCCCCAGCAGATTTGACGCTGGAAGTCCAGTACGATGCAGATCGGCATCTTTTTATTGACTTTCTGCCATCCCTGACGCTGGGTGACATCGTCCTCGTTGCCAAACCTCACCGACTGGCCCAGAACGACAACCTGTGGCGCCTGAGCCTGCGGCCAGCGGAAACGGCTCGCCTGCGCGCTCTGGACCAGGGCGATTCTGGCTGCCGCTGCTTGTGCCTCAAGATCTTCAAAGCAGTGTGCAAGCTAAACCCAGCTCTGGGACACCTCACTGCCAGCCAGCTCACCAATGTCATCCTGCACCTCTCCCAGGAGGAGTCTGACTGGTCCCAGGACATGCTGGCTGATCGCTTCTTGCAGGCACTGAAGGGGCTGATCCGCTACTTGGAGGCGGGTGTTCTCCCTAGTGCCCTGAACCCCAAGGTGAACTTGTTCTCAGAGCTCACCCCCGAAGAAGTGGATGAGTTGGGCTACACCCTCTACAGCTCCCTGTCGGAGCCAGAGGTCTTGCTGCAGACGTAATGGGGCCTTACCTAGGGAAGTGTTGATAGGGTTTAGCCAATGCAGACTTTGATTACTGCGAATTATGTCCCCTCCACTTCTCCCTCTCTCCCTCTCTCTCTCTCTTCATCACTCCCCCCTTTTGGTTCATTTGTAATTCCTGCTGTGGAGTTGGTGCTCCCACTGAATTTCTTGGTGCTACTGGTCCATTTCCACCATCTCTGCCCCAACAGGTACCCATTGGCTAGGGAAGAGAGGCTAAAACTGCAGCTCTGAGATCTTCACATAAATTCTGCTGAGTTTAAGTGTCTACCAAAAAAATAAACCAAACTATGCACTTCTTTCTTCTGTAGTACACTTACTGCAGCAAACCCATTTTGGTCTGAAGAAGGTGGAACTGGGCTGGTAAATCCAGTGATGATTTTAGCAGACTTGCACTGAGGTTGTTTAATTTCCTCCAGCCTGACTTTGCCCTGTTTCTTTTTCTCTGCTGTCCCACGTTGTCTCACTTTCCTTTCTTTTTTGTTCCTTTGGCCCAGTCATGCAGGGCAGACTGAGTGAGATATTTTGGATAGGGTTCTTTTTGTATTTCTGAGTGGATAATGATTACACTGGCAATATTTAGGGCTGTAGAGCTTGAAATTGGAGAATTCCCACAGCTCCTGCTCCTACGGAGCCTTCTCATCCTTTGCAAGCTGGGCTCAGGATTAATGGCCAAGATTTGTTCAGTTTGCTGCAACACAACCTGTATGATGGGCAATTCTTGTTGTTGTAGCTGTCACAGGGGAGGAAGGAACCTTTGTGGTCTGGCTATGGGATGAGGCTGAAGGAGCAGAGCTTGCTGTTCCTGCCTAGCCAGATCTGCTGGGAATGGCCTCGGGAGTGGAGAACAAGGCAGCTCTTTAGTTGTCTCTGGCCTAGAGGAAAAGAGGGTGATTATAGGGGAGGGGTGGGAGACACACATGGGAATGGCGATTATTTTTTTTCACCTTTTCCCCAAGAGCTTATGTCTGTTTACTGGAGGTGGAAATAAGACTGCATGCCTCAGAGGGCTCTGGAATAAGCACACACAAGCCAGATTCTCACCAGCTCTAAGGCTGTGAAGGTGACAGAACTGAACTGGCGTCATCAGCAAGGTTCTGTCCCATGCACTGGTGTTAGGGTACGTATACAGAGCTGGCATTTAGGAATATACTAGCTTTGCCATCTGCTCTGTGTGCTTTAGACTCCTCCCCAGAACTCAGGCTGTCCATCCCCTTCCTCATTCCCATGTGCTGACTTTCCAGTGCTCCCAGTTTACAAATGCTCTTAGAAAGCTGGTGAGGGCACACCTTCCCATCCCATCTGTTTGGGCCTGTTGGCAGTGCAGTTCTGCCCACTCCTGTCTATGGCTGCTCTCAGGCTGTAGACTCTTTATACTCTGCATTAAGTCTTCAAAAAGTGGGAGAGAAGGTGTCCCCCCAAGTCTGAGGCTCTCTGTATATCTCAGAAGACCAGCATAGCTATTTTTACAGAAACTTATTTGCCTTTTCCCAGCTTTTGCAGTTTTTTTCCCCCTTGCTGTCCAGCCTCCTTAGCCAGTGGAGAGGAGTACTGGAGCAGCAGGGTTTGGAGGGAGCAGGAATCCTTTTCTCCTTTTCTCCTCCCTTCCTCTCAGGACTTCCCCCGTCTTTGACAGAGAAGTTTCAAGGTGAATTTCACGAGTGGAACCATGGAGGGAAGTCCTTCACTCTGGGTTCTTTTTAGAGGCAGTGCTGGTGAGGTGAGGGAGGGAGCATCTTTCTTGGACAATCCGTCCATTTTAGCCAATGTGTCAGATAGCATTCTGTATACAGTGATAACGCAACATTGCATTTTAAATTATTTAATCCGTAGGGTACTGGTATTTTCTAGACTGCCAGATGTGTACTTTGAAGTCTGTGTGTGTATATAAAGTCTATAGTCTATCAAAGGTTAACAGGAATCCCATTTGTATGACTTTGTGTTTTGTAAGTTTTGCAGCAGTCAGTGTTGGTCAACTGTTGATTGCTCTTCACTCTGGTTCCCAGATTTTTTCCCCTCTTCCTTCCCTTGCCCCCCACTGCCTTTCTGATGTCAGCCTTCCTACCCTAAAAGCAGACAGATGAGACTTGGAGCCTATAGGCTATTGGGGGAAATTACCCTCGTTTTTAATTACTTGAAGGTCAACAAAAATATTAAAATATCTGGGTTGTCAGGAGTTCCCCCAAAGCTCATTTCTTCAGTATGATGTCACCCCTCACTTGGTGCTGACTCCAGTACTGTGGTCTTCACATTTTGACAGCAATGTGGCTGGAAATGATTAAAACTCTAGATATAAAAAAAAGGTGAGATAGAAACAGGAGGAAGCCACTGTCTGAGCTGACTTGAGAACAGTTGTCAGATACATATCTGCACATAGAATTTTTTACATGAATGCTTTTACTTCTTCCTGGCAACCTCATGAATTAATATTTTATGGCCATTTTTTGCTGCTATTGAGCTCAATTTGTGTATCAAATGGAGACTGAAGCTGCCTTTTTGCCTTTTCTGTAGACTCTGCTCCACTTCACTTGCATCCACCACCTCCCTCATTTCTTCCCTTCAGTTTTGCCCTCCTCTGAGCTAGCCACAAGCCTGTTCTCAGGAGGCAAATGATCACTTCCTACAGGCAGCCACCACAGCAGGCAATAGCTGCCCTGGCAGTGGCAGTCTTGACAAAGGCCAAAGATGTGATGGGTCACAGTGACATTGCAACTAGGAATATTTTAAGAGCAGGATCAAGTATAAGGGGCAATAGAAGCAGGGAAGAAGGTGTAGGGTAAGTATGCAGGAAACTTGCAGTAATGCTGCACCCAGCCTGTGGGTCAAACAGAATGTTGCAGAGTCTTTCAAACTGGCACCTTTCAGTATTAAATGCAGTACATGTGTTGATGTACAGCCTGGAGGGCTGTCTTACCTATAGGGTAGGCTCCTTCCTGGTCAGCTCTGTAGCACAGAGCAGGAGAACCTAAAGCTGAATGTGAAAAGGGCAGCTCCTGGCCACCTTCCTGGCAGAGCAGCTCAGAGACAGATTGATTGTAAGAGGCCCAGGGCATGCGTGTGGCTGGTGGCTGCCTCAGCTCCAGGAATGTCTCCGTGTGTTCTGCTGTAGCTTAGCTCACACAAGCTTCCCATGAGATTGTTGTCGTATTCCCTGTAACCACAGGGTGAGGACCAACTTGCTCAGCTGTGGGTTTCACTGCTGCTGAGCTCCACTGCTAATCTTTCAAGTCAGATGGATTTATTTTCCCGTGTTTAAAAGCAATTATGGAAACAAGAGGCTGCTTTCTGCCCCCTGGCAAGCTGCCATCAGGGCCCTCATTCTTAGCATGTGGGCACGCAGTGAGAAGTGAAGAGATGATGCCCCATCTCTTCCAGGCCTGGAGGCTGTGGATTTGCAAAGGGGAAAGTCCAAGTGCATGATCTGTGACAGAGTGTGTGGAATTCTGAAATAAAATTACTTTCCACAGTAACCTGGTTGTCTCTGGCATGTTTATAAACAAAGGAACATCTCTCCCTGCTTTCATCTCGGTGCGTCACCTCCGTGCTGATATAATTCTGCACCACACCATGCTCGGGGACTGACTTGCCCCTTGCTGATTCACTTGCTTTCCCTTCGCAGCTCTGGGCACTCAGCACTTTGCAGCTTGTCTCCAGGGAGCAATCAGCTCGGTGCAGCAGCGTCCTGGCTCCTGGCAGCTTTCACACCAGTCACAAGATGATGCGTAATTGCGGTGCTGAGCCTCCCATCCTCTCTCCGATGGTCCGCGTGCCCCGACAGGCAGCTGCTTTTCATGTGGCTCCCCAGACTTCAGAGGCTTCCATGCCTCTGGAATATTAAACTTTCCCCACCCTTGTTCAGTCACACCTTGGCTTTTGTGTGCCAGGCCTCTCCCCTCCCAGATGAGCTCCTCTCTTATCCAGGATCAGCCTTGAGGCAGCGAGGAAGCTGCTTTGCCAGGGGCCGGTGCCTGGTGTGCTGAAGTTCTTTGCAGCAAGACCCATTTTTTTGTGCCTGCTTGGGAAGGTGGAGTGGAAATGTTGGATATCAAATAAAGCATGAAGTCCTGCTGCTTTTGATGGGTCCCAGGCTTCTTAATTTTTGGAAGACATGCTACAGTGGCAGCATTGTTCTGTAAGACTTGTCTTAATGAGGACTCTGCACTTAACTATTTTGGAGGGTATTTTATGGTACAAAGGGAATCTACATCTCCAACTTTTTCTTTTTTCCTAATATCCCTTGCCCTCGTTGCTTTCTTTTTTTCCTTTAATCTGTCCTGTGGTAGAAGCAGATCAGATGAGATCAAGCACATTTCATGCCATACAGAGTCTTACAGGAACAGCTAAAATAAGCTGCTCTGTGAAATCTGTGACAGGTATTACCCCCTCAAGTTAAAGGCCCTGGAATGCCTAGAGCCTTCAGTACCTGGTTAATGTATGCAGCGGTTTGCACCTTTGCATAAAAGCTGTCCCGGCATGAATAGGGAGGAAAGATTAAAAGATAAGTCTCTGTTTAATGTAAAGAAGAAATAATTGAAGGGAGTGATGGTAATTATTTCAAGTATGGAAAAAGTTGCTACAAAGAAGAGCACAGGTAGTTCTCCAGGCTGCAAAGACTCAGAATTTCTTGTTCTTAGCCTAAGGAACAAACAGCTTAGGAGGAAAGTGGATTTTGGAAAAAGCAAAATATTTTGCTGCTTTGTTATATAATCACAGTCCTGTCTTGGATATTAGTGTAGCTGAGTTTACATTTTACTGATTTATTCTTGCATCTCTTAGTTTTAAAAATAAATACATACATTCCAGCCTATTTTGTAGCTAATCTTAAACTGAGGAAGAAAAGATGACAACCCCAAATTTGAGATGATCATGCTAAACTGTTGAACTGCATTGTTAATGTTTCTTTTTTTATTCCCAAATACCTAATTGCATCCATGGTTTTTTAAGGTTTATTTTAATATTCTGAACTTCAGGAAAGCTGCAGAGAGCTGCTGCTTTTTAAATTCAGTCTCACAGAAAAAAAAGAAGAGCCTCTTCCAAATTTTAGTTGCATGGAAAAAAAGAGCAGCCTCTTCCAAATGAGGAATTTCTCTTCCAGGTAAGATATGTTTCCTCACTACCTGCACTATTCAGTGGCTGCAGCATGGCTCACTGCATCTGGGACTGGATCTTGAAATGTTGGGCTTTGCCCACAGATGCAGCAAGCAAGAAATGGGAGAATCTACCTGCTACCAGTGAAACCCAGTATTGGCTTCCAGCCCTGGGAGAACTGCTGTGGTCCAGACATTTGGGGAACTGTTTGAGATATCTGGGTTTTGTCTTCTTTATTCTTCTCAGGCTGAGTTACTATCTGAGTTTATGATCTGAGGGATTCAAGAAATATCCTCCCCTCCCTTTTATTGGTTTCTCTCTCTCTCTCTCTCTCTCTCTCTCTCTCTTTTTTTTTAAGGTTCCACACCTTCTTAGAACAGCTTTCATTTAACAAATGTGTCCCCTACACAATCAAGGATAAAAGTTTTACTAGCATACTCTGATAAGGACAGCATTACTCACAAGTCAAGAACCCAGAAATGTGGTGGTGAGCAGGCTACTATTCCTTTCTTTACAGTATGTGAGTCTATGGAATAATCTTACAAACGGTAAGGCAAAAGAGGGTGGTAAGAACAATGGGTAAAGCAGGGAAGATCTGAAATCATTCTGTAGATAGGAAACGTTCTTGCCATTTTACAAAAAGCAAAGAGAGTGGGACACAGAGTTTGGCTCAAGGAACTCAAACTTCTCATGATCCTAAGCTTTCCTAAGTACTCATGCAGAAGCCAGTTCTGAACAAAATCACATTAAACACACTAAAAGTCAAATTGATTTTTATTTTGCTGCCCTGGTTCAATTTCCCTGGCTCCTGTGGCTAAGTAGCTCTTTGATCTGTCTATTAACACTCAGTGCTAAGTTTCTCAGGGGAAATATATATATATGAATAAATTCTAACCACATTCCTCATGAAAAAAGCCTTCTCCATATGAATAACAGGCAAAAGCTGCACACTTGTGTTACTTGTTTTGTTTGGGATTTTCTTTTGTTAGGCAACAAGTCCCTGGTTTCAGTGCAATTCCACCCTTCCCCTTCCTCCCTTTGTGGTAGGATTGGCACTGTTCTACAGAAGCACAGGGTGGTACTGTCCCGTAAGATATCCCACCACAGTGCTCCCAGTCCTGTACAACCCTCATCTCATTCTGCTCAGCATTGCAAAGGACAGGCCTCAGAGGCAACAGACACGAGGGCACAGATGGCAAATGATGGACTGTGTTGGCTCTTTACCTCTCCCACAACAGGCTTTACTTGAAGACCTGTAGTGCCCTGGCAGGCTCCTTACCTCCCCTGAAAGGCAAGAAGCAACCGTTCCTGGAAGCAGGATGGCAGAATGACATTTTTGCCTTCAGATTCTGGAATTTCTTTAGCGCAGGGGGCCTTTGAGGCAGTAAGTAGCACCACTTACACGGACAGTAAGATGTGACTCATGTTCTGCTGCCGCCTGTTTGCAGCAGCAGCAGCAGCAGCGAGGGGCTGTCAGAGGGAGCAGAAGGCACAGCAGTCCCCGGGGCTGCGGAGCTGCAGCTCCCACGGTGCTTGTTCGAGAGCACGCGGGCAGGGCCCAGCTCCCCGGCACTCACAGCGAGGGGGGCTTTGCTGAGGCAAGGACGGGACCGAGGCACAACAAATCACGGCCTGTGGTCGTGGGAGACACAGCAGAAAGCCTCTAGTCCGGTGCCTTTTCCTGAACAAGGAGCCATGAGCTTATGTGTTGGGTTAGGAACCTTTCTCCTCTCTCTCTTTTTTTTTTTAATTTTATAGAGTTTTTCTTTTCTATGTAAAACAAGAAAATTAATAAAGAATGATGTATCATCAGTCCATCACTTTGCACTGCAAAGGAGGATGTTTGGTGTCACCAGCAGACTGGTGACTCCCAAGCTTTGTGCCCTGGGACAGACTTACCCTCTGTGAGCCTGCCCTGCCTAGGGGAGACCTGTATTTCTGATAAATGCTCAGCACCCAAATGTGTCTTACTGAGACTGCATGACTGAGGTGAATGGCTCAAATGTTACCTTCCTCAAACCCAGAGGAGATGTCTCCTCCTGAGGCATCAACAAAGTCTCCCCTTCTGAGTGCCAGAAGAGCAGGCCAGCTGTACCTCCCCACAGAGCTGGGCTGCTGTGGCTGGTTCCTGACACACCTGGGTTTAGTCTCAAACCAGTTCACTCAGCAGTCAAGCACAGAAAGCTCCTCTCATTAAGAGGACAGCAAAGCTCCCTCACCAGGCTGCAATGGCAGTGAGAGGGTGGGTGGGTTGAGAAGCCACAGCACCTACTCAATATGATAGTTTGGCTGCAAAGTCTTCTTTGGGGATTATTATCCAGCCTGCCCCTGGCCAGTCCACCTGTAACACACCTGAGGAGGCTCTACTGAGGTCACCCTTCAGTCCATGCACAAGGGCAGGGAGCAGAACAGGCTCAGTCTTTTGAAATCATTTACCAAATCCCCTAACCCAGATACTTCAGGAGGGAAAATGACATTCCTTCAGGAAAAAGCTATAAACTCAATGATACCACAATTGTGTCAA
This sequence comes from Notiomystis cincta, assembly GCA_013398075.1. Taxonomy (NCBI): domain Eukaryota; kingdom Metazoa; phylum Chordata; class Aves; order Passeriformes; family Notiomystidae; genus Notiomystis; species Notiomystis cincta. Next base: position 97,290 of record VZRX01021426.1, read on the forward strand.
CATCCACAAGGAACTTTTCTCTCCTCCTTTGTAAACAACTGTATCTTAAAACAGTACAAAGTCTGCTGGTAAATCACTGAGCAGCTGCTGCCTATGGAGAGTGGAAAATTAATACTGAATAATGGCTGCAGTGCTGCTCCCCAGGGACCTGGGCAGCTACAGCCTCAACAGTGACTTATCCCCACATGAGTTCCAGAGCTACATCTGAACTACTTAGTGTGTCAGTGTTCTTGCTGAAGCTGCCTGCCAGCATCAGACTCAGAGGGATCTCACACACCCCCAAAAGATCCCTAGGACTCTGTTTTATTTCACTCATAGGGTACACCTGTGCTCAGTCTCTGTTCCTGGCCTCATCAGAACATTCTGAAGTGACAGGAAGTGAGAAACAAATCCCCCAAAGGAGCACAGGGAGCACAGCCTGGTATTATCCTTTCACTGTGCAGACCCCTCACTGAACAGAGAGGCTGAAATAAGCTCAAATAACCGTTCCACCTGCTCCAGCTGAAGGTGCTGGTTTAGGCACCAGCTTCAGGAGTGCAGTGTGAGTGCTGCTGGGCTGGTCCAGCAAGGGGTCTGCATGCTGACCGGTCTAAGGGGCACTGAGACACTGAAAGAGAGATCCACTGACGTGATGATGGGCTGCTAACTCACTCACTGGCATCTGGGCCGAGATGCTGCAGTCTCATAATCTGTACCTACTTGCCAGGCTAACTTCACACTGCCAGAAAAGAAGCAATGTGTATTGTCACCCTCCTCCTCCTCCTTCTGCACAGAAAGGCACGAGACACCTGGCACGTGTGGCTCCAGCAGATGCTGGCAACCTACAGGTACATACATTTTGATACACCCTGAGCACACAGTCTGCAGGGGAGTCACATCAGCTATAGGCCCATGAAGAGCAATAGCTGACATAAAATAGGTTTCTGTTCTTTGATTGCTTGGATAACTGGAAGGCTTTTGTTTGTGTGCTAAACTGAGCCCACATGTGCTAATGCACACGAAGGATTATTCTTGACCCCCAAGTCCTTTCATCATAATAAAATGAGGCAGGACAGTGAGACAACTAAAAATATCCCCCAATGGTCTGAACAAAAGTCAGCACCCCCTCCTCTCCCTCCTTCACGCATATTTTTTGCTAAACATAATTTTCAGCCAGTTGTAGCTTTGCTTAGGAAAATCATGCTCAGGCAAGTTACGACTCACCTCCCTCTTACCAGATTTGCACAATGTTTTTACTTGTGGCAGCTGGCCACAGCCTGGCTGATTCTGAGTAACTAAGCCTCTGGAGACACACATTTTGTGAGCTATCAGCATGTGCTTGGCATGCCCACGTTTGTTCAGTAAGAAAAATGTAGGTGGACAAAGAGGGTTGCTTCCATAACTGTCTGAAATAATTGAACTGTAAGTTGCAAATGTAAATTGCAGATTTAATCCTCTTTTTTATTAGTCTCATTTCTAATGTCAGGGATATTTACATAGCAGGAGGGAAACAGAAGACAGTGAGGGGGTGGGTAAGTAATGCATGATTTATTAGAGATTCCATTTGGTTTACTGGTCCAAAACAAATGAGGGAGAGCGTATGGATAACATATTTTCTGTTTGTATGTAATAAAAGATGGATGCTAATACTTCCCAGCCTGATCTTTAATCATATATATTTGCTTTTTAGTTTTAAAATGGAACTTCTATAAAGCAATCCCTAAAGAGCTTACAGTGAGAATCTGGCAGAAAAGATCTTTCAGATATCTGTTTGTACCACATGAGGAAAGAAGCAAGCAAGAACTGTGAATTAGTCTGTGCCATAGAGGTTGTAGGTAATTCTTCCTCAAAAGTGCTCAAAATGTCTCTCTGCTTTGCCTCATTCCTCCCTTGTGTTTTCCTCAGCACTCTGTCTCCAGGAAAATTTCCTGCTGGTCTCTGGAAATGCTTTGTTCACTGAAGTGTGGGGTAAGACCTCCTGTCCCTCCTGATGGAAGATTCAAAGGACTCAAGTTATCCCTCACACGAACCCCCTTGGGGACCTGCCCTCCCACTCACCCTGCTGCAAAGCAGGCCATGCCCCCTCCTGCCCAGCCAGCCCAGCAGTGCCCAGGGCCAGCAGAAAGCCCATCTGCTGCTTCTCGGGGGCACTGAGGCTCAGTGGGGGCCCACAGCTGCCTGCCCAGTGCCACCACAGCCATCATGCACTCTCCCAGTGCGGTGCCAGCTCACCTTCCCCGACCTTCCCCCTTTTCCCAGCGCTCTGGAGAAGAGCAAACATCTCGGTCACTTTTGCCAGTGCCCCTCCTGGCCCCAGCAATACCCACTCCTCCCACCCCCCTTTCTCCCCTGCTACAGAGGCCCACGAGTTTCCCTGCCACTGGCAGTCCCTGAGAGCATCCTATGCATCCGGTCTAGACTGTGTGAGGGGATGTTACTATGGAAACATTTACGTCCTCACAGTCTTCGGTGTGCTTACTAACAGCATTCAGCATGTTTGTCTCCTGTGTTCTGGCTGGTGGAAGAAGAAAACATTTACTTTAAAAACGTTTACTTTAAAAAGACAAAAAAAACCACAAAAGGATTATTAAAGCCCATATATTGACCTTCCATCTTAAGGAAGGAGGAGTATTAGTTTTCCACCTCCTGGTGATGCTGTTTGGCTGGAGGTGGCTCTCTGCAGTGCTGGATTTATCAGGACACTTCATTGCTTCCCAGCCAGGCCCTTGGCCTCTATCCTGCAGCGAGCTCTGGAAGAGCAGCTCCTTTCTGCTGCAGCCAGCCCCTCGTTTCTGTCTCAGGATGGATCTTACTTAACACAGGAGCTCCCTTTGCTGAGGTACTCAGGGCAGGACAATAAAATTCACGGTGATAAAGCTGTTAACGTGATAACAGGACTTTGCTCGCCGTGCACACAAACTGGTGTTCCCTCAGAAGCCACCTTTTTGTGCTGTAAATTAAATTTTTTTCAGAGCTGCTCAGTCTCTGAGCGACAAATATATTCTTGTAATATTTTTAGACACTTTTGAGTTACTAACTAGTTACTAGCTAGTAGTCCTCTGCTTAGAAAATACTTGTAATTTTTTTTTGTATAAAAATTCCCAAAAACTGTTGTTTGTGCTCAAAGAAGTGTCTTCTACCTTGGTCAAAAACTCTAGCCACAGTGAAGACATCTCTGGCATAATATTTGCAAAAGAAGAAAGATAATTTATGAAGGAATTGGGGTTGCAGTTCATGAAATTATTAGCAACACTTATTCTTGCAGTCCTGCAGCAAACAGGGAAAACCAGGCTTTTCTCTAAATGTCTTGATACTTGATTTCACTTTCTGGATTGGAGATTGCCACAGAAAATCTGTCTGGAACTCATAACAGAGCCAAATGACCACCTTAGCTCAGACAGAAAAGGGACAGCAGGCAGCTAGGAAACAGGCAGATCTGGGTTAAGTTCCTCATTGCACGCTTCATTTTTGCTTACGTGATTCTTGCGCACGCATTCCCAGAGTCCTTTCAGAGGGATCTATAATTATCTGTTCATGGTGAAGGATGGGGTGTCTGTATATTGGGTGCATTTCTGTTTGTTTAGCTGCTATTACAGTCACACAATCACCCTTTTCTTTTCTCTTAAAGGAGGGGAAAGCAGGCAGTGGATGTGGGAGCTGTGCCTTGGCCAGTGAGGACATGGAAGTGCTGTCTGTCCACCCATCCAATCACCCACTCGGCTCCTTTAAAAGCTGCTGCATCCTCTCAATTTTTCTTTGAAGCAAGATCTGCCTCCTCTGTAGTGGATTTACCAGAACAGTTCTCTCAGACTGCTCAAGTGCTACGGTGCTGGGTTTTGGTGTTGGAGGACATTTTTCTCTGCCTCCTCTATTTTAATGAGTCATTGCAAATTCTGTGCTTGCAAAGAAAGAAAGGAAAAAAGAAACAAAGAACCAAATTCAACCAACCGAAACAAAACAGCAACAAACCAACACGTAGGGAAAATTGCTCTTTTTAGTTCAGCAGCCCATGTTCATATTACAGATGTGGAGTGACATGACATACTCTGCTTTGTAGCATTCTAAAACCACACTGTTAAAAGTAGAAACTGGGTCATACACCGTCCTTGCAAATCTGCAAATCATCATTTGAAGTCGTTTAAGACATTCCAGGCAGTTAGACCTGAGCAAACACAGTGAAGGCTATGGCTTTACAGAAGTACTTCTGAGGCCTGAACTGGAAAATAGTGGAGCCTTTTGCAGAAGTAGCTGAGAGCAAGCTGAGGTGCAGGATGATGGTGTTTGAACAAGCAAGGTCCCACCACAGCTCTCAGAGGTGATAGTGCTGTGAGGCTGGCAACGTGGAAAATCAACCTTTTGAAGCTGGATAAGTCTGACAGAGTGAGGAATGACAGAGGTATTGAAACTTCCAGCTCACCAGAGCTGTCCAGTGCTTGTGTGAGCCGACTAAAATGATGGTGAAGGAACCGAAGCCAGCGGAAGGCTGTTGACCCCTGTGAATTTCCTGCGGTGAGCTGGCTCAGTGGGGGCCAGGCCAGCTGGTGGAACTGTTCAGTAGGAACAGGGTGGGGGAAGAGGTCTGACTTCTTTCCTAGAAGCAAGTTGATTGGGATCAGATAAAAGGCGAAAGCGCACTTTGCAAGCTCTCCAAGGTGACAGTGCCCTTTGTAGCCACGAGGCTCCCCAGGTGATCCATTACTGCTCACACCAGTCGAGTGATGTCAGCGCAGAGAACAGAGAAGCAGCTGCATCAGCACGAAACTGCATGGCAGGAGAGGACATTCTCATTCCTCAGCTGTGGAATAACCACGTTAATTTGCAGCCCTCGCACGGGCTGACGGCAGTAGTTCGAGCGATGCAGCGGCGGCGCGGCTCTGCAGCCGGGCTCCTCGGCAGCCTCTCTGAGGCGGGGCGGGCCATGGCCGCTGGTGAGGCCGGCAGGCTGCGGCACTCCCAGCCCCGGGAGCCCCGAATCTGCGCGCGGCACGAGTGGGGCTCGCAGGGAGGGAAGGCAGCGCGTTATCTACGGGAGCAGGAGGCCATGGCGGGCTGTCCGCGCCTCAGGGGCGCCATGCCAGCCCCTCAGCCCGGGCCGCAGCCCCAGCTCCTGCCTGACCGCAGCGCCGCTTTGTGTGGGGAACAAAAGGGGCCCTTGGAAATTAAAGTGGGGAGCACACATTGCTTCGACAGGGGCATGGCAGGGAAAACGCAGGGCTGCCGTGGGCGGGCGCCATTTCCCTGCCCTGCTGCTCCTTTCCCCCCCGCTCTCAGCTTTCTTCCCCCCCTGTCCGGCCACCATTTCGCTTCCCCGCTGCTCCTTCTCCCCTCCCTTCCCCTCCGCATTGGTCTGCTCCGGGCTCTGGCCAATGACAGCTCACGGGGCACGTGAAGGACTCGCCCGTAGCCAATGAGCGCCGACCTTCCCACGTGGCGAGCTGCGTGACGTCTTCAGCGCGAGCTCCGCGTCTTTGTTGGCGGGTAAAATTCAGCCCCAACGCTCCCCGCGGGGGAGGGCGGGGGGAGCGTCCTCGCTCGCTCCGGTCACGTGGTACCGCCGCGCCCGAGGGGGGGGGTGTCGGCGCGCATGTATACACAATATAGTCCCTCCGTGCTGTCCTGTCGTAGAGCCGTGGGGTCGTGTCGGCGGCCCCCGTGTTTAATTCCGAGCAGAGCCGTAGGAGAGAGGCTCAGACAGACAGGCCACAGGCCGGCAGGAGCTGGCGACAGGCAGGTGACGCGTGGCGGAAGGATACAGCACCGCCACATCTGGTTTGGTGAGGCGGCTCGTATATAAGGGCGGAGCGCCGCCGGTGCCACCTCATTGTTTCCTGTCGCCGAGAGCGGAGGTCGTGTCAGTGCCCGTGTCAGTGTGCGCAGCACCTCCCGCGCGGCGCGGATACGAGCAGCCCCCCTCCCCTGGCCGCCATGGCTCTTTAAGGCGGCAGGGCCAGCGGCGGCATCGGCCAGTGCAGCAGGCGCAGCAGCAGCGGCGGCGGCCTCAGCACATCCCCGGCATCTGCAACCATGGCGTGAGTATCGTGCGAGGGACGGCTGCTCCCTCTCTTGTGTGTTCATAGGCGCCCTCTTACCCTCTTGAAGTGGCCTTTTGGGGTGGGTTTATTACGGGTGTGGTGATAGTTGGTGTTTCATGGAATAATACATAATTTACCTACTTACCCTAAAACGGGTGCGAGGTGGGGAGAGCCTTGTAGAGCTCAGTATCCCCGGGCGCGGCGAGTGTCAGAAATAGCAGGAAATGCCATTTCGAAAGAATTTACGAGGGACGTCTATATTTCCTATCGCTCGAGAAACCTTAATTTTGAAAAGTCTAGACTTCTGTTATGTAATATTTTTTTTTTCATGGGAGTAGAGGAACATTCTCAGGGAGGGTGCTGCTGTATTTAAGGGAAAATAGGACATTAGCGTTTTAAGGGTTTTGCGTACAAGGACCCCTGGTACAGTCACAGGTAGATGGTAGATGTTATTTCTCTGGCAGCAGTACTAATATTAAATCGTGTAGTCGTGCAGCGCTAAGTGTGCCCTGGCCATCGGGCGCTCAGCCCTGTGCGGTGCCGGGGCGCGCTGGAAACGTGGCAGGACACAAAATGGCGGCGGGACCGCGAAATGGCGGCGGGTGGGCGGGGCCGGGCCTGGCGGAGGCGGGGGGGGACGCGCGGCAGCACAGAAATAAAGAAATGAGATAATCCCTAAGGTTCCGCTGTACTTCCTTAGGTGCCAGTGCTTTAAAAGATTACTATGTTGGTCAGAGCAAATACTGATGAGTTTCAGTTCTGTTCACAGGTTTTTCACGGCATTGCACAGCAGCATTGCTGTAGTCGACGACAAAACCCTCTACTTGTCTACATCCTTCGACGTCAAAGCTTTAAAAGCTGACGAAAATGAGCTTCTTGAACAACGAGATGCTGTTGGGGGATTCAATCTCCCCCTTCAGCCAGCCGTGTTCGGTGGCTGAGGAAAGTCTGGGACTCCTAGATGACTACCTGGAGGTGGCCGAGCCCCTCGGTTCGCATGGGTTCTCCAGCGACAAGGCTAAGGCAGTCTCCTCCAATTGGCTTGCTGTGGACAGTTTAGGCAACACCATAGATAGCAGCCAGGGTAAGGTATTACTTACTTCCATAAAGGGCATGGATTACATAATACCCCAGCAACATTCCAGTTGAAAATAAATCGCTAGGTTTTCATCAATCTGTAGGCAGCCTCACATGCGTTGCCTGGGCTTGGAAAGCGCGTGTACTGCGCTGCTTACACAACACAAAATTGCTGGTTGTGGTAAAGTGACACTTGAGTTGGCCTTCCAATAACACAGCAGCTGCCAATGGTGGTGTTTCTTGGCAGAGGTAACAATAAGAAAGCGTGGTTGTATGTTGCAAATGTCCTGAATTGTTCTGGTCTTTAGTAAGAGGGTTGGAATGTCACAAGAGCTGCTTACATTGTATCCTGCAGTTTTTAGGAGCTCAGTGAAATAATTTTTTCTGATTATTGGCTCTTCATGTTAATACATGAGAGAGGAAAGATGCTGAGATGATAAAGGGCTAGATCACTTTCAAAGGCTTGAGTTGTGCTGGGTGATGGTTTACTAAAGTGGTCTTTTATATTTTGTATTGTGCAGAGGATGCCTTCTCTGGCATGGAGTGGATGGTGGAGAAGATGGATCTGAAGGAATTTGATTTTGATGCCCTGTTAGGTATGGAACATCTGGAAGCCACCGTCTCACCAGACGAGCTGATGGCCACGTTGGAAGACACGTGTGATCTATTTAACGCTACCATCCAGGAATTTCACAACAAAGAACTTCCACTGATACATAACGTAACCACCCATGTCCCTGAATCCCCAGTTGGAGCAGACCCAATGGCCCCACTGGCTTCCCTTTGGTCTTTGCCCCTCTCCCCAGGGTCTCTGACTTCCACTCCAGACCACTCATTCAGTTTAGAGCTCGGTAGTGAAGTGGATGTTCTGGAAGGAGAAAGAAAGTGGGAGTGCCCCACTGTTGTGGTGGTGATCACCAAGTCTGAGAAAGAGGAGGAGAACCACTCTGATGATAGTGGAATATGCATGAGCCCAGACTCCTACCTGGGAACCCCCCAACACAGCCCCATCAATTCACTTGGATCCCCCAATGGCAACCAGTTCCCTGCAGATGCCCCCTGTGGCTCTGTGCGGTCCAAACCATACAACCACCCTGCAGAGAAGGTAGTGTCAGCAAAGGTGAAAGGAGAAAAGAAAATAGACAAGAAACTAAAAAAGATGGAGCAGAATAAGACAGCTGCCACGCGTTACCGGCAGAAGAAGAGGGCGGAACAGGAGGCGCTGTCTGGGGAGTGCAGAGAGTTGGAGGAGAAAAACCAGGCCCTGAAGGAGAAAGCAGATTCCCTTAGTAAGGAAATCCAGTACTTGAAAGATCTGATAGAAGAGGTCCGCAAGGCCAAGGGCAAAAGAGCTAGAGCCCCTGAGTAGGGTAGTCAGCAGTGTTGTGTGCATGTATATAAGCTTCCTGCTAAAGCTGTGTATTGCTGTCTAATAAATAATTTTGTAGTAAATGTGCAATGACCGTGTGTGATGAGTGGTACTTGTAAAACCAACCTGACTTGAGCCACGCCTGGGCGTGAGTACGAGCACAGCGAGCTGTTGTGTGTCTGGAGAGTGCAGCGTGGCTCTTGGGCTGCTTGTTCTGGGTGGGGGATGCAGTGCAAGTGCACAAAGTGCTTTGAACTCGAGTGTTGATATAATAAAGTGTCTCAGTGACCTGTCCCCCACCATAATTGACATGTGTTAAAGCGAGAGGGGATCACACTGAGGTACCTCGGGGTTTTCAGCAAATCTGTAATCCCATTGAAACAATTAAAATGAGAGAGTCGATGGAAGACACAAGGTCAGTAACACGGTGTGGTGGGGGGTGCTTATTTTCAGACTTGCACATTTCTCTGAAGGGAGGGAGGAAAAGGGTCCGGGGACAAAGTAATGAAGTTGTAAACATAAGCTTAAGAAAAAGGCAGCTTGCTAGTAGGCAAGTCCTGAGTAAGCACCACTACTGGAGTTCCTCACGGGCCTTTGTGTCTCTTTAATGCCCAAACCATGAGCAGGAGCTGCTTCCCAGCCCTGTCAAACTGGTGTGAACTGGGCCAGATGGGTGGGGTTGCTGTAGTGCTCTTACTGGTGGGTCACGTTCCTCTAAGTGTGAAAGTTGGCTTCTTAAGCCAGCCACTGATGAGTCAAATTTTAAGCTGTAAGTATAAATTTGACTTTCTTCTAGCAAGGTTGCAGCTGGCTTGGTCCATCAGACTGGTTCAGCTCTAGTCCTGCCTCTGCTGTGCAGGGAAGGTACTGCTGTGCTGGAGCAGCACCTGTGTTTGTGGGGAGGGGTTGGGGTTGCTTTAGGATTTGGGAGGTGCCATTTTTAACTACCTCATGTGTGCTCAATTTTTGTTATGTTTTGTTGCTACTGGTACCCCATTTAATGGCACTTAAATCCCTTTGGCATTTGGACTTGCACATCCTTTCCGAGGAGTTGAGTCCTTCTCACTTGCAGCAGCGTGGCTTCCTGAGCTGCTGGGCTCGTGTGCCTGGACATCCCAGCCTGGCTGACACACAGATACTGTGCAGTGGCGCCAGGGCTGGAGTGGGGAGGGAAAAGGGCCTTGAAGGAATCTTGGAGAATGGTTCCTCCAGCTGCAGCCTGCTGGGGGCCCTGGTCTCTGACATTTGAGCTCCTTGTGCCCTTGGGTTTGGGCTGCAGCCCTCCATCCCTGCTCCTTGCCCAGGGCATTACCTGATCTGGGGTGACAGCTGTGTGCTGGGGGACCTGGTGTGTGAAGGCTGCTGCAGCCGATGGAGGGGGGACACAAGGTGGCTGCTGGCACCAGGAGGTGGCTGCTGGCAGGAGGGCTGAGTGGGCCCGGCCCTCGGTAGCACCTGTCTGTGCCTCCCCTTGGTTTCGTGAGGCTGTGTTTGAGTGGCCTCAAACCTGGGTGGGAGCACTGGTGACCATGGTTGGAATGCACTGCAAGCAGGGACAAGGGACTCTGTTGTGGTTTGGGAGGTTTCCTTCAAATCAGCTACACCAGCCAGGCTGGGGATGGGTATAAGTAGAGGCAGAAAAACTCCAGGATTTCAGTCCAATTTGCACCTGAGGTGACATTGCACTTGGTCTCAGTTGGGCCACAGAAAACACTAACTGCTATGAGTCTGTGAGCTGGTGGCCTCCCTGTGCAGGGGAAAACCCTCCTCCCCTCCCCATACTGGTCCCCCTTTTCCCCCACAGGGCAACCTCCCCTTCCCTTAGAGCCATAGCAATTTCTGCTTACAGCTGGCAGCAGCCAGGGCTGAGGGAGCAGCGTGTGTGTTTTGCTGCCCTTACTCAGTTCTCCTGAAGCATGGAAAGATTGGCAGCACATTTATCCCCTCCCCAGCCCATGGCAGGGCTGTCTGTGAGCCACTTGTGGCCAAACCCAATTTTCCTTTGTGTCCATGCTCTGCAGGCGGACGAGGCAGTGTCTGAGCTGGCCAGTAAGGACATGATTCTGGTTTCTGCAGGCCTGCAGAGAGTATGCAGCTCCAATTTACCAAATTACACTCACTCCAGGCAAGGAAGATCAGAGCTGGAACAGGCAAGAAGGAATGTGTGATGCATCCACGCTGCTTTGCTCTCTGCAGCCGTGTGTGTGCTTCACAGAACTCCTTGCAGGAGGGTCCAAAACCTGCCCTTAAAGAGCAGTCAGTGCTGTCAGTGCTTGCTGAGGCTCGAGCTTGTGGCTTTGCAGAGGCAGCCCATATGGCAAGCTCATGCAACGCCTGCTGAAATGACGCTGTGTTTCCATACTTAGTAACTTAGTTAAGATTTTACAGGGGCTGGAGATCAGGGCTGACTCTTCCTCTGCATTTTTTATCTAGACTTTTCTTCCAGGCTTCACTTAGGCACGGCAAGCATCACGCCACCTGGCCCTGCAGCCCAGCAGCTTGTCCAGCGTGCAGCAGGAGCCAAGGGACACCCAGGACATCATCACAAACTCCAGCCCACAAGGGTAAAAAGTCTCATAGCCTCCTGCCTAGAAGCTGATTTCATATTTTGCAAACTGCAGGAGCTCTCTCCTTTTCCTCACAGCCTCACAGAACAAACGTGCTTCAACTGATTGCTTGCAGCTTGCATAGAGCATGATACCATGTCCAGAATTAGATTGTACTGCATGAAATGCAGCCTTTACCTATCCCCAGAGGAGCCTAGTTCTTCTACATCCTTGGAAACAGCAGAATTTCCCCAATCTGTGTTATATAAAAGCTATTTGAATCTGAAGCTGGCACAGCTGATGGGATTTCTGTCTGTTATTTTTTCCTCTGAATTAAGGGCAGTGAAGCAGACTTCACATGCACAGTGTGCATGACCCTCAGGCTCCAATCCCTCAGCCAATTTTGTGCTTCATGATGAACAGAAGTCCAGTATTCCCCCAAACAACCTCTTGTAGTTCACTGCTTGCAAAGCCCCTTCTCACAAGCTTCTTTCTGCTATTATCACAATATTTATAACTACTTCCTCTTCACCCTGCCTTTAGAGACACCCAGGTGCATGCCCTTCTCTTTCCAAAAGGAAGAGGGGAAACCATCACTGCTGACAACTTCTTCGTATGCCTGTGTGGGGAATCAGATGCACCTTTGCAGCACGCTTACAGAAATAAATCCACAGCTGCAGTGTTGGGGAATGAAGAAAGAATGATGATAAAATCTTTCAAATAGCTTTTGCCCTGGCAGAAAGCCCAGAAATAGCTGCAAGGACAGGCTGTCCTTTGGGAGATGAATGCTCCTCCAGTGCTCCCTAGCTGGACTATAGAAAGAAAATGTGGATTATTCTGATGGAAACAGTGGTAGTCCATTCATAGCCTTTTTTGGGGGGTGGGAAATCTATACATTTTTGGCCAGAAGAATACCAATTTTCTTTATCTTCCCATAGGCTTAGGCATTCAGAAAAAAAAACCCAAAAAACCCAAACAACCCAACCAAAACCAGGATCTCTATTGTCCTTCCTATAGACATAATTTCCATCTTGGGCATACTAATGTTTTCTCAGTATGGTCCAAGCAGCGTCTGGGGATGTCCTACCTTCCTCTGTCTGCTGTATTCACAGCCTTGCCACGTGGTCCATCACATAAACTCCTGTTACACTTCATGTCCAGTGCCAAGGCCATCTTGGGGTCTTACCATGAGCATCTCTTGCTAGGCCAGAAGTGCTCACCTTTGCTGACTTTCCCACTGAAATGCTTCAGGCCCTGTGAAGTAACAGAGGAATTCAGTCCCCTGACCTAGGCAATACAATTTTGGCTGCTCAGGTATCCCAGGTATGCTGCCTTTGCATGATTTTCGGTGCGCTCATGCAGTGTCATAAGTGAATGAAGTCACTGAATGAAGGAAGCTGGCTGCACCCACAAGCTCCAGTGTGCCTATTACAGAGGTGCATGTTCTCCAAGTGCTGGCCAGCTGCCTCTCATTTCTCCTTCAGCTGCTCTTTTCCTCTCTTTTGCACGCACACACCCTTTTAAGGAATGGCAGGAGCGAGTTCCAGGCGCAGCAGATGCGTCAGCTTAATTTATATAGGGCAGAGAATCTGCTACTCCTGAAACTCCTCTGCATCTCCATTGCAGTGTGCAGGCAGGTGGAGAAAGAGCCCTGGTCTTTGCCTCCCATTAAAGGAGATAAATGATCTGGCTGGCACGCAAACAGTGCAGCTCAGGACAGACCAGCTTGGCTACATCACTTCTTAGCCCTGCCAACAGCTTACTCCTTCAGAAAAAGGTGCATGTAACCCTGTAGACAGCTGCAGAGCAACCTCCATGCTTTCTCTGTCCCCTGCCCCCACCAGTTAGTGGTTGGCTCTGTTAATCCTATTTAACGTAACTACAGATAGACGTGCAAACCTTTAATCCCTCTCCAACCTACCAACCCTTCAGCCTGCCTTGGCTGGAGTTCCATTTTGAGCTGTAAGCAGACAGTAGGCAGCCTGCCTGCTTTCACACTCCTCATTTCGACTCGAATTGATAGGTCTTTATGTCTCAGAATGAGGAACTTCCTTTTGCTGTAACTTTTCTGAGTTGTTCAGGGCCCTGCTGCTGTGCACCCTTTTTACAATAACCAATCCTTTTTCTGAGGTGTTCAGGAGCCTGTAAGTGCTGTAGGTGCTGATGCTGTGTTGATCATCAGCAAGACTGAAATGTAAGGCAGTCATGGAAAAAAACCCCAGAGGGTAAGATTGGCTAAGGTTTTCAGTACCCTCCTCTACCCCTTGATTTTCTCCTCCATCTTTTTCAGTGTTTTCAATCTCATTTGCCTGAGCAAGTTCATTGGCAGCCAGGTTTGTTACTGGTGTGTCACTTCAAGGCAAAAAGTTGGTGTCCTGACCAAACATGTTTTCTTGGTTTACATTTGCAGTCCTCCCCTCTCCAACACACACATCGTGCTGGGAGTAGCTGTTGCTGCTTTCTGTGGTAAGAGAGTGGGGATTTGCTGATACAGCAGAGGCTGTATAGGCTTACCTTAGTTTGTACCCACTGCAACAAATTTCCTTTCCTTGCTTTCCATTCACATAACAAGGGAGCAATAGGCCATTATGAGGCTTGATGAATCTTATTCAGACTAAGCTAGCTCAAGGCTGAGCATCTGGGAACTATTCTAAACAGCTTCCCTGGAAAGGTTCTACCATGCTAATAACACTCCAGAGCTTTTATTTGCATTCATATTAAAGCTGCCACTGCCGCGCCCATTCCGGCTCCCTGCTGTGTGTGGGTGGAGATGCCCTGTAAGATGGCACCCTCACCATTCCCCAGCCCAGCCACCTCTATTTTCTGCTGCAGGATGCTCAGCTGGTGTCGCAGAGCTGGGAAGGGAGCCAGCAGGCTGATGAGCTCAGCGAGCAGGCGGCGCTGGCCCGGCAGCAGCGGGACTCGTCCCCGCGCCGCCGCTGGCAGAGGCGCGGGGAAGAAATGCTGTCCAGCAGGTCCAAAGGTGGTTGTGGGCTGCAGCCTCTCAGCTTCCAGCGTGGGAAACAGGTTGGGGGCCAGCTAGGAAAAGCAGCTATGGCAGCTGCTGCTTCCCTAACCCCTTCTTGTCTCTTCCATCGGGCAGAGAAGTCTGGCTGCAAAGAACAGAGGTCACAGAATCACAGAATGGTTTGGGTTGGAAGGGACCGTAGAGATCATCGCATTCCAACTCCCCTGCCAGGGACACCTCCCTCTAGAGCAGGTTGCTCGAAGCCCCATCCTGCCTGGCCTCAAACACTTACAGGGATGGGCAGGCTGCTCCAAGGTAGCCACCTCCTGGGGTCCCAGCACAGCCATGGAGCTGGCATGCTCTGGGCATGGCTAGACAGCAAGCTGGGAGTATGAGGAGGCACCTGGCTTTAGCTTAACACCAGGCACAGGCAACAGGCTGGTGCCTGTTCTCCCCTCTCCTTTGAAGACCTTGCCCTCAGGGGGCACCACCTGTCCTTTCCTACCCAGGATTCAGGTGGCACTGCTCCCCTTTCCTAGGAGCTCATACCCTGCCAGAGAGGGGTAAAATCAAGGCTTCAACATGTTAGATCTTTGCCCTTGCAGATGGTATCTCTAGAGCCACCACTCACTTCTGCTTCTTTTTCCTTCCTCCCACAAAATAAAGTTTAATCTATTTAAGGATACAGTTGACTCTACAATCAAGTTTAGTGTCAAATGGCAAAATTCAGTCTGCCAGGTAGATTTTACTCTCCTTGACAGCATAATGCCTCAAGAAGTATGTTGATTACTTGTGTTGGCCCTAATAGTCTTTCCAGCCAGTAATGAGAGCTGCCACTCAACTTTCAAACTCCACTTATCTGGGTGTTATTATCCTCATGGAGAACTGCTCTGGGCCCCACTTTAAAGTTCCTCATTAACTTTGAAAGAAGAGCTTTCCTGTTGCTTACATTTGCAAACAAACAGGCTGGGTTTTGTACAAAGAGAGTGAACCACATTACCCTCCTGCCCTTTTCTGGAGCAAGGGAGGACAGCTTTGCTTCCCTCAGCCTGTGGGAGAAGGGCCCAGGAGCTGAACAACCACAGCAACAAGGATGTGTAGGAGGAATGAAGAGCAGCAGGAGAGGACATGAAGGACCTCTGTAGGGTCATAGGAAATGCCAAATACTGAAGATGAAGGCTTAAAACAAAATAACACCCCAGAAATCTACCTCTTTCAGCCAAGCTATGGCACAGCCAGCTTTTCCACACAGTTAATTATCCTCATGACAGCTCCACACAGAGCTGTGCTTGTGTTAGGCCAGCTCACATGCACTGCAGCAGTGAGACATTTTAGGGAGGCATGTGCTGAATACACATTTTGCTCAGCTATTTTTTCAATCAATACTGCTTCCATTCTTTTAAGAAGTTGTTTTTTAAAAAAAATTTTAAATCTTGGAAGCAAGGACAAAGGAAAAGGGAATTGTTCTTTGAACTGGTCTATATTTACCACTTTTGGCTGCAGACAGTTGAACTTGATCCTATTACAAGAAATCCCCTCCCACGTGCTATTACCCGATTTCCAGTACAAAGACTTGAGCATGTTCACCATTTCCCCTGTCTGGATCTCATACGTCCCAGTGACCTTTCCTCCCATGCAGACAAGAGGAAAAGAACTCAACAGAGGAGGCACAGACTTCGGAGGACAGCACCAGGGACTATAATCAGAGGGCAGGGAAAGGATAAGTGAATTCCTGCCTGTGCAGCAGCAATGAGCAGCTGCTGCTCAGGTTGGATGAGCCCCTTGTGATCAACTCCTGAGCCTGACCAAAGCTTGGCATTAGTCCTTCTCCTTACCAGTTTTTTTTCCCCAGGTGAACACATTTCCCATCTTCTTAGGTAAGGGGCAGAAGGCAGTAGCAGAGCTCTCCAGAAGCATATTTAGAGAGGTTTAGCGAGAAGTTTCTGGAACAACACTCCCACCTGCTGGGCCTTCTGTTTGTTACAGCGGGGAACTCAGTGGTAGTCTGAGAGAAAACAACTTCCCTACATCCCAGCACCACCAGCTCAGGCTCAGATTTTAATTTGATAACAAGACTAACACCTGGGTCACAAGCCCTCCTGGCTACAGGACCTGGTAATACTCAGCAGGGGTGCCCTGCCGGCATGGCTAAATCTTGGTGGGACACTCAGCTATAAACATTCCAAGGACAACTTTCTCCATGGGAGAGCTCTTCCTTGGAGAGAGGGAAGATTGTAAGTAGCCAAAATGGAGGAGTCATCTCCATTCCAACCTGCACTCTTTGAAGGCCTAAGCATGTCAGAGAGATGATTTAATGTATGTGTTAACATGAATCAGAGAGGCCATTCACACAACTGAGTCATCATCCTAAAGAGAGCAATGCTTGGATCACAGCAGTGACACGGTTCATCTTCATCACCTGTCATAATAATCACTCCTATAAAGGCAAAGAGAGACAGTGTCTGCAACAATTATTTAATCAAATGACATATAAACAGATTTTACAATGACTGACAGATCTGACAGGGGCTGTAATAAGAACCCAAACTGCAGGGTTACTCAAGTTTAACAGTCTTTCAAAGCATCCTCCCCTTCCACAAATTTATTAACACTGGTCCAAAACATTTCTCCATTCAGACACAGTACTTTCAATGCTCCCTGCCACATAACACAGGGAGCAGGAGCCTTATATCCTGAGGAAGGGAAAAAAAAAGACTTTTATTTGGCTTAGTCCACTCTTCTACATCAAGAATGTAAGACATGCTGGCTGCAGGAAGATAATTACAAGGCCAAGAGCACCTCTGTGGCTTTGGCTGGCCAGTGACGAGCTGTGCCCAGACACAGAGCTGCTCTGCAGGTCCGACACGGAGGCACTCGCTGGCACAGGCACATCCCCCAGGAGCCATCTCAAACATGCCAAGGAAATGCCCAGGCCTGTGTGCCACACTGGAGAAGATGCAGAAAGACTGGAGCTGCAGGAATCCCCACCATGATGTCTATGGTATCCCAAAGTACTCCCTCTCAAATTTACGGAAATCTTCCTCGGTAAACACAGTGCCTTCCGGCTTCTTCTTCTGTGTCTTCTCTGGAGGCTGATCTTTGGACTTCCTGCCTCTGTTCTGAGCAAGAACCTTCAGACAACACAAAGATGGAAAAAACAACAGGCATTGTTATCCAGACCAAACCACAAACCAGTGATTTTCAAGCTCACCTGCAGCACCCCTGCTGTTCTACCCTGCTATTTTCCCGAGTGCCTCTGAAGAAAAGTGAGATGTTAATCAAAGCAGATCACTGGGACAACAGCAGATACCAAATTCTTACTTGGAGTCAAATATGAAAACTACTTTCTAGTAATTGTCACAGAGAGATAAGAACATTGATTTCAGTTCAGAACTTTCTGAAATGATGACCTTCTTTTTGTTTCCCCTCTCCATAACACAACCCAAAAAATCAAAAAGTTGGTGGAATTCCCTCAGCATTTTCTAATACTCTGCCACCTCCTGTCACAATCTCCAGCCCTGAGAAACACTGGCCTAAACTACTTCATTTATTTATTTAAGTTAACAGTCTGTATCTGATAAAAACAGCCCAAGATTCTAGCACTGCTGGCTATTCTTCTCTTCACATCCTGGCTGGAGACTACCTTTTAGGGAAGACCATTCAAGAAATTCTCAAGTTATGAGAAACACCATTTAAGAGGCTGAGTAATTCCTATTACGTGAGCCAGCAGCACATCTGGTTCCTCATTAATCAGCCTCCAGCTGCAGAGAAGGCCAGTATGATTGGCAGTAAGAAGGTCTGAACCAAGGCATCTCTGCCAGCTGAAACTATTAAATATCTTTGGTAAGAAAGGCTGACAGCTGTCAGGATATTTTGAGGAATCTGATGTAGTGGGTGGCAGCCCTGCCCATGGAAGGGTGGTTGGAACTGGATGATTTTTTAAGGTCCCTTCCCATCCAAACCATTCTATGATTATGTGATTTTGACTAGTATCAGAGAACATCATAGGGGGCAACATATCAACAACAGTTTAAAGCTTAGTAAGTTATTTTGCCAGTGCACACAGAAATTCCTCAAGGCCATTTGTAGACAGAAACTTGACTCTCTTGTGCAAGGTATAACTTTGGAAGATCCTGGGATGACTCCAATTCACCTGTGTTCCTCAGTGGAAACAGACCCCCCCAACAGAAACTACAGTCTTACTTGTTCTGTGACAGCTTTGTCTGCAACAAGTCGTCCCTTTAACATGTACTGCAGGTTTTCTCTCAAGTGATTCACAGGCTTCTTCTTATGGTACTCCTCTGGGTCAAAGCAGAAAGGGACAAAACGCATCAGCTGCTCATCCAGGCAGCTCACAAGGAGAGATACAGGAGAATCAGCAAAGCCCCGGGACAGACACCACTACAGCTCAGAGAGAGGGGTGCGCCCACAAAGGAGGCTGTGTTTACATGAGCGACACCAAGAGGGCATGCAGGAGACTGGGATGGGATGGGATGGGATGGGATGGGATGGG
>VZRX01021426.1:123674-159869 GCA_013398075.1 Notiomystis cincta
TCTCCTCTCCTCTCCTCTCCTCTCCACTCCTCTCCATGTAGAAAACACTCATTTATAAAGCACTGAAAATCTGGTAGGTACCTGGCAGGTACCTGGGGACTCTCACTCTCTTGGAGTGCAGGGGCATCCCTGGAGGTGCTGGGTACCAGACACTCAAATGCTGCGATATGAGACCCCCGCGAGCCAGGCTGCCTTTCCCAGGGCCACATCTCCTGCTCTGCCTCTGTCTCCTGAGGTCGGGGGAGCAAATGCCAGCGGGAGACGAGGCTGCCATTGCTTGCAGGGGTGCGTGGTGCCACTAGGGCTCTCCTCACTAGATGTCACTGTGAGGCTGAGTTTCGCCTGCCACGGGCACCGCAGCCAGGTGAGACGAGTGTTGAGACGCGTGATGAGTTTTAGGAAGGCCCTGCCAGAACCAGGGGGAGGCCACGGAAGAGGTTTGCAGGACAAACGTGGAATTGCTGTACATTTTACCCATCCCTGACAATTTTTGGGAACAGAACCAGCGAGATGCACGGGGGCTTTGGGGTGCAAATCTATACCACTGCCTTTGAGCACCCATCCTAACCTGTGTCCTAAAGGAGAGTAGCTAACTATTAAATGTCCCATGAACCACTGTGTCCGTGGCACAGATGGCATTTAGTTAGTTTATTTTATTTTTAAGTTAATCGACTGCAACTCAAACCAAGGGAAAGCCATCAGCTCCAGGGGAGTGTTTTGATCTGGCTGTTTGTAGATGTACAGCCTCTTGTCTCACTGGGCACACCATGGCTTGCACTGGGATAAGAGCACACTGTGTATATGTGTTAGCATCCACATGAGCTTATACCTGGGTAAAAACTTATACCTGGGTGTACTTACATGAGCAGAGACAGTGCCCACTGTGTGTGAGCTCCTCAGCTGGTTTTGTACAGCTGCTTTACTGCGTGGGTTTGGGTGGCTGTAGGTAACTGTGTGTGTTCGTGTGCAGCCTGGCTGTGTGCATCACTGCTAGAGAGGATGTGAAAGCAACTGGATCTGAACCACCAGGACCTGCAGCCTTTGGGGCCAGTCAAATTGGTGGGGAGCCCCAGGGACTTCTCCACTGGGCTCTCCTTGCCATGCTCTTCCAGCTGCGTGCTGCACTGGAGGCTGAATCCAGCCTCACTTGTTCACGTGCCAAGGCACATTAACAGTCACTTTATCACAGTGCAGCCAAATTAATATTTGATTCTGGCAAATGAAAGAGGGCAGAGAGATTAAATGGGGTTTCTAGCTGGGATGGTGGGAGTGGCAAGAGGCAGACATGCTCTCTTTTGTGCAGTCCAGAGAGCAGGACTAAAAGACTTTCTTGGAGCAGGAATCAGGATTCCACCAGGCTGACTGCTGTGTGGGATGATGGAGGAGGAGCAGGAAGTTGCTTGAACCCTCTGGGCCCTAATCATACAGATCTTATAGAGGGGACATGGCTGGCTAGCCAGTGCTGATAGAAGGTGCAGGACTTGAAGCAGACCCCTTGGAAAGCTCTCTGCAGGAAAAAGTGGACAGATCCAGGCCACAGAGTTCTGAGGAGCAACTTCTCTGTCATTTACTCGATGCATTGGCAGATAGCAGCTCAGTGTCAGTGGTGCCCTGTCAGTGCTGCTCAGCAGGACATGTGGCTTTG
Source organism: Notiomystis cincta (assembly GCA_013398075.1). Taxonomy (NCBI): domain Eukaryota; kingdom Metazoa; phylum Chordata; class Aves; order Passeriformes; family Notiomystidae; genus Notiomystis; species Notiomystis cincta. The sequence goes on from VZRX01021426.1 coordinate 125,320, forward strand.
CTTTCACAGCCCAGGCAGGTGAGACGAGGCAGATGGACTCTGCCTCACAGCAGAGGTGACTCCTGTGCCATCTCCTTGTTCGCAGAGCTGCCTGAAGTCCCTCAAAGGCTGGGTGGCCCAGAGGGATTCATCTGGGTCAGGAGAAGCTGGTCTGGACTGCTGCTACTTTAAGCCTCTCCCAGGTTTGATTGTCCCTACCCAAGTATGCATCATTTCACTTCCCAATTGAAAAGTCAAATGAAATTTCCAAGCAGTTTGCAGCTTTTCTGATTCGCTTGTTTGCTTTTCTTCTGTTCTCTCATTTTTTAAGTTTTTTTTTTTCTTTCTATCTTCTGTCTGTATTCACTTGTGCCAGCTGCCTGCTTTGAATTTAGTTTGTTTCAAGGGCAGGGGAAATTCATTTTTTTGCTTTCGTATTTGGTGCAGAAAAGGTTCTGCCTCTCCTCCATTCCCTTTCCCTGCCTTTTGCTGAAGTAAAGGGAGATGTCTTGGAAACATTTCTTTTTTAAAATCTCCTTCTGCCCTCTTGTAGGTGTTTGGCCTCTTGGCTGACAGTGTGAGATAGGTGCTAACACAGTGCTCCTTTCCTGATCCAAGAGCTGGAGAATAACACTCTCAGGCATATTGCAGCAAACCAAGTGAGACCACATCTCGCAACAAATTTAGCTAAAAACAAAAGGAGAATGAATGTTAGGACAGTTGAAGAGGAAAAGGCTTTTCATCATCCCTGCGATATCATCTCAGGGATACATCAGTGGCTACTGAGCCCCTGGGAGCTGTCAGCACACAGAGAGCATCTTAGGGTCCAGTGCTGGGACAGCAGATATGGGCTGACCCTGCCTGGACCTGGGAGGGGAAGCACAGCATGGGAGGACAGCAGCCAGGAGGTGATAGAGTCAGTTTGCAGCAAACATCTGGTAACTCTAATGTTTTATTCTGGAAATTGTGGGGTTTTGTGGTGGATTTAAAACTTCCCAGCTAGGCATGAAGGAATGGAAAGCAACTTCCCAGCTCCCACAGCCCAGCAATGTATAGGCAGTGTGTGTGTGTTCCCAATGCTTGCTGGTAGAGCATATTTGTGAGATGTGGCGTTTATGTTACCTTTTATCGAGGAAGAATCGTTTATCTCAGCATTCTAATTATGTTCCATTAAAATGCAAATTTGGGTTTATGCGTTTAAATTGTCAGCACCATTGCCATGGCAACAGGAGCTTGAGGGAGGGGAATTGGAATAGGTGGGACTGTGCATCTCACTCAAAATCCCTCTCAAATATCTCCACATAATTGAAATACAGTGCCCTTCCCCAGGAATTGTGGCACTTTCCCCCTAGATAATTTGGGGCATCACTGAAGTTCTTCATGGAGTTGTTCTAAGAGGGCAAATGTGTGTGGGTCACCAGGTAACTTCCACCAAAGTGGAAGAGCTATTGCACAGATCTGTCAGAAGGAAGTGAATCCTTCACATTTGACCCCTGGCTGCTTCTTTTGAGGTGTCTCCCAGGAAAGAAGAAAGAAGAGATCCCCAATGACTTCACAAATGTCCACCTGGAAGCCCTTAGATGCCGTCACAGTTATTGGAAGGTTTAAGTGCTGTCTATGCTTTTAAACCCACTCACCTCCAGTTAAATGCTCACTCAAGCTGTCTGCACTGGCAATGTCCTTCAGCAGTGAGTTCTCCATGTCAGTCATCCTTGGTGCAGGATGAGTAAAGTCTTCCTCATGCCACTGTCTTGGGGCCCTGCTCCTTTCTCTGTTTGTTTTTATGTCAAGATAGTGTGAATCTGTATCTTCCTCCTCCCTTTACCATGTACAGATGGAACTCCTGAAGCTTGTCTCCCTCCTGTTTAAGAATCAAATGAAGGAGTTTAAGGATGCTGAGAGGAAGAAGTGAATGCTGAGAGAGATTGAGACATGGCTGAGTACATTTTACAGGGGAAAAATGTGCCTTTCTGTTTTGACTGTTGACTGAAAATTTCGATGATAAATAAGGCATGGTGAGTTAATTCCCAAATCACAGAGACAGCTGGGCAGGAAAGACAAGACTAGGTCTGTTTTCTGAGTCCCTATCCATGATAAGAGGTTTACAAAATCATCTGATACCTCACCCTAGTTTTGTCAGGGGATTTTTTTCCTGTGCACTGGCAATCTGATTTGCTGATAGTAAAATCTAGATACAGTCTTATGAACCTGGTGATCCAAACTGCAGTTTCTATTGAATATAACTGACTTGGATAGCCTGGAGGCTGGTTATCATCCATTTAACAGTAAAATAAGGAGGAAACATTCAGTGCAGGCTTTAGTTCAACCTAGGAAGATCCCAAGAAAGGAGAGGTAGACTCAGGTAGTGCCTGTCCACTACAAGACAGAGAGTGGCAAACTGGAGTGTGTTCAGTGGAGGGCCATGAAGATGACTAAGGAGTTGTAGCACATAAAGTGTGAGGAGATGCTGAGAGTGCTGGCTTTGTTCAGCCTGGAAGAAAGCAATTTAAAGGGGATCTGACTGATGAGGCAATGGGGATGTGTGTAGAGAAAACAGAACTGGGCTCTTCCCACAGATGCACATCAAGGGCATTAGGGAGCAGAGTCAAGTTTCACCTAGGGAAATTTCAACTCTCTGTGAAGGAAAACCACAAACATGAGGGTGGATGGTGACCCAGAGGTGTTTTGGAGTCTGTCTCCTTTGAGATACTCAAAACTCAAGCAGACAAGGTGCTGAGCAGCCTGCTGTGGCCTTGAAGGTAGCCCTGCTTTGAACAGGGATTTGGACTGGAGGCCTCCTGAGATACCTTTTGACACCAGTGGTTCTGTGGGCTCCCACTGGGGGCAGGTTCTGTGACGCACAGTGAAATGGGGAGCCCACACTGTTCTCTCCTCTAGGATGAATCACAAGCAGAAGTGATCTGTCAGCTTCTTTTACTGGAAAAACATGGCCCTTTTGTGGACCATCAGCTTCCACGTTGGGGGAGATGTGTCTGTGCAGTGACCACAAAAGTGATGGGATGGGGTCTGGGCAAAGGTCTGGATGCCAGGAGGACAAGGAATATATAACTTGCTACTTCCACACTAGGCAAGACACTAACTTGAGGAGATTGGCTTTCCCAAGAGTGGCATCTGACTGGGAATGAGGGATAGGAATAAAATAGTCCATTTTACATCTCAGGCTTTCTCAAGGAGCAGGTTAAAAATATATGATAAAGAATGTCCTTCCCCTCCAAGTGGAGAAGATGGTAGGGGGGAATAAAAAATGGTGATATTTGAGTTTCTGCATCTGAAGTGACAAAGAAAAGCATGAAAGAGGCTGGTACCTGAAAGCAGAGCAACAAATAATTGGTTTTGGTGTGAACGAAACCATTTCATCATGTTCAATATTATCATCATTAAGTTGATCAGCTTTACCAGCAAGGAAGACACTGAGAATGAGAGAGAAAATATTGTAAGGAATGTAGAGGAACACACATTCAAAATAACTGTGTTTTGGAGAAGATTTGCCAACAAGTGATTACAGAGGGAAAGACAGAAGGTGAGACAGAGACCAGAAGAAAAAGTGGAGAAGAGAAAATGACAGGGTGGAGGAGAGTGGGAGAAAAGAAAATTTCTATAATTTCTGTAAATCTCTGCATCCTGCTTCCTCACTGTTCCTTCACACACACGAGTGTCCTCCCCTCCCTCAGCTGCGCTGAGAAACTCGACTTCCCCCGGCACCATCCTCATGGCACTCTGCTTCCTCTGATGAAGCTGAGGGGCTTCAGCCCAGGACCTCTGCCCCACACCCCTGCCTACAAGTCCTGACTCCCACCCTCCCCTCCACCTCCCCAGGCAAACACTCTGCTCTAGAACAGTGTTTGTGCCACATCTCCTTCTGACAGGCACACCAAGGTGCAACTGAAGCTTCCTCTCTTACTGGGCTGAGGTTTTAGTGAGTGGGAAGATTTAACCCTGTGTCAGCTGATGTGAAGGAGCTTTCTGAGATAAAGAGTAAATGCCTACTTTGCTAACATTAGCAAGATGTGATTTTTGCCTCACTGATTTGGGGAAGAGCAGACAGACTCACTGACCCCGTGTAGTCCCTTGTCACCCCACACTTCTGTAGCGATTCATATGACACTGTGTGGAAACAACCAGTGAGCCTTGTCCTTGCTGTACAGGTTGGCATTGCAAAATATCATATTTAACCTTGCCTTTCCCAGATAAGGTCTTCTAGTGGCAACCAGGGCAGAGATGCTGAGACTTCTAGCAGAGGTGTCAGAGCCAGGTGATGTTTCCCTCAGCATATGCTCTGTCCCTTCACCTGCAAACCCAGGCTGCCTCTGCACCTGCACACATCCAGACTGGTGGGGATGGCAACACTGCACCCTCACACACCCATTCCCTCGTCCTCCCTTCCCTCAGCCTGCCAGAAACAGATCGCCATGGGCTGCTTTCCTCTCACACCCCTGGCTGTTCTAACATATCCTTGGGGAAGGTGTAAGACTTGGCTGTGGCGATGAGATTGTGATCTTTCTTTTCCCTTTTTTATTTTTTTAAAAAAATTGTCAGTGGAGTTTCCCTTGCCATTTTCAGCAGATCTAAAAAAAACCCCTTCATCGAATATTCAGCATCTTCCTGGAGCTCGGCGGTAGCCAGCGGGGGCTGTGGGTACGCAGGGGATGACTCACGAGTCCTGTCTTGTTCTCGGGCCCCCAGGACTCCTCTGCTTCTCTCCCTTTCTCTCAGCCAGCAGTTTGTGCTGATTGGCCTGTGGCTGCCAGCTCTGGCCAGGCTCTAGTCACAGCAGTGCTGGAAAGAGAAAGGAAGAGGGCAGGGAAGAGGCACTGCTCGCAGGCTGTGGGGATGGGATGGAAAGGGAAGTTTTCACTGGAGTATGGGGATTGTTGAAGGAGAGTGCCTGGACGCTTTACACTTAATGCTGGGGGTGGGCTAGGGAAGAAATCTGGTTGAGAGATGTGGTGATTCAAGAGACCCTGATTCAAAACCTCCTGTACAGATCCCCCTCAGCTACCCCAGGCAACTCCCCCAACCCCTCCCACAGCTCTTGTTTCAAGCTCATTCCTAATAGAACCTGAGCCAACACTGGCTCATTTTCACACCCTGTCGCTTGGTCATTGACTAAATTAAATTTCAATTACTTTTTTCTTATTAAAAAACCAGGTGAGAACAGCAGCTTTTAACTGGAAGCAGCTACTTGGCCTGTTGCAGCAGTAAAGGATGTGCAGGTGGTTTGATGATGATGATGAGGAGGAGGAGGAGGCAGGGGGAGGTGCTGAGTCATAGGTGGAACCTTTGTATGGACACGTGAGAAGGCACAGGAGTAGCTGAGTGTCTCATGAGGAGATGTGGTGTGACCTGCTCTGCTCCTTCCCAAGAAGGGAGGCTAAAAATGCCATCTGGTGGCCTCTCACTTTGGGGCTGTCCACCAGCTGCCAGCCCTGGGAAAGGGAGCCATGCTGTAGGATAAAACTGGTCTTCTTCAAGAGATCCTATATTCATCCTTTTTGGGTGAATATGAATAGCTGTTTTTGATACCCTTCGTCCTGATGGGCTGCTGAGAGTGTAGCTTGCTTGTTAGGAGACCTGGCACAGCCTGACCTTACCTCTCTAGGAATATGTCCTTCATGGCCCCTCACAAGCTGGCAAGCTGAGGAAAAACAGTGAAGGTCTTCACTTGTGCACCTGCTGGGACTTGGGGAAGAAGTGTGTCTGTCTGAAGGCACACATTGTTTAACTGCTCCCCTGCCCCTCAGATGAGCAGAACAGACCAGTGCAGGAAGCAAAGCTGTCCTGAATCCTCTGGGAACTCCAGGAGTCATGGCAGGTGCATTGTTTCGGATCTCAGATTTCTGCTATTGCTCAGTTTTTTTTCTTTTCCCTCTAAGCTCCTCACTGCTCGTCTCTGAGAAATGTAACCTGTGACCTCAGCCTTCATAACTGTGTCAGCTGTGTAGGTCAGGAGCACCTGGGGCCCCTTTTCTGCTGGTGACATCTCCTGGGTACACGTTGACAGGTAGTCAGGACTCATTGTCTCTCAAAGAAACCAGGAAAATAAGGTTGTGTTTGAATCCCAGGTGCAGAGAGGGTCTGCCTGTCATAGCCAATTCAGCTGCTGCTCTGCCTGGCAGTGTTGTTCTATTTTATGGGTTCCTACTCACGTTGCTTTTTTTTTTTTAGTTTCGCTTGCTTTCCCCCTCACTCCTCTCTTTCTCTCTCCCTCTCCTCCGTAAGCTGCCTCCCAGCAGAGATAGGCTATTAAACCAACTGTACCGAGGCTGGGAGATGCACACAGGCATTAGGAACAAATGACACTGAATGCTCACTCCTGGTGCAGCAGCAGGACACCAGGAATCTCCAGGAGCACCGTCTGCCAGGCAGTGTGTGTGTACTGAGAGAGCTGATGAGCTGCCCCTTGCATCCTGCAAGCCAAGGTGTGAGTCTGTACTGCTTGAGCTGCCAGCATATGGGTGTGCAAATTTCTGACATGGTCCATGGGGCCAACAGCTGCTGTGTGTCAGGGTGTGTTATGTACAGATTGGTGGCAGTGGAGGAGTTGCTCGGCTCCCTCAGGCAGCGGTACAAGGGCCAGGGTAAACACTGTGTGAGCAGCTCTGGGTTCCCCTCCCCTGTGGCCAAAATGTAAATGGGGATGCACTTGTGGTATCTTCTGGTATTACAGGAGAGCTGGTTGGAAGGGCAGTGGTGTAGAGGGAGCATTATAGGTTTGTCTGTGTCTGTCAAAGTGACAAGAGCATGGAGGAGGGGAGGTTTAGAAACATTGGACAGCTTACAGCCCTCTTTGAAGGATGAGAGTGAGGTTTTGGAGTAGTCACTTTTTCCCCTCGAGAAGTTTATTTTCCTTTCATGATGGCAATTTCTCAGGTGTCTGGATTGTGAATCCTTCAGTGCAACGATGATGATGAAGTGATAAGGGTGAAAGTCTGAGCACTGGGCAAATAAGGATGTTATCCTGGCGGAAGAGGATAGAGGAAAGAAGCAGATCATCAGACAAACAGACTCCAAGAGATTTTGTTAGTTAATTTTTATCTGGGAAATTAAATGCCTTTCTAAGATAGGCATCAATGATTTGGCCATGGCTGTGTTTAGGAACTGTGGTGAGGTGGCCATGGTTGCCATGGCTTCTCAGCACAGCAGTGCAGGGTGCTGATACTGGGAGGGCTAGGGAGAGTGACATGGCTACAGTGCACAGCCACCCATGCTGGTGGCAAGGCAGCCAGGCAGCATGTCCATGGGCCTTGGCAGGGGACAGATTCAGCTGAGGTGGGATCATTCTTTGTGTACCAAAGGCTCAGTGCATGCTTGGAGTCTGTCTCACTTTAAGACTGTTTCCCTCATGATGGTTCTCCCTCACTGTAACTTGTTTGCCTTTCAGGGATTTGCCCAGGAGCGGGTTAAATTTCCTCATTAATAACCAGACCGATAAAAATCACTGGAAAAGGTAAATGAAATGCTGCTCTGACGCATCTGATGCAGAGGGGGAGGCAAATTCTCCAGACTGGAAAGCCATTGTCTCCCAGGGGTTTTCAGATATCACATCCTCGATGGAAGCAAATAGGACATGCCAAGCTCCTTGAGAGCATCTGGTAATGTAGCATGGAGGGAAGGTACGGGGACAGATTGGGGCCAACACTGCTTTTTGATTTTATTTTGGGAGAGAGCTTCACAGGAGAGAGGCAGGCACTGTTTTAATCCTTGAGCTGAAGAATAAAGTACAAGGGGCAGAGACAAGAGCAGCTGCAGGGCTTCTAGGGGGGAGACTCTGTGGGTGATGAGCAATGCAATGGAAGAGTGAATCAGCCCCTGCAGGATGGGGTGACAGACCCGGGCTTGGAAAGATCAGCAGTGCCCAGTGCCTGAACATTCAGACTTTTCCTTAGCATGAGCAGCAGCTCCAGAGACTTATTTCCTTATGACATAGCCTGCAGTATTAAAACAAATTAAAAATGGTTAGGGAAGTATTTCAGCTACCTCTTGCTGTTGTCAAGGCAGCTTTGTAGCAGGCAGTGGTGAGGACAGGCAGCAGAGGCTGACTGGCTGCTGCTGGGCAGAACATCTGGGAGGTCACACAGAAGGGAGTGATGGGCCAGGGTTTGGAGCAGGGAATCCTGCTATAAGTTTCTGAATCTTCATCCTAATGTTCACCTTTGTCAGTGGCAACCAGGCAAACTGCAGCAGATCCCTCCCTTTCTCCTGTGCCTCTACTCTGAATCAGTTCAGAAATAAAAAAAGAAAAAGATGTTGAAGGGGGGAAGATGCGGGAAAACTGCCTTGGAAAAATAACTCTGCTGTAATATAGGGAAAATTGTGTCTTATTTTGTTGAAACGGACTCAGTTTAGAAGGAGGAACATTAAGGAACACTTCAGGGAAATCTTTAATCTGGTTGCAGCATCCAAGAGAAACAGTGTAGGAGAAAAAGACCTGAGGGAAATGAAGATACAGAGATGCATTAGCAGATAAATAGCATGTAGCAGTCTCTGGGCACTTCCCCATAACTGTGCTCTGGAAGGACCATCTGGGTCTTCCTTTCAGCAACTCCAGCTCTCTGCTAGAGGAAGAGAGGGATGTGTGGCTTAGCTCTCCCTGTCCTCTGCTCAGCAGATGCTTTCCCTTGACCTGGTGTCTAATTCTAATACCCAGGGCTTGTTCCTTTAAGCATTTACACCTCCAATCAGGCCTCCAATCCCACTGCCATGTGGAGCCATAAACAGGGATAAACACTAATTAGTATGGTAAATAGCTTGGCCTTGTGTTTTCTGGTTACAGTATCATGGTAATTATTTCCGGCTCCCTGCCTGTGTACTCCTGCTGCCTGATTTTGTGCTCTGTATATCTTTGCCAGCCTGATTATTGCTGGACACATTAAAATTGGCAATTGCCCTCTCTTGTCTCCCATCCATGTCTTGGGGAGGAGACTGGCTTAAGCCAGTTTCACTGAGGTGATCAGGGATGATTGAAGGGCCATGGATAAAATGACACAGCTCTCTGTCTTCTGGAGGCTGTACCTTAATGTGCAGGATGTGGGGTCATGCTGAGATGACATAGCACAGCATTTTTAGGGAACCCACTGCTGGTCACCAGGGTTTTGTAAAATATGGGAAGAGAAATGGCCTACTGGGCAGCTCCTACCTGTGACTCCCATTGCTGAGGCTTTTTTCCCTCTCCGTTTTGGCTGCATTGCTTCAGCAAACATCTTTGTCTCTAACAGAGAGCGTGACTTCAGCCTGGAATTTGGCCCAGCAGGGACAGATGTGCACGAGTGTACATGAGGAGACTGAAGGTCCTGCCCACTGGGAAGGGGCAGATCAAAGATTCCTCCTCTTGGCCTCTTGGCAAGCATCCCAAGCTTAGCTTCTCTCTAAAGCAGTGTAGTATCTTTGGCATCTACATACACAGGCTGCAGCCAGTGGAGAGCCCATGAGTTCAGGGGCCTGTGACCTTCTGACCAGTTGTGTGGAGCCTGCTCCGGCTTGTGAGCCAGGTCTCTGGTTTCTCCCTAAATTCTACTGAGTTAAAAGAGTCTCTGTATTGCAGTGTGCTGTGCTTTTGTCTTGTCTCTGCTCTTCCCCAACATTCCTGACTCATTTTTTCCTTTTGAATGTTCCTCCTTAGCCATCCTCCTGCACACTACAGTAGGTAGGTAATGCGTCTCTGGCTTTATTTGCACCTAGCCCTTTCTGATATGTACGCACACAAATTGGAGGCACTGGAGGCAGCTGCTGGAGCTGGGGTAATTGCACATTCACTCCCTCTCTTCCAGTGGCCAGGATATTAGTATGAGCAATTTGTTAGAACCCTCTCTCAGGTCCTGTTTTATTCATGATTTCACCTGTGAAATGTCACTAAAATGGTTGTGTGTTCCCAGTTATAGATGAACTCTCCCCTCTTTCCCCTACGGAGGTACACTGCCTTATAACCCTGTGGGCCTGGTGGGTTGGATTTTGCAGCACTGTGGGGCTCATTGGCAGATGCCTTGGCTGCTCCTCGTGTACACAGGCATATGCCTTAGCTGACCCAGTTTTTTATTTTGCTGGAGATATATGAGTGTTATTATTCACAAAGTGTTGCAAACACATGCTGGGCTCTGTGAGACTCTCAGGAAGACAAAATAAATGGGTATTGCTCAGGAAGAAATGGCCAGGGGAGAAACAGCTGCTGTTTCTCCACAAAATGCACCACAATAGCAACACTTGATCGTGGTGGTGGCCACAGGCCATTTGGGATTAGACACCCACAGAAGACAGGCCTGGCTGTGTCCTCAGGATGTCACTGACTTCGTATTCATCTCAGGATGATCAATGCATGCCTTGTTCCCGAGAGGTTTGGGCTGGCCTGGTTTCAAAGCCCTGAAGTGCAGGATGATCCTCAGGCAGTCTGAGCGTTGGACGCCTTGCCCTCCTTACCACTAAGGCTTACTTACTGCAATATAAGCCCATGGCTGCTTCTGTCCACTGTGGACACTGAGAACTGAGAACTCTTCTCCTTTTTTGGCAAACTTGTATGCATCTAAAGATGGTTATCACACTCCTTCTCAATCTTCTGTAGTCCTAACAGCTTCATTTACCTCAGTACCTTTCTGGTAGGCCATGCTTTCTGCATCTCTGCTCATGGTGGCATGATTCTTCCAGCTATTTGGAGGAGTGCTGTGCTCTCCTCCCCCATCACTCTCAGGCTTATGGAGGAAAACCTGCCCATCACCCATGGAACTGTAAGTCCTCACAGAGAGGCATGCTATCCTTCATTCCTCAAATACAACTTTGACTGCATGTCATTTCCTGAGACAACCAAAGTCATTCATCAGATTTGCCTCACAAGGCTTGGATTGGAGTGCATTGCTGTTCGCTAAGGCAATTAATTCTAGCTAAGTCTTGGCTTAGACGTGAGCCAAAAAGGTTTCTAAAGGAAAACTGATTTTATGCGCGTGTCTCCTTTTGAAAGTGTCTGTGGTGTTGATCTAAGGGGCGGAGAACCTTTCAATTCATTCTGTGTAGCTCCCATGCTGCTTGGAAAACCATCTGAGCACTGGAAACCCACTGTACTGCTTGGGGAGTTTTGCAGTCAGCAAACAGATGAGCTTTCCCTGGGTGGCTGCCTTTAAAATCAGGCCCCCTCAGCCAACATCCTTGCATGGTTGTGATTTTGTTTCCTCCATCCAGGGTGCAAAACAGCACATGAAAATTATATAGAAGGATTCTACCACTCTCACCCTTCCACAGTTTTTTATCCCCACAGTTTTTTATTCCCCATCTGTTTGTTCTATGAGCTAGCAGAAATTCATTCTCCTCTGATACCTCATTTGCTTCAAGCACCTCTACCTTCATCTTCTTTCCTCCCACTTACAGAATCATAGAATTATAGAATGGTTTGAGTTGGAAAGGCCTTAAAGATCATCTAGTTCTCTGGGAGGGGAGACCTTCCACTAGACCAGGTTGCTGAGAGACCCATCCAGTCTGGCCTTGAACATTCACAGGGATGTGGGGCATTCACAGCTTCTCTGGGCAACCTGTTTCAGTGCCTCACCACCCTCATAGTAAATTATTTCTCCCTAATATCTAATCTAAACCTGTCCTATTTCTTTTTAAAACCATTACCTCTCATCCTATCACTATGGTCCATGGTAAAGAATCCCTTCCCATCTTTTTTGTAGGAACTCTTTAAGTACTGGAAGGTTGATGTAAGTTCTCTCTGGAGCCTTCTGCTCTAGGATGAACAACTCCAACTCTCTCAGCCTTTCCTCACAGGGGACTGCTCCAGCCCTTGGATCATCTTTGTGGCTCTCCTCTGGACCTGCTTGAGTGAGTCTGTGTCTTTCTTGTGCTGAGGGCCTCAGACCCGAACAGAGTATTCCAGTACTTAAGACTAGGCTCTGCCTACCTGCCTTGGCTGAAGTCTTCTGCTCAGCCTTGGTCTCATCTCCCTGTAGTTCCCAGCTTTAAAAATTATTTCCTCCGTGCTTGCTTTTCCTTATCTGCTTTCTTCCTTGGGATCTCACCCCAGTGGCTGTGAGAGCCCTAGCTGACATTGACATTTTGGTAGCCACCTGCCTGCATCTCTTCCCCGCTTCTGCTCCTGCTGTATGCAGCTGAAATGTCACCTGTCCTCTCTCCCCTCTCCCCCTCCCTGCTCCCCATGCCCTCCCTCCCTCGTTTCCCTCGCTGCTGAAAGTTCAAGCCGTATGCAGTGACGCATGCAGAAGCAGTAAGCCTGTGCTCAGGACATATAATAAGCACTTGGCTCCTACAGGCTGCATTTCAGCCTTGGGCTCCAACACACTTCAGCAAAATGATTGAGATATTACCCTCTGCACAGAGGGGGAAGGTGACTCACACAGAGATGCCCAGCCTGCCTGTGACTGAGCTGGGAGGAAAATGAAGGTAGCCCAAGCCCTGCCTGATGCTTCTCTTTGGGTAGGCAGTCCTGCCCATCTCTGGATGCGTTTGCCTGAGAGACATCCCATCCCATGCATGTGAAGATGCCCCTGTGTGGGCACAGGCTGACCTTGTTTTGGCTGTGAGTTCTTGTGCACATGTGTAGGCAGATATGTGAGTGCTGGAGGGCATTTCTAGGCATAGACACGTCTCCTGACCCTGGTGGCTTTCACAGCAGCTGAGCTTTCTGCCTGGCTGCTTTTCATGCCCATGGTGGCCAGGGAAGGGGAATGAGGAGGATCACTGGATCACTGGGAACTGATGCCAGCAGGGAGACTGGAAGGGAGTGGAAGACAGAGTCTATGCCACGGCAGTTCTCTGGCTAACAATGGCTCTATCCCAGCTCAGGGCTGGCTCCTGAGAGCTCTGTGTTGGGCTTGGAATGCCCCAGTCAGTTAGCTTGATAGCCAGCCCAATTAGTAGCTATGGGTCTTAGACAAGCAGCCTTCTCCCTGCAGTTGTGTGGCAGCATTTTTGCTAGGGAGGATGGTGTTGCCCTCTCCTGATTTGCAGATGAGAGTGAGCATTTCTGAAATGCTTGTGGCCAGTTTGGGGTCCTCGCCCTGCTGCCCAGTTGGCATCAAGGCATCTCCTCTTTGAATGGTGGCTCTGGAGTACTGATGGAGACAAGAAGTCATGTGTTTTCCTGTCCTCATGCAGACAGAGTATTTTGTGGGTGTCTTCTTGATGTATTATGGGGAGTTGTTTCACATGGAACTCTTCCTACTCTTCATCTCACAGTTTAAAATGCTGGAGTCCTTTCCTTCCTGTGCAGCCCACTAGCACCTGCCTGCTCCACACGTTGCTGAGTCTGATCCCGTGTCCCAGCAGGCTTCAGAGTAGGAGAAGGCTTTTCCCCCTGAAAGTCTGCACAGCAGAGAGGGTGGGATAGGGTGATGGGAGGTGTGCTTGTGCTGCAAGCTGGAAATAAACGCTGCTGTCCTCGCCCAGGCCTCCTGAGCAGCCCTTGTGTGTATATGAGGCACGCTGCAGTGCCGTGCTGGCACTACCCGGGTACCAGCACTGGAGCAGCTGTATCAGAGCACAGACTGGTTTGGCTGACCGTGGTGGCTCTGTGCATGTCCCTGGCTGCTCAGACAGACCATGGCCTCGCTCCATCCTCTCCCTTGCAGTTGTGGTGTGCTCGAAGCACTCCCTTGCGAGCCGCGGCGCAGGGCTGGCAGGCGGATCGGTGAGCCCGGGGGCGGGTGTGCCCGTGCTGACAGTGGTGTGAAGCCACGGGAGGAGGCAGGAGCCTTGCATCAAATCGCCAGCCTGACGCGAAGTGACGGAGCAGAAAGAGTGAGCGACAGGCAGGGTGGGAGGTGGGATGGGAGTGATGGGGGAGCTGGGGGAGGGGAGTGAGAGACTGGGCTCTAGCCTGGGAGCAGAACGGCAAGCTGGCTTATTATTAACCATAACCCCTGTCCCTTCCTAACCTTGTGTCTGATAAACTGTTCTCTGATTCTTTTTTGTTTGTTTGTTTCTTTTTTTCTTTTTTCTCCCTCAGGCACTGCTGTAGCTCAAATTTAGCCTCCAATATTTATATCCTTCTGTCTCTTCTATTTCCTTTCTTATTTAGAAAATATACTCAAGAGGACTGTGGGACTTGGGAAGAGTTAGAAGCATGAGGTATGCCACATTGGATCAGCTGATCTACTCCAAGATCTTAATTTCTGTCCATACCCTCCTTTCACAGAAAAATTAAACTGCCCATCCCAGTGAAAAACACAGCTGTGTGCTGGAAGTTTGGGCAGGAAACACCTTCCTCACCCTCCCCATGGCAGTGCACACCTTGAAGTGTCAAATTCGGTTTCCATTTGATGATATTTGGTGTCCAGGGGATCTCTCAGCTGTGTGCTGTTGGAGGATGAGCCACTGTATGGGCGCTGAGCTGGGACTGGGCAGACCTAGATTTGCATCCGCTCTGCAGGGTAATCTTGAATGGATCATCTTTCTCTGGACCTCAGTTTTCTTGTCCCTAAAATGAGAACTAACTAAGTGCTTATGTAACAATTCTCCAGCTGAAAAATGCTGGAGGAGATGGCTTGTTTTGTACTTCAACAATAGAAGAGAAAGTACATCAGCAATCTGTAGACCTGCAAAATTCCTTACTGGTAGCATCAAGTACATGGAAGGGCATATTCCCCCTGATGAGTTTCAGACAGAGCTGGAAAGAGAAAATTTTGGGGAGATAATCACCCCAATGGGAAAGGTTCCTTGAGGCTTATATCCTGGGGATTTGATCTTGTTTCTTCTTGTTCCAGAGCCCAGAATAAGGATTGTTGGATGAAATAAATTTTCACTTATGTTGGAGAGCAGGTGAGTCTCAAACCTTTCATGTTGTGCCAGCTTATGCTTTTGATTCAGCAAAAGTCATTTTTTCAGTTACCCCTCCACTGCAGTGATGAGTCCTACAATAAAAAGCACATTTTCCTTTTCATTCCTATATTGTTTTGTGCCTTTAGTCCACAAGCTTCTCTGCCAGAGGGTACAGTATGATGGGAAAAGGTTGAATCCATCAGTGTTTTAGGTGTCCTCTATCATTTGTGCTGGGATTTATCTACTGCCTTCCCAGGGCTTTTGTTGCTCTCAGGAAAAGCAGTGTCTCAGTCAAGGTCATGCCTTTCCTGAGCTGCAGCAAATGTGAATGGGTCTCACTTTTTGTTGATCTTAAACCGTGTAGACTTCCACCTCAGTACTTTTCCACCTCTGCCCTTGGTCCCGGAACTTCTTGGCCCAGACTACATCATGCAAACCCATCACGAGGTGGCACCACAAGATTGCCTTTCTTTTTATTTTGCCTTTCTAAATCTTCCTCCTTTACTCTTACAGTCCCCAGCAGTCCTCTTGTTTTTTGACCCATTGCTGCTCCCTGCCACTCAGCTGAGTGCAGATGTTTGCCCTAGCTCCAAAGCCAGGTGAGACAAAGCAGCTGTGCAGAACATGGCACAGAGCCTCAAAGGGTTAAGGCCAAAGGGATGGATGGGTGATGAGAAGGACTATCTGTTATTTGAGGTGCAGCTTTTCTCTCCTCTTTTTTTTATTAAGGAGCAGTGAACATGCCTGAGAGGAGACTGCAGACTACACTGAGGTGCTCTCTAGCACTTGCTGCCTTTTTCTCTGCTTCCTGGAGCAGCTGCTGATCAGAGGATGCCTCTTGCCTGTTCTGGCCTCCCTCTGGCTCTGTGAGGGCAGACAGAGGCTGCCTGACAGAGTCAAGGAGCACAGCTGAGCCAAGAGGATATTGGATCTCTTGGATGCTGTTGACCTCAGCCTAGACAGAGCCTGTCATTCAGCAACAGGCATTTTGCAAACACACTTGTTAGATTGCTTAAGCTCTCCATCTGAAGTGCTGGTGCTTTTTTGCATGGAAATGTGCAGACTCTCCATGTGGTCCTTTGCGTGATCACTGGGGTGAAGCAGGTCAGGATGGCTCAGCTTTGGTGCTTGCTGGGAAATCAACTCTAATATTTTGAGTGAAGACGAGAAGATTTGGAGCAAGATGACAAATAAGTACTGTATGAGACTGTCCCTTAGGGAGTGACATACCACAGTCTAGGTCCAAACCCAAGGGATACCTTGGGGAACTTCAGATCCAGGTTTCACCACTGGGTCCCACAGACTTACATCTAGAGAAGATTCATGAAGGGCTTTTGAACACAATGCTCCTCTTCCCAGCAGCTACTTAGCAAACTGCAAAGGTGATCTTCCTTTCCTAGACTGAGCTGTTGTGTTAAACTGAATTCCATCCCTTGGAGACCTCTCCATCAAATGCACACTCTCTCATTATGCTTTTCTTCTCCACTGTTACTTTTCATAAAACCACCTTTTTGTAAATGGTCTTCCTTTCTTATCTAGAAACCTGTCTGCCACCATAGCTCAGAGCTGCCCTTTGGAGGTGGAGATTCCTTTTTCTCTTGCACACACTTTGTTTCTCTTCTCTGCTGGAGGGATTAATGTATAATTTCCCTCTTGCCATCTTTCTGAGCTCTTCTTTTTTTACCATCCCGTAACATCTGGTCTCTGTGTCTCAGATGTTACACTTTTTGAGGGACTGCTTTACAAACCTGTAAGATGATGCTGTGTTTATTAGGTGGTGGGGAGGGATGGCAGCACCCAGCAGAGAGGAGGAGTGGGTGTGTGGGACCTCTCTCTGTGGGCCCTTGGACCTCCTGTGCAGCTGATGGACAGGTTGCAGCCCACGTCTGAAACATGATTGGCAAATGGGAGAGTGACCATGGCACCATCGTGCCATAAATGTGCAAGGTATGGGTGCAAGTGTGAGGGAGGGTGCTGGGAGTGCCAGGCATGCTCTGGCAAATGAAAAGATTTGTGGAGGTCTCATAGAGCTGCCTTTTGCTGATGAAAAAAGTTTGTTTTTCTGTTTTCTGGTCTAGGAAGTGGACAATAGCTGGCAGTGGCTGTCACCTCTTCCTCATGGAGCACCTGATGGTATGACAGCTAGGACCTGAGGCATGATAACAAAATGACATCATGCCTCAGGGCAGTGGGCTGGAGAAGACAGCACCTTGCCAGCCCTGGGACACGTGAGTGGGGTCAGGAGTGGAGCTCAATGTTGGAGCAATGAGACAAGGGATCCCTGGGAGGGAACTGATGTCCATCCTGAGAGCTGTGTAGCCATCAGGACCAGAGGATCATGAGACATCACAGGATCTGACTGCCAGCACCATGGCTGGGAGCACTGGGCCAGGTCTGAAATGCATTGGCAGATCTGTGTGAGGAGCTGTGCTTAAGAACCACAACACTGAATCATTTCCCAGAAATCCCCTGTCAGTCTAACCATAAACACCACAGTGGAAGGTGGGGACATGTGTTTCTTCAATTTCCTACAACAAAGCAAGCATAAAGGGGATTAGGAAGGCAATGCTGGGGGAAAAGAGAGAGAGATTTAGTAGGGAAGGGAACATTAAGATTTAGACGGATAAAATGCAGATTGAAGTTGTTGGGCCAGAACAGAAGAACTTCTCAGTCTATATATTTAGCTCAGTGAGGTATATAAACAGAAACCTACAGCCAGCTCAGCCACTTCTCCCCCAGTGGAGTGAGTCATCAGCCCTTGGATCTAAAGTTAGGTTCACGTCAGAGCTTACACTCTCTCTCTCATTTTATTTTTCTCTTTCTATTTTGAAGGGTGTGGGAAAAGCTGAGCACTGTCTCCTGGAAGCAGCAAACATAAACCCATAACAGCAACAGATGCAGGACCTGATGCCCTACCTGGGAGCACTGTGACAAATATTGCTTTCTGTCTGCCTGCTCCTCGTCCTTGCTGCATGCCTGGGGATGAGCTTAGACAACATGCAGCCATGGCTAATCCAGGCACACAGTGGACCCAGCTCCAAGGGGTTTTGTGCACTGTGCAGATGAGCTGGAGGATGGAATGAGCTGCACAGCCATTCCTGGGGCCACAGCCACGGGATTCTCTGTGTTTGGCTCCCATGTGCCATGCAGGGGAGCAGGATCTGTGATCAGGGCTGCCAGGAAGGACTGGGGCTGGGTCAGCCTGGCAGGAGGCAGGATGATGCCTGTGAGACTTGGCTAGAAGATGCCTTTAAATCCAGTGTAGGTTGCTGCCTGGTGGGTCAGCCCACAGCCACCTGCAAACCTGCAGAGGAGAGGGCTACCTCTTGCTGAGCTATCCCTGCAGGCTCTGCTTTGATATGGCTCCCCCTTTCCTGCTTTTTCCCTCTCCCCTGGTCCACCCTCTTAAGCAGTTGCAGTGAATCACTTTCCCTACTAACTCACCAGCCAGTGCTGCTGGCTCAGGTAGTGACAGGAACAATGTGCATTTTCCTGTTTATCTCAAAAATCACAGAGAGGACAGAGTGGAACCCTTCGAAACGCTCTGGGTGTAACAGTAGGACCAGCTTGTGCCATGCTCACCTCTAGAGTGATCTACCCCCAGGTCACTTCCAAGTAAGCCCATGTGTATCACTCAGGGCAGATGACAAAACTCTCTGAGAGTGCATTGGGGGCAGAAGATGGAGCCCTGTGACTACTGTGAGCTGCAGGACAAGGAGACCATCTTCAGTCCCTTCCCTTGTGGATGGTGGAGGGGAGGGTCTTGCTAAGGGAGGGCAACAGCTTCCCAGCCCAAGGCTTGGAATTGCCACTCTGGAGGGATGCCTGTGGTGTATGCACCAGCAAGCCCATGGAAATCCTCCCCAGTATGTATGGGTGGGGAGGGGTGTGGGAATCAGTGGGCTCTACTCTGGAGCACGAGCTGCCCTGGGCTTGCTCTTTTCATCAGCTCCAAATTTGTGATGTGTTGAACCCAAATGACTCCATTTCCCCATCCAGCCCCTTTCCCTCTTCCCTCCTTCCAGGCTTGTTGCGTGTTTTTATCAGTTTGGAGGGTTTGTCTGAGTGAGAGTTCAAATGTCTTTAACCACATACTGTGGATGTGCTGGAAGGCAAACAGACATGATCCTGGGATCAAAACATGAGAGATGACCCACAGATTATCCAGAGTGATTGTATGCCTCTGTCCTCTTGTGCCCCTCTGCATGTACTCTTCATCTCCCTTTACCATTTTGTTTCTTTTGCCTCTCCTTCCTGCCCTGTTTCTCCCCCCTGTCTCATCTTCTCCCTCTCTCTCCTGCCCTCCTCCTCCCCATTCTCTTTTTCTCATTTGATATTCATGCATGAATAAATTCAATTGCATTTTTCCCTGTTCCCCCTGAAGGGGCTTGTTGGTGAATTACAGGCATCTGAAATCATATAATGCTCAGATTCATCATTTCGGGGACAGAATTGAAGCCCTTCTATTTCTCGGGAAGGAATAACAGATGATTTTTGTGAGGAGAGGGAGTGGCGAGTCTCTTGTGGCTGGTGAGGAAGAAGCCAAGGAGATTAACCTTGCCAGCATAGGGTGGACCTGCTGGCAGAAGGGGCTAGAAGCCAGCCAGCCCCTCCTGTGTTTGCAGGAATGGGGAGGGTGTACATAGGTAGGTGTGTGTATGCAGAATGTGAGCGCCTGTGATTGCTGCATATTTGCTCTGGGGTGCTGGTGGGGCCCTTAGGGAGGAGTAAATCTCTTAGGGGGCTGCCCAGAAATGTTTGAGGGAGGACTAGCCTGACACCTGAGTATTTAGAGAGATTGTCTAGAGAGCTGTTTGGGCATCTGCCCCAGCCCACTTTTGGGACACTTACACAGTTTTTGTATCACCCAAACTCTATTGTGGGTCTGGGGTTGTGCCTGGCACCACATCCCCATCACACTGAGAAGCTGAGTTTGGTATATCACAAAATCCTTCACTTTCAAGGGCTTCCTGTTGTGCATGGGCTTCCCTGCTCCTGATGGGAGCTTCCAGTTCATGCAGGGCAATGAACTCAGGGTAACCACAACCATCTTCGGGGCTGAAGGCATCCAGATGTGTCTTGCACAGCTCCCATACAAACAGTCTCTGACCCTGGGCAGGGGGAGGTCTGACCATCACAGAAAAATATTATCCTGGAATAAAATCTCTTTCCAGCTTGTGGGAGATGCATGGGGACACCATGGAACTGCAGGCCTTGTCAGAAGCTGTGAAAAAAGACAGGTTGGACTTGTCGGAGGAAGAGCTGTTTTTCATGGAAGGTGTTAATCAGGTAACTTTTGATGCTCACAACATTCCTATTGTTTCTAAAACTGCTCTCCTTTCTTTTTCAGCATTTCTGGAGTAGCCTGAGGATCCTCTAAGGGATGAATTTACCTTTCAGGAGAGGTAACAAGATTAGAGACTTTATAAAACACAAAGGTGATATGTTAAAAGCGGACAGCAGCCATTGTCTTTGTTCAAAAGACTTTTAAGGGCCTCGTGAGAGCCAGTGATGGTGCCAACTACATTGCTCAAGCTCCAAAGAGCCTGGCTTATGTGATGTAAGTGGCTAGAGGCTCCTTGCCTTCTGCCTCAAGTCCCTGGCACAGCAAAGCCAAGCCACAGGGAGATGAATGGCAGAGGAGAGGAAATTTACAGGGCGTTTTTCACCCTAGATGGTGAACACATGTGAGCTACCTTGAGCTAAAACCAGAGTGGTCCTGACTTTACCAGAAGGTGGGCTTGCTCCATTGCCTTCCTGTGGAAAGCTAACATCCAAAGACCTGTCTCTCACTATGATGAAAGTGCTTGATTTGCCAGCTATTTTTAGTTTAGGTGTGTTAACTACCCTGACCCAGCTATTCTACCCATGCACTGCAAAGTCTGTGCCAGTTGGAGTAGGCATTGTCTTGGTGAGGAATGTTTGGAGAGGCTTTGTGGAACCCTGCAAGGAAGCAGAGGAGCTTCTGGACTGCAGTGTATGTTGTATCATACCTTAGCTGGTAACTGGTCATGTTTTCAGCTTCTTATTTACAATATGTACCCGTGGTAAAAGCAAGGATATCTCCATGTCTCGTAACACATGGGGTTTTATTGGTTTTATTTACTCATCTGAACAGGAAAAAAACCATGAAAAGCCTCAGGGACTGTGATGGCTTCATGTCGTGTCTCTTTCCCAGAGCTGACTTGGGATGCTCAGTAGGAAAACTGAAGATTGATGCTTCAAGAATGAGGGGCCTGTGGTGGGGTAGGGCTGCTCAGCCACAGAATGGGACCAGTGGGGGCAGGTGGCTGCACTGGCCCTCCATTGGATGAGGCTTGGGGAGGCCATACTCTCTTCTAGCCACTGGAATGTGGGATTCCTGCACATTATCCATCCCTCTCATTTCCCCCTGGCTTCACAAAATGCCATGGAAAACTAATTTGCAGAGAGTTGTTCCCACCCCCTGAGTTCCAGTAACAGAGCTGGGAGTGGGATGGGGTGGAGAGAAGGGATTGGTTTTGAGGGAAGAACTTTTTGGGGGAGGGTTATTTGTTTTTTAACTCTTCCCAAATGATAATTCTCTAACCTGTTTGATCTGAGACCTGTGGAGGGACAAGACCTGTGGAGGGACACATCCCTAAAAGTTCAAGGAAAGGCAAGCATGCTGAAGCCAGTGTCCACCAGAAAAGGAAGGATGAGTGGGCTGAAGGCAGGGACAAATCAGCTGCCCTGAGACCCTACTGTGGATACAGGTGTGTGCTGGTGTGCCAGGACATTTTTTCCTTTCCTCCTGTGTTGTAAGAATTCCTGCATTCTGTGCCTCTAATTGTAGGTTCCCCTAAAGACATTTGGTGTCACTGTAAGGACGGTGTTTCACTCTCCCTCTCTGCCTGTACAGTTATTCTCTCTCTCTCTCTGTGCAGTTCGCTCCATAAGCCGTTGGTGAACATACCATGAGACAGAGAGAGAGCGAGACAGACAGAAACCACACACCAGCCCTTCCTCCTCACTTTCCCACCATGGAATAGCTAACCTTGCCCCCACCCACACCTCCATCACCTCTCAGCGTCCTGCAATTATTTTGACCCTCTCTCTGGTCTTTTTGGAAGGAAGCTTCTGTCACTTCTTAACACCACCCGCCTGGAAAAACACACAGAGGCAAAAGCCCCCAAGCCCTCCCGTGAAGGAAGAGGTCCTTTTTTTAATCTCTTTTTGTTTGCTCTGTCTCCAGAGCTTCAGACTCCAGCCTGAGCAGCCACAATTTCTTACCATGTATTCTCCTTTTAAACCATCTCCCTCCTGCACACGCTCAGTCCTTGCAGGCACGGATCTAACACAACTCCCCGCTTCTCGCCGGCAGGTTCTTTGCTCCCCATCACTCAGCTGATCCTGATCTTTTTTTCTCCTATTCTCCCCACCCCGGGCACCGAGGTGTGTGTGTCTGCGTGTGAGTGTGCCTGTGTGCAAGGGGGGGAGGTGGGGGGGCCTTTTTTTTTCCTTGGTGGGGGAATTTTTTCAAAGCATCTTCATTATTATTTTATTTTGCTTCTCTGACTTGGAGACTTCTCCCTCGGAGATTTCTTTTCCATGCAAAGGTAGGTGAGACGCATGCACACCTGGCTAACCTTGTGTCTGTCTCGTTTTGCTTGGTTTTGCTGTCCTTTGAATAGAAAACTTGCGCCCACCCATGTACCTGCATCATTCCTGTTTTGTTTCATACCTGTTTCCTCTCTGGCAGAAGTAAAAGCTGAGGGTAGACATGTCTGTAATGTGAATAATTCTGTCTTTCCAGAGAGGAAAGTTGTTTCTGTGTGCATGTCCGGTGGTACGTGTATGTCCGAGTGCAGTGCCCATGTATGTGAGACTGCCTCTGTTTACCCAACAAGTCGCAATAATTGATTCTGGTGTGTGTTTTGGGCAGTGGTGGTGGTGGAAAGGGAACAACTGTGTGTCCAATAGTTCATGTCCATGAGTAATTGCAGCAGGGATTGTGTATCTCACAGATAATCAGCAGCTCTTTATACGTGACTATAAATGATACAAGGAGTGTGAATAATTCCAGGAATTTCAAATTTAGCCCTGGTTAGTTTGTTCTCTTATGATGGGGAAGGATGGTGGGAAAGAGGGAGGGTTACAAAATCTCCTCCCTGGAGAGGTAACTGCCTGAGACTTGTAAATATATAACTTTTCTTAAAACCTTCTCACTGTTTAGGGTCTTCTTGGGTTCAGGATATTTTTTTTTCCAAAGCAAGAGTTGGGTCTTGGATTCAGGTTTCATAAATTGTCTTTTCTTGTTTTGTTTATGGTTGTTATTGCATTTCAATTGCATGTGCAACATCCTGAAAAGGGACACGGAATAGGATGTACTTTAATATAGCAAATGCATCATCTTCTGTACATCACTGGAAGCTGTTGGCTGGAGTCAGGGGGTGGAGGGGGTGGAAATAGAAGAATTAAAAAAGAAGAGAAACAGAAATAATGTTAGACGTTGTTGACCGGCAATTATCAGGCATATTTTCTGCCAGTACTGGTTTTCGTAACCCTCTCGTTGGTTACCTTGTGCTTCTTGGTGATAGCAGCTGTGTGAAAAGTACCAGTGGCTTTAAAAAAATAAAAAGCCAGAAAGAAAAAAACCCCAAATATGCATAATTTCCCTGCAAATTATCGCAGAGAAAAATGGTAAACATCAAAAAGCAGAACTTGTTGTGCATTTTCTCTCTGCTAATAGGAAGCGTTTTTCTCATTGATCTGGGGGTTGCTACTGTTTCTGTGTCCCTGTCGCTTAGAAGACTGCTATGTTAATTGCCAGTTGTTTCTGTGTGCTACTGCGGAGCTCCTGGTCTTAAATCTGGGCTGGTGACTGAGGATTTATTATCTCAAAGAAGGAAGGGGCCTGCTGACCCTCCACCTCGCTTACCCCTCAGTGTTTTGACTCTGACACGTAAGCTTCTCTATCAGTGGAAAGAAATCCTCAAGCACGTTCTCTTCTCAACACCCTACCTGCAAAGAAACTTTTAATTCAGAGCACTGGGAAAGGAATCCAAGAGTCCTGTTTCTGCCTTCTTTCCCCTTTGTGTTTTAAGGACATCTTCTGAGCATCTCTTCCCCAGCCAGCACTGCCCCATCCCTGAGGTCTGGGCAGGCACACAGCCTCAGGCAGGAGGCAGCTGCCCGCTGCCTGCAAGGGGCCAAGAGCATTTATTCCTCTCACCATTAAATAACATAAAATAGTTTCATGGCATTGGCATTGCATGTGAGGTGCCTCAGAAGGGCAGCAGTGCATGCCTGTCAGTGGAGGTCTAGTGCCACAGTCCTCTCCCAGGCGAGCTGGGAGGCAGGCAGGGATGGAGTCTGCATTGCCTGCCCACTGGCAGGGCGCTTGCACCAGGCAGGCTGGGCAAGGGTGCAGTACCTGCTTGGGAAAGCCTTGGCCCTGACTGCAGCAGGAAGGTGGGGAAAAGCAGCTTTCCTGCAGATCTCACTGGAAAGCTGTGTCTAAACATTGGCCACCTTGATGCACCAGAAGATGCACACGTGCCTTGCCAGGAGACCTGGTAGTGAATATCTCAGAGGAGAGTCAGGGGGACAAAGAAGAAGCTTTGATCTGCCACATCTAAGGGGTTTGCCTTGTGAAGCCTGGATCAGTCTGACAGTGCCTATTATAAAGGGGGTTATGCCAACCTGTCTCATGTTTTATCTTTCAAAATCTCCCCTTGTTGCTGCCTTGGGAGTGTTTTCAGGCCTTGGATCTGGCTGATGCAGGGCCAGTGCATCCAGAGCCATCAAGGGAGTGAGGGGAGCATTATGTGAGGAAGATGCTGTCTCACAAGGAGCTCAGTGCTTGTCTGGGAGTGTTTCTGAGTAGGCATGGTGGCCTTGGCTGGGATATGAGGAGACCAGCTGGGCTTCCTGGGGTCTATCACAGTGCACCTACAATGCTGGGTGAGCTTTCCTGTGTCCTCACTCTTGTCCCCACCAAGAACAGCACCTTTCTTGCTGGTCCAGTCCTGAGCATCCTCAAAGTGCCAATAAAGCACTTGTGCCCCAGGCTGCAGTTCTGGCATCTCCTCTAGTCCTAAGCTTGCTTGCTTGCTTGATTCCTTCCTTCCTCCAACCCACTTCCCACCTGGCTGCATCTCTGCTGCCTGATCTGGTTTTGGAGAACCCATGTGTCCATGCCCTTTGTGACATGGTGCCAGTCTACAGCCCTGTTTAATGTTAGAGCCCCGCCCTGTCCCATCCACAGCAAGGCACACCACGAGGATGTCTCACACCAGGGTCGCTTATGCTGAGCCCTGGCCTCCTCTGATTTTGGAAAAAGCTTGCAATTCCATGCTGTGCTGCAAAGAAGCCACATGCTTGGTCAGCTTTTTTGCCTAGGGATAAAAAAAATGTTGAAACTAATTTTTATTCATTTTTCTCAAAGAGAACAAGTGTCTACAGCTGGAAACTCATGAAAAGCACACACAGTGTTAGGAGTCTTTAAAAGAGTGGGGCACTGATTTAAAATAAATTTATTTTTTTATTAAATAAAGATCCCAGTCCTGCAAATATAAGCAAGCAGGTGAATTTCTGCAGTTGCCCAGAGCCTTATTAAAATCTCTGAGTCCAGAAATCATGTGGTCCAGGTGGATCTGTGAGATCCTGTAGTACAATTTCTTAGTTGTATTTCAAAAAATTTATTAGGATAATATAGGGCTGATTTTAAGGGTGTTCAAGATCTGTAAAACCCCAAACTGCTTTGAGAAAGTAGAGATTTCTTCTCAGTTATGCAGAGGTGCATTGTTGTTTATAATGACCTAACATAGGCAGCTTACTTAGTTTATTCATCTGTGTCTGAAGTGCATACCTTGAAGCTCTTAGAAATCACATAGTGGTTTGAAAAATGTCTTATACTGATACAAAATTTATTTAAGCCCTCTAATCATAACTCAAATTGCATAAATCAACTCAGTAACTTCATAATAAACTCGCTCTCCCGGTACTTGTCAGGCCCCGGTGTTTGAAGCACCGCAGTGTGCCCTGAAGAGCAATCAGCCCAGTGTATCAGGGACTAATTGCAATGAGAAGATGTCAGAAAATGCCTTCTCTGTTGCCTTGAACTGGAGGTGTGGCAGGAGGGAGGTGGTCTCTGGGCTAAGCCAGGCTCAGTCACCAGGGGCTTTGCAGGTTCATGCCAGTCCTTGCAGCCTGTGGGTGAGTGGGCACGCTGTGGGCTCCTGGGGTGGAATGCTGCTCGTTGGTGTTTTCTGCAGTAGCCTGTGCTTCCCAGTGCCTGCAGAATGCAGTGCAGAAGCCCTTTCTCTGGGATCAAGGCAGGATTGGAAGGGTGCCTCCGAAAGGAAAGGTTGTTACCCTCTTGTCAAATGTGTGGATGTATTAAAAAAAAACAGTACTAAGGGTGATGATGGTCTCTGCTTCTGACATAATCATCATCTGCAGCATGGGCACCACATCCTGCTCCACTGGGCCTTGATGTAAAGCTCCATGGGGGCACCCCTGGAGGGCAAGCAAAGGGCATATCCTTGTCAAACTATGGGAGCTGGGGTTATGGCAGTGGGGTTGAACAGGATGGAGAGGGGCTGCTGACCTGGGCTGCTGGTAGCTGGTGAAGTGACAAGTGCCAGGGATTTTGCTGCTGTGATGTGACTGCTGAAAGCGTTTGTCTGGTATGATCACTGGGGTGGGGGGCAGAGGGTAGGGAAGGTTTTTATTTCCTTTCTCTGAGGTGTCAGAGTTTGGCCATGGCTACAAAAACACTGCTGTATCGAGAGCGCAGGTGGGGTTAGAGGTGTTAAACATCTCTCATGTGTTGGCTTAGTGTGTCTGTCTGACAGGCTCAGCTAGGCTTTACAGGACAGAGGTTAGGAATGGATCTTCCTGCAGGTCAGACTGTCAGGAGTGGACGGGATCCTGTTTCTGCTGCTACTTGTGTGTGTTTGTGAATGTGTGCACATGTAAACAAGTGTGCAATGTGCCCAGCACCATCTTGCATCTCCTCTCTGAGCGGGGACTTTAGGCAGCGGTGATGCCCTCAATTGCTTGTCTTCCTTGGGCAAATTTTTTCTCCTTATTTTGCCTTTAAACCCACTCTGAGTTTGGCAGCAGGGGTGGGTGGAGGCAGAGGGCAGAGCAACTCATTATGGAGTCTTTCAGACTGGGTTTTCTGGTAGGGCTGCAAGAATTTGGCTTGGTCTATAGGGGTCTGTGCTCAGATATGCTTGCATTGGTGTCTTTGCTGCTTTTCTGTGATCACTATTCAAGCAACTGTCCCAGCTTTGCATTTTTCCCCCTGGTGACAGCAGGGAGAGAAGGGGACTTTTAAGCTTATGTAAATGAGTAGCAGCATCAGTAATCAAAACATGTGGGATGCAGGGGAGCCATCACAAGGTCCTGGTCCATCCATTGACCTGAGATTGAACAGCCTGTAGGCCTTTGCAGAAGAGCTAGCAACATTGTCTCTTCTCTGCTTCTAGAAGATTCCCATCTTCATACTTACATTTCTTTCCCATATCCTCTCTTCTTTCTGGAGGCAGAGCCTGGGGCATCATCACACTCCACATAGCTCCTTTCCTGTTTTTGTTTTTGCCAAGAATTAGTTTGCTCCAAATGTGTAGCTGTGTTTATGCAGATTATCTCCTTTGGAGGGATTGAGGGGGAGCAGTAATTTTTAGGGAGGAGAGAGAGAGGTTGTAGATGTAACTCTTGATGTTCCCCAAAGCTCTTTGTATTGTGTTCCCTTTAGATGTGCTGCTTACTGTCTCCACCTCCCCATTTCCATTTTCACCCCAGGGAATCTCCCTTCCAGATGTGAGTGGTGACAGTGAGTTGGGAAAAAGTCTGGAGGTGGGGTGAGGATGCTTGTGCAGAAGTGGGAAGTTCCATTCAGTGCTGTGCTGTGACATGGAGTAGGGAGTCTCCTGGGTTCTCCCCACTCCTTGTATGCTGCTGCTTTCCTGCTCACTCTGACGAGTCTTGAAGGGACACTGGGGTGGGCTGGGCACTGGGATTGAGACAAAAAGGGCGGGCAGAGAGGTTGATCCAGGAAGGACAGGGTGAAACAGCAGAGCTTCTCATGTTGGCTTAGCCTGTGTGGGAGCAGCCCCAGGCTGCCCTTTTCCATCCCCTTGTAGAGGTGCAATGCTGGCAGCTGCAGCACTGGGCATCTGTCCTTGTGGTGGGCAGGAGCTGCAGCTCTGTTCTCCCAGCGTGGGCTCCTCTGGGAGGCACAGTCGAGGTATTGGTACATTTTGTCTTTCCTGCTAGCACTTCATATTCTGGCTCAAGGGCTAAGATTGTGAGGATGGCCTCAAAGCCATCATTGCTGGTAGCCTATGACACCACTATCTTCCTCTTCATCATCCTCACCTGACCGTCTTAGTTGCTGTGTTCATTGCTGACCTGGAGGAGGGAGTAAACAGCACATTAATGACTTCCCTGGATGATGATAAGCCATGTTTTTGCCTGCCAGTGGGGATGCAGCAAAATAACAGAAAGGGAACTAGTGATGTCAGAAAGATGGGCAGAAAATAACTTAATGAGATTAATCTTAGGAAAAATGCAAGCTAATGAATGTGGGGGCAATCAATAATCTGAAACGGGAGGTCTGAGGACCTCGTGAGGGGCCAGGAAGGGACGGCCCAGGCCACAAGACCGAGGTGTGACGGTAGATGGCACATCAGGCATGGCCTGACAGCCTGACAGGGCCATCAAGAGCCATCAGTCCGGCAGCCTGGCCCTGCAGGCGGCCCGGGCTCCAGCCCCGCGGGAAGGCGGCACTCGGCACATCAGGGCCGGCAGAGCGCCCGTAGGCGAGCGGCGGCTCCCAGCGAGGTCTGCCCGCAACGACCACGGGGCTGAGGAGATTAATTTATGAGCAAGGATTAAGTGCTAAAGATGTGTGGCTCGGCTGAGCGGTGGTTTAAGTGAGAGGACATGACAGGAATCCTCTCAAGTGAAAGGTGTCCGTGTGCACGAGGAGGAGGAATCACCGGGAGCTCTGCAGACCAATGCAGCGCACAGGGAGAGAGCGGGGCAGGTTTGAAAGGGAAAACACTGACTCTGGGGCAGAGTCTCCACAGAGATGGCTCTGTTACAGTACAAGGTACTCCTCAGTAGGAGATTTTTAGAGCCTGTTCATTTGGAAAACAAAAAATGCAAATATTTTGCTGAAAACAAGTATGTAAATTCTCTGAGAAGCAGTGAGAAAAGGTTGAGGTCTTTAGTAGCACTCACCTCTAGTTATCAAACACTTCACATACTTAAGGTCAGATAATGATTTTCCAGTGGGAAACTTCTTTCTCCTCTGTATTGCTTACAGTCAAAGTGACCATATTACTTCTATACCTTCTCTTCTCTTGATGTTTACTTTTTCTCCATCTCTCCAGCAACATTTTTACTGGTCTCCATAACATCTTCTTTGGCTTGGCCAAAGGCTTCTTAGCAACATAACAGATCCCCACTTTGCTGTGCCAGGGGCAGGGACCAGAGGCAGGGACAGCATGGAGCTATCCCAGCTGCACAACAGGAAAATGATACAGTGGACATGGACTGATGATGAGGATGGGAGCGTCCAGGAGATCAGGGCTTGCTCTTCCTGCAGCTGCGGGGTGCTGCCTGCAGTACAGGCCGAAGGCAGGGTATTGTTGTGGCTTCAGGAGAGATAGTTTGCTTATTTTGTCCTGTGCTGGCTGGGCTGCTCCTTCCCCTGCTCAGTGGGATGCAGGAATTTCTTTTCCTCCCTGGCCTGAACAGGAGGAGATGTGCAAAATCACCAGGGTGAAAAGGCCGAGGCTGTTAAGTGCTCCAGCAAATCTGGCAGAGGATAATAGCGTGTGTGGAGAGAAGGCACAGCAATCAATCAGCACACAGCTGAAAGGCAACAGGTCGTGGGCATTTGACCAGGACAGGGAAGCTGGGAGACCTTGGCTCTGGTGCAGGCCATGGATGTCGTGCTTCAGGGGCACACCAGCGTCTATGAACAAAGGATTTGGGCACCATTTGGAACACTCCCTGCTGGGCTTCTGCCACGTCCCGTTGCATTTGGAGGTGCTGAGATGATGGAGAGGTAAAAGCTCCCGTTTCAAATTAAGTGCTAATAAAAGTGACCCTGTTCCTCACTGGCACTCATACAGCTCCGCGCACACAGAGGCAGAGGAAAACAGGCGCTGCCTCACACGAACAGGCAGAGGAGCAGGCTGGTGCCAGATGAACACAAACACAGGGGGAGCCGGGTACCACTAATTACATTGTACCACGCCAAACGCTCCAAATGTGAAACCTGTATGACTAACACCTCCCTGCAGCCAGACGCACGCATCAAAGGTAACGCCTGCCACTTACAGCAACAAACAAACGCGGGCTCGCCGCCGCCTTCAGCAGAGCGCCCCGGGAGGCTCAGGCAGCTGCCAAACGGGGTCACCCACACGCCTTCCTAAATCTGCCACACAGCCAGAGACCTCCTTAAATAAGGCTGGGTCTGTATGAAGCTGGCTGCAAAAGCCGTGCCCCCAGATGCTTGTCAGCTTTTGGATGGATGATAAATAAATATGTGTGCCTCAGGTGCTGCTCCAGCTGATGGGACCATCTTGCTCTCCCCTGCAACACCAGCTGGATGTTGTCATTTTTGTCCCTCTTCTGCAAGGGTGTTAGCAGGACAGAGTGGCTGCTGTGCTTCCTGCTGCTTCTGAGTAATGGGTGACTGATGGTGATGGATGGTCTGGAAAGGACTTGTGTGCCCTCAGAATGGGAGGTGCTGTGTGTACATTGAGCTGCTCTTAAAGGGAATATACTCTGCACTTTCATTTTTGATGTGGAGCCCAGTGTTGTCTGTGTGAGCAGTGTGCAAGCAGGAAGGAACAGCTCCAAGGCAGTGTGGGCTGGCATGGGATACAGGGTTAGGGATGATGGTGGGGAAGGTGAGCTCTGAGGATGATCCCACATGAGAGTGGAGTTGTCATCCTGCTGGACTCTGGGTGGATCCCCTCCAGCACTGGGGTAGTGCTTCTGGGGACCTCTCTGGTATTTCCCTCTCCTGGCTGGCTGCAAAAGACCTTTTCACTATCAAGCTGCAATAGTCCACAAAGGCCCTCATGAGCTTCATTAGCCTTCCCTCACCCCTGGCCCCTGTTGGCCCCTCTGCCAAGGGAGCAGTAAGGAGCTGGAAGGATGCTTCATCTGGACTGGGGGGCCTGCAGGACACCTTGGGCTGGCTCGCTCATGGCAGGTCATGGCACTGACAGCCCTGGGATGCTGGCTGCACCCTAAGGGGGGATGTGTCTGAGCAGAGACCTCTGCAATGCATGCCAGGGGGTGACATCGGCCTTTTTGGACAGACACCCCTAATCTGTAGCACTTCTCCTGCCTTGTGGTATTCCCACCTTTTATTCCTAACCAATTTCCACTTCTTATTAAGTCTATGACTTCTCTTGCTGTTTTAGAGCATCCTTCTCCCTTCCTCCTCAGTAGTCTGGCAGGACCAGGTGCTTTTGGGGAAGGGTTGAGCCAGAGGCTGTCAGCTTCTCTTGTGCCTGCCAAGTCGCTGAGCTCCCTGCCAGCACACGTGTCCAGGGCAGGTGTGAGCGCCGGATGCAGCACCAGTGGGTGCTCAGCTCAGGATGGTGGTGGTTTTAAATGGTCCTTGGGCATGGATGGTGCAGACTTAAGACCTGGCTCCACAGAAGGGTTTGGCACAGGCTGTGCAGGGAGAGAAACAGGAGGAGCTGCCAGACCACAAATAACTTCCCTTCCCCTGGGAGGGAAGTGCAGCTGGTGTAGCATCACTCCTCCAGTGGTATCTGACTTTTGCAGTGGAATGTTTTTGTGTATTTGAGGGACATTTGGGCAGAAAAGTCCAGGGTGGGGAGGATTTGATTTTTTCTGATGGGTCTGGTCTGCTGCACCAGCTGGGGTTAGGCTTACCTGAGCAAAAGGCTGAGAGAGAAGAACATGCATGTGGCCACCCCCTAACCACCTTATTGTATCCTTGTCCTCTTGTATTGCCCTTGTCACAGTAAGTTGCACTTGCACAAAGGGAAGGGTAGAGGCATTCCAAAGGCAAGTTCTGGAGATTTATAATTCCATTGAGTTCTTACTACAATTGCTTTTTATCTGGGTAGGAACCCTCTCCATTGGTGCACATTTTTCTGTGTGTGCAGATACAAGCATTTGCCAAACTCATTCCTCATTTTGATTTAAACAGGGCTCCCCTGGGTTGAAATACTGTAGCAGGCTGCCTCCAACCAGATTACAGGGCAATGCTACAGCATGGGAAGGCCAGTGATTGCAACCTCAGAGAAAATAGCAGCATTGCATGAGTTGCCGCCTGACCAAAATAGGGGAAATAGCTGATTCCAACCTCCACATCTGAAATGGTAGCGGAGTGGACCCTGGACCTGTCTCTGGCAGGAAAACCACTCTACTCTTCTTTGAAGTAGAGATGGGAGGATTGACTGTGTGAAGAGCTCAGAAGTGCCCCACTGCTTGATTTTCCCCTCCCTCTCTTTTGACACAGAATATTAATCCTGCTTAATGTAGGAAATACATTGTGATCACAGCCTTGGGAGGCAGACCAGGATTTAATCTCAGGAAGGTAACGGGTATTAATCACATCTCCAGTGGGGCAGCTGTCATTTAAGGACTGTGTTTAACTTCAGGACTTCCAAAGGGATTCACCTGGCCCTGTGTCCGTACGAGCCCTAATGAGTCAATCTGAGCTGCACAAATCAGAGTGATGAACTGTCTGTGATATACACACTACCCAGTTTGTGCATGTGTGTTTCACATGGGCAGAGCAGCATCCCTAAGCCCCAGCTGCATCTGGCAGTGGTGAGATGGAGAAAAGGCCCTGGATGCTTGCTGAAGGGAAAGCAGGGAAATGCTGATGAGGTTGTTTCTCCTATTCCTTTTCTCAGTTGTACTGGTAATTATGAAGCTTTGTACATTGCAGTTTGGAACTGTCATGCCCTCATCAGTGTGCATGCTCTGAGCACCATAATAAGTAATTCCTCCTGGCTGTCTCTGCTAATCTTTCTCCTCTGTGCTGTAATGGGAGGGAAGTTGGGCTCAGCCACTGCATGTTAATAGCCCGCAAGGGAGCCAGCTCAGAGTAGGCAATGGGGAACTGGTGGGAACATGGAATGGAAAGGTGGTAGAAGCAGTTGCATGGGTGCCCAGAGTCAAAAATCTGCTGAAACTTTATCTGAAAACAGCAGTCATAGATGGTGAGAAGGATGCACTGCCTTTTTTTTACAGGGCTTAAAAAATTATGGACAGCATCCCAAAGCCAGTCAGGAGATGTGGTATCTGTTCTTTCCAGTAGCTGCAGGCCTTTGGGATAATGAATTCGAAGAGTCTCTCTGCTATCCCCTAAGGGACTCTGTGTCTGCTTTCTAAACCCGTGCACTTGCTGCTCTTTATTCTGACAAATACCAAGCCTTGAAGAACAAGCAAAGCTTTGGACCAAAGTGTGTGTTGGAAGCAGGAGGCTGAGAAAACCTCTGGGTAGGCAGAGGTTTCAAGGTCTCCTCTGGGAATGATGGGGCACTGCAATCTAAGGTGGAGTGGTTGGCAAGCACCTGACAGATGAGTGGTGTGGAGAGCACTGGAGATTGTGGATCCAGCAGTGTGAGCATCAAAAGGCTCACGGGCTGAAATGTCAAGGGTGCCTTGCCAAGGCAGTGCCAACAGAGGTGCACACGGGCTTCGTGATCCTAAGGTGAAGAGAGCTGAGACAAGTGCCAGGGAGGAAAACCTGTGGCCAGGATGGGAGGAGACGAAGTCTGTGCCATGGACAAACACATCCTTTCGTGCTGCTGATCATCCCTCACTCTTCTGCAGTGGGCTCTTGTGTGGCTTTTAAATCTGTACTCGCAGCATGGGCACTCCGGATAGCTGAACATGCCAACAGGGTGAAGGGAGGAAAATGGGCAGTCGTTGGCCAAGCTGTCTTTCCTAAGAGTGTCCATGTAACACCCCTCCAAAGCCAAGCCTTGGAGTTTATTTCATTCCCCTCACTTTGACAAGCCACTTCCGCTCTGCTATTGAATGGACGGCACTCAGGCAGCAAAGTGATGTTTTTTAGCAAAAGTTTGGTGCTCTGCAGTGTGCAGGAGCGTTGTGGTTTGAACCCAGCTGGCAGCTAAGCCACACACAGCTACTTGCTCTCTACTGTCCAGCTGGGATGGGAGGAGACTCAAAAGACTGAAAGAGAGAAAAAGGCAGAAAATGAGATAAAGGCAGTTTTATAAGTAAAGCAAGAGTTGTGAACTCAAATAAAGCATAAAAAAGGAATTTATTCATCTCTTCCCATGAGCAGGCAGGTGTTCAGCCATCTCCAAGAAAGCAGGGCTCCATCAAGCATAACACTGACTTGGGAATACAAAGTCTATCACTGCAAACGTCCCCCTTTCTTCCTTCTTCCCCCATATTTATATGCTGAGCATGATGTCATATGACATGGAATATCTCGGGTCAGTTAGGGTCAGCCACCCTGGCTGTGAACCCTCCCAGCTTCTTGTGCCCCCCCAGCCACCTCGCTGGTGGGGTGATGTGAGAAACAGAAAATGCCTTGATGCTGTGTGAGCCCTGCTCAGCAGTAACTAAATCATCAGCATTACCAACGTTTCCAGCACAAATCCAAAACACAGCCCTGCTCAAGATACTCTGTAGAAAATTAACCCTTCCCCAGCCAAAACCAGCCCAGGCTGCCAGTGAGCTTGAGACCTGCTTTTCTCACGCCCACCCACACTCTCTGACCATTCTGTTTAATGAAATAACTTTTCCATCCTGTGTTCATGGTGTTTCCACTGCCC
>VZRX01021426.1:160557-240442 GCA_013398075.1 Notiomystis cincta
GAGGCTGAGAAAACCTCTGGGTAGGCAGAGGTTTCAAGGTCTCCTCTGGGAATGATGGGGCACTGCAATCTAAGGTGGAGTGGTTGGCAAGCACCTGACAGATGAGTGGTGTGGAGAGCACTGGAGATTGTGGATCCAGCAGTGTGAGCATCAAAAGGCTCACGGGCTGAAATGTCAAGGGTGCCTTGCCAAGGCAGTGCCAACAGAGGTGCACACGGGCTTCGTGATCCTAAGGTGAAGAGAGCTGAGACAAGTGCCAGGGAGGAAAACCTGTGGCCAGGATGGGAGGAGACGAAGTCTGTGCCATGGACAAACACATCCTTTCGTGCTGCTGATCATCCCTCACTCTTCTGCAGTGGGCTCTTGTGTGGCTTTTAAATCTGTACTCGCAGCATGGGCACTCCGGATAGCTGAACATGCCAACAGGGTGAAGGGAGGAAAATGGGCAGTCGTTGGCCAAGCTGTCTTTCCTAAGAGTGTCCATGTAACACCCCTCCAAAGCCAAGCCTTGGAGTTTATTTCATTCCCCTCACTTTGACAAGCCACTTCCGCTCTGCTATTGAATGGACGGCACTCAGGCAGCAAAGTGATGTTTTTTAGCAAAAGTTTGGTGCTCTGCAGTGTGCAGGAGCGTTGTGGTTTGAACCCAGCTGGCAGCTAAGCCACACACAGCTACTTGCTCTCTACTGTCCAGCTGGGATGGGAGGAGACTCAAAAGACTGAAAGAGAGAAAAAGGCAGAAAATGAGATAAAGGCAGTTTTATAAGTAAAGCAAGAGTTGTGAACTCAAATAAAGCATAAAAAAGGAATTTATTCATCTCTTCCCATGAGCAGGCAGGTGTTCAGCCATCTCCAAGAAAGCAGGGCTCCATCAAGCATAACACTGACTTGGGAATACAAAGTCTATCACTGCAAACGTCCCCCTTTCTTCCTTCTTCCCCCATATTTATATGCTGAGCATGATGTCATATGACATGGAATATCTCGGGTCAGTTAGGGTCAGCCACCCTGGCTGTGAACCCTCCCAGCTTCTTGTGCCCCCCCAGCCACCTCGCTGGTGGGGTGATGTGAGAAACAGAAAATGCCTTGATGCTGTGTGAGCCCTGCTCAGCAGTAACTAAATCATCAGCATTACCAACGTTTCCAGCACAAATCCAAAACACAGCCCTGCTCAAGATACTCTGTAGAAAATTAACCCTTCCCCAGCCAAAACCAGCCCAGGCTGCCAGTGAGCTTGAGACCTGCTTTTCTCACGCCCACCCACACTCTCTGACCATTCTGTTTAATGAAATAACTTTTCCATCCTGTGTTCATGGTGTTTCCACTGCCCCAGCATAGGAGAGCTCAACAAGCTCCAGTAAAAGGTGCTTAATGTTTAATCCCACTGCTGGCTTGTGTTACAGCTCCCTGTTTGAATGAGTGACTGCTGAGTGTGGGTTTGACATACATTTGTCAGTGTCAGTCTGATGGAGTGTGATGGTGTGACACAGGGCCAGCCCAGAGTGCCCTTGGATGGGAGAGCTGGGCCAGCAAAGCTGAACCTGGAGTTGGCAGGATCCTGTTAGGGACTGCAAGGGCAGGATGACTCTGTTGTGTCAGGATGGGACCGTGCTGTTCTGTTCTGGTGCTCATCTGCCTCTGAAAGAGCTGGCACCATCCTCTGAGAAGGTGCTGCACTGTGACAGCTTGTCTCAGGGGCTGCAGGGATGGTTTAAATGGCGGAGAGGAGTAGCCAGAGGAGTCTTGGTGGACAGAGTGACTGGCAGAAAAGAGCTTAAAACTGCTTCAGCACCAAGTGGTTTATCATTTGTCAGAGCCATCAGTCCTGCAGCTCTCCCCTGCTCTGGACTTGCTAGGAGAGCACAGATGTGCTGTGCTTTTGCTGCGGATTCCTTGTGGGATTTAATTTCTCTTTCTCGCTTCCTCTCCAGGGGTTCTCGCTTGTGGCTGGCATGGCAGAGTACGTCCCCCAGCCCCCCTCCACCTGGCCTGCAGGCCCACAGCCCCCTCACACTTCTGCCATCTGCCCACTGGAGCCTGTGGATCTGGGGATCTCGGAGCAACAAACGCCACCGGAGCAGCCACCGTCCTCCCTGGAGCTGGGAGAGGATGAAGAAGTCACCTCCCCTCCGGATCCCGATGTCCCCTACCCAGACTTGGCCCCAGTTGTCTTCTTCTGCTTGAAGCAGACCACCAGCCCACGGAGCTGGTGCATCAAAATGGTGTGCAACCCATATCCTTTCTGAGCTGCCCCTTGTCCCTCCCTGCCTCTGGTTCCCTCCTGCCCCACCCTTCCCTCATCCTGCCCTCCTGGGGTGTCTTGCAGGTAAGGAATAAATTTTATTATGTATTTAACAACCTTCTTTGTTCATTGCTTGTGTTTAAACAGAACCTTTGCTGGTTTAGTGTGTGATCAGAAGAAATTGATTATGAAAGAAGGGACTTCAGAAAGAGCTGCTGACAGTCCCAGGCACAGGGCCTGGGTGTGGAAAGAGTGGAGGTGTGAGAAGGGGTGTATTAGCAAGCCTGTTCTTCCCCTTCCCAGTTCCCTTTTTGCCTGGGACAGAGTAGGACTTGTTAGCCCAGGACCTTTTCAGACTGCCATGAATGGTGTAGGTGTCTGAGCTCACCTTTGCCTTAGTGAGGGAAGCACCTCACTCCTTCTGCACCCTGATTGCAGGCATACCTAGGTGACCCCTTGCCTTTCCATTTAGCACATGTCACTGGCCTGCCAGGGTCTGGTTGTGCTGTCTGGCCAGGAACAAATGGGAGAGTTTGATGCTGTCCTCCACACACCCTGGGGGAGATTTCTGGGACATAGGCACGTCTCCCTTTCTGTGGTCAGAATACGTGTTATCATTCATGCTCAGTGCTTTGATGGCCCCTGCAGCCCTTCAGTGCAGACGAAGGCCACCTGCACAGCTCATCACCAGGAGCCTGCCAGGTGGGCTCCTGAGCTGGATGGGATATAAAAACCAGGCAGAGAAATGCTGAGGTTCTTTGAACTGTGGGGTCATTGATGGTGTGGAGGAAATGAAGAAGAAGATGAGTCATCAGAGAGGTTGGTCTGAAATGTTAAGTGAACGTTTTTCTAGCCAGAAATCTCAAGTGACAGCACTTTCTAGCTGGAAGTTTCTAAGTTCCTAGTTAGGTGGATATTATCTATGTAATAGATATAAGGATGTGTGTTCTGGTTTTGATGTATAGGCTTCTAGATTAAATCTTAGTGTCTGGGCATAGAGTGGAGACTAGCAAAATGTTTCCAAGAGTATTTTCAGCTTTAAGAGCCAAATCCCAGGTGAGGACTTGAGGTAGTGTCAGCAGTAACAGCTGACCTTAAATGGGTGAGATTTGTTTTAATTTCAAGTGTAGATAAAGGTTTGTGCCTGAGCTCTGAGCTCTTGTCTTAAAGTTCAAAAGCCACTGAAGAGGTGTTGCAGTCTCAAACACAGGTTATGGCTGAGAACACATTGGAGATTTAGATATTCTGCTTTCCTTTCTACTGGCTGCTCTATAAAATTTTAAAACTTTGTATTGAATTATGCATTGCTTTTCTATCACTGTGTGCCTGTGCTAGTTATTATGTCCTGGGAATATTGTCCCAGCATGAGGTAGAGCAGAACTCAGAACAGGACTCAGAGTAAAGCATGAGGCATTTGTACCACAATAAAAGGCTGGATTTGGGAAGTAAAGAGTAACAGCGTGGGTTTGGGATGAAGGCTTGCTTTTGGATGAGGGAAGGAGGTTGTGGTGGAAGAAGACAAGAACCTGTTCTTATTTCTGGCTAAAATGTCACTCAAAACAATCCCTACAATTTGGTATATTGCAAGGAGTTTGCTTTAAATTGTTGGGACTATTATTCAAGAAATAGGTCTATTTTAGTGTTTAAATGTTACTTTTGTCCTAATCTGCAGACAAGTCTGCTCTTTGACTCAGAAAAGGACATTTTCTTATTGGAAATTATACAAAGAAGGAAAAAAGCTTCATCCAGTCACCTATTGATGACCTTACAAGTGGCTACAGGGAGTGAAGGGCAATGGTGGGGCTGCTGGAAACCTTTTGGAAGGGTTGTGACAAACCTGAGGTTTCATCCTAGCTGTGTGAATTTGGGAGAGTATATGACTAGTGGAGACTGAGAGGTGAGGATTCAGCCCCTCCTCTGATTTCCCTTCACCCCCTTGTGCTCCTCTTTTCAAATGGCTCATGCAATAAATAATTCTCTTTTTGTCTCAAATGCAGGGTAGCATCTGCCCCCTGAAGGCTTTGTACCTGTAATCATGTGCTCTTGGCATCACACTTGTTTTTAACCGCAACATAGGAAGGATACATTTGCATGGCCTGGTGGAAGATGCCTCTCTGTGGCCTCCTCCCTGGCTGGGAATCAGACCCTTCATAAGAGATACTTCTATGAAAATCAAATCATGTCTTCTAGGAATTGATATGCTTGCCTGCTTTTCATCCCTGTTATACTGAGCTCTTGGGTCTCCAGTGTGCTTAAGCTAAGCAGGGGCAGGATGAGTCACTGTCATGGGTCAACACCTGGCCTTTGGTGAAGATTCAGCAAAAAAGATGGGGCATTAATTAAATGCCTATTAATCTTCTTGTGGAATTTTTTTTACTAGGCTAGCTCTTCATGATTGTTGTTATGGAAGTACTGTCAATGAGATTTAAAATGGAAGCTCTGATAGTTAAGGACTATGTAGCAATCTTTTTAAGCACGAGGTCATTAACCACCAAATTTCAATTTAGGTAATTGCATTCTAACTACTTAAATCCCCCTCTCCTGAAGATTATTTTTCCTTTTGTGAGCAGTCCTGCAATTTTGTTATGTGCTATTAAACAGCTGCCATATTGCTTTGCTGCAGTGCAGTAATAGGAGAAAGAACCACTTATTTCTTTGCTTTAACATCACTTCTAGAAGCATATTAATATAGAGATGGGTGATGCTGTCATTGCAGAAGTTATAGATACTAATTCCCTTGTAAGAAGAGGACTATGAGCCATGTGAAAGTTGAGGTGTTTGTCCCCAAAGGGAGTATTCACTGTATTTTTTGCTGTTGTAGTATGTGGTTAAAAGGAGCCTGATGCTTTCAAGTTTGGTAATTTGCATGTTTTTGGGATGGATTGAGTGAATTTTGGCACTAGTGAACACTTAGTTTATTGGGAAGCAGGTTTTTTTTATTCCTGATATACTTTATTAGAGACAGGTAAGTGCTGTATCAGCTGGGTATGCAGTGCAACACAACAGGTACCTGGAGCCTGGCTTGTCTCTGGTTAGAAAGGAGCTGGTGTGATGCAGCACATGAGCAACCTGCCAGTTGGATCTGCTTAGGTTAATTTGTGCTTTGATAACTGCAGACTGGACCACTCAGAGTTATGGATCATGGAGCTGTTGCAGCTACAATGTTAATGCAGTCAATATTTGAGATAGGGTTATGAGAATGACTGTAAGGCTTTTTTTCCTTCTTTTGTAAAACTTGAACTCTGTCATATAGGATTTGAAGTCAAGCTTGGATGGGGAATAGGATGAAAAGTGTAAAAAATGTGTTTCCAAAACAACTGTATAGCATTTATCTTATGAATTTATAAAATGTTTGAGGCTAAATAATGGGTATGCTACATGGCACCTTACAAATGGATCTTTGTGCAGTTTGCAAGTTATGAGAAGATTGTGACAGATGCCTGGATGTCTGCAATGCTATTTGACTCCTTGGGGTTCCATAAAGGCTTTACACTTCATCCATCCCGAGGGTCAAATGCAATAGATTTGATTTGTCCTTTGAGCTTTCCTTTAAAAGAAATGCTTCCCAGGAGGCCCAGACCTCCCTTTGCTGTTACATTTATAATATTGGCATGACAGCAAGAGCATGAGTGAAGTGTGCCATTAAAAAATAAAATCAATGCTAAAACTGTAGCACTAATGAGAGAGGCTCTGCAGTTCACTACTCTGTCATTTTCTTGTATTTTATTATGTACCAACCCCTCAGTGAAGTTGTTGGCCATTTGGGCTTCTGTTTTGCTCTCAAGCAGCGAAGTGTTGCATTTCCAGCTGATTTCAGTGGTGTAGGAGCAGCAGGTCGAGTCCCAGATGAGCAAAAGGTTATGTGCACACTTAATTTTTAGTACTGGGAACTGTGTTTTACAGAGCATTGAGCAGAGTGACTTCTCAAAGCTGGTATGACTGTGTGCACTGAAGGGCTGCCTTGTAGTTCATTAGCTTTAAATCCACTGAACAGGGGCTTTGCTGTTGTACCTGCTGCTAAAAATCCCACCTTGCTGCTGGAGATACCTGTCCTGTAGCTTTTACTGGTGGCATTGTTGGCTTGGGCTATGTGCTCATAGGAGACAGGACTGGTCTTGAGCATTTTGGTTGGAAACAGAGGAATTCTCCACGTTTATTCCCTGCCTGATGCCACAGGCATCACTTTTGTATGAGTCAGAGGGTATAGGATGGCTGATGATGGCGAAAGGGGTGTTTCATGCTGGCACTGCCCTTTGAGACCCAAGTGCAGACTCAAATGTTGGGGTAGAAAAGAAAATGTGTGTATGTGTGTGGCTCTTGGTGACAGTGGCAGGTGGTGCCACGGTGCATGGGGACTGCCAAAATCACTGCTTTTTGGGTGCTGTGTGGTTAAGGAGACAACAAATCTGTTGCTCATTAAGCTTTGGGTGAGTGTGTGTTATATATATATAAAATATGCCCATATCAAATACCAATTTGGGCAATCTGTGTATGTCCAGTGAACTTATATGTGAGGATTTTGTGGTATGTTGTACTTGTTTCTGCCTTCAGCTTGTATACTGTCAAACCCTGGACACAGTGTTCAAAACAACTGGATGTAGTTATATAATAAACAAGCATGGTTTGCAAATCTTGTAGTAGTTGATG
This sequence comes from Notiomystis cincta, assembly GCA_013398075.1. Classification (NCBI taxonomy): domain Eukaryota; kingdom Metazoa; phylum Chordata; class Aves; order Passeriformes; family Notiomystidae; genus Notiomystis; species Notiomystis cincta. Next base: position 167,447 of record VZRX01021426.1, read on the forward strand.
ACTGTCTTAAGGCCTGAGCTCTTGTAATCACATGAATTTTTACTTTTTCATATGTGTGTATATAGAAATAAAAATAATGGTTTCTTGTGCCTCTAGTAGGTAGACAGAAGCTTGGAAATGTGACCAGAAAGTATAATAATGCATCAAAAATTGAGTGGCTTATGAATTTTAAGCAGCATTTATCATTCTTGAGGACCTAGGGATCATGGCTTTCTGCTCTTGGGGTCATCAGTATCAGCTTTTATGTGCATATTTGAAAAACAGTAAAATAGGTATGTTGTTCATGTGTCTCCATTTTAAAGGCAGCTCTCTCTTGTCTCTCATAAAAAGTCTGTCTCAGGAGACACATGAAGAATCTGGTATTTATTTGAGGACTTTTGACAACTTTGTATGATTCTAGGTAATTAGGCAGATGTTGCTGCCCTGCCCTCCTTCCCTCCAAGGAGAACATATCTGTACACTCAAGCCACACCAAGTCCAAAGGTTTTTTTTTCTTTTTTCTATAAGATGTTATCTAATCCCTCTGCACTTCACAACATGCTAAGTCAACTTTGCAGTTGCTCCTGTTGCGTGGGAAACTGAGCTGGCCAGAGCTCTCCAGTGGGTGTGCAGTGTTGGTGGCATTGGTGCTCCCCTGGGTATGTGCCAGATGCTTTTCAAGCTTTCAGAGGGAGTAAGACAGCTTTAGGTCCTGCTGGGTTTTCTGCCACTCTGCCAGGCTCCCTACTGGAGTGAAGTTTGCTATTAGCAAATAAGGGTGACTTCTAAAAATCAGTTGTCCATTATCTTGATTAATATTTGAAGGCACTGAACGCAGTGGATCAATCCATCCCCTGCTCTCATCAAGTGCTCTCCTCCCCTTTTGTGTTAGCAATGTGCTTTAAGGCAGACATGTCCTCCCCTTGTGAACTCACCCTTAATTTCCCTGTTAATTCTCCCCTTGGAAAGCTGGTTAGGCTTTACCCCATCAAACTCTACCTGCCTGAAAACCTTCCAGGGTCTCTATATTTGACAGACTGCCAGACTGTAGAAGGAAATTCAGTGTGCTTAATTGAATCCCTCTCTTTGCAGGGTAAAGGAGGTCTCTGGAAATTCCTGTTCTTCTTTCAGTGAAGAAGTAGTTTCTGGATAGCAGGCTGTAGGGTTTGCATTTGGGATTGCTGTGCTGTTTGGTTTCCCAGATGCTCTAGAAGAAGGGAAAGGTAGGCAGCAGGTTTAGTTTTGGAAATTGTGCAGTCTGAACATTTTAATGTTCTCATAATAAAATATTGGGCAGTCTTAATTTTATGAAAGAAGAACCCCATCTACCTGGACTCTGGATTGGGGAAAAGTAATTCTGTAAATTCCAGCTTTTTCTTAGGCTAGCTCTTTCCTGATCGTGGTTGGTAGGCAGGCGGCAGGGGAGCATGATAGAGCTCAGGGCCTTCACAAGTAGTTGGGAAGGAAGTTGTCTCCACAAAACTGGTGACAAGGGAGTGCCATTAGTGCGGGTCATTTGATGTGCAAATTTATGAAGAGAAGTTTAGAGGAACCATTTGCACAGTCAGACGTGGTGTAAACGGAATTTAAACTCGTGCATTGTCATTAATAGCACACAAGGGATGGATCTGTTTGAAGGGGATTTGCATGCTTGAGATCTGTAAGAAACTGGCTGGGTTGTGTGTATGTGAGATGTATGCAATTCCAGGCAGTGGGCAGATGTAAAGGGATGAGGTCTAAATTTGGCTGGCTTGCAAGATGGCCCCATGTGTCTAAGCACAAATGTTGAAGCAGGATAAATCCCTGCCTCCCATCCTTTTAGCTTATTACCTGGAGGCTTTTTTATAGTGAGAACTTGAAGACAGAAATGAAGGACAACAGCACATACAAAACCAGGGCTCTGACTGAAGGTTTAATGTTCCTGGGGTCTAACAAAATTGGAAATAAGGCTGAAAATTTGTGGTGCATCCTTACTGTCTTCATTCAAAGCTCTGAGCATTTTTTTCTGTTATTGAAGGATATAGTCCTGCTGTTGGAGGAAAGGCTGACTACAAAACACAGAGGAGCTTGTGGTTTAGGAGAGGGGTATTTCTGCTATGTTTGTACTGCCCTGTTTCCCTAATATGTTTCAAAAGCAATAAAAGCCCTTCTAGACCTCCATGCCCTGATGCTTCAGGAAAGTGGGGCTAAGACTCTTGCTGCACCAGCTTTTGATGAGGTGCCTTAATATGGTCCCTGGATTTCTAGTCAAGGAATGTGGAAAGTGCAGGGAAGCAGGTGAGCGAGCATAGAAAAATGCAAGTCACATCCTTGTCTGGTATAAATCAGTGTTTTTCTGTTACACCTAGTAAAACCAGACCTGTCTGCACCAGCCATCACTCTTCAGGTGATGTTGGGAGATTGGTCTGGTCTTGTCGTGTGTTTGTGGTGATCTGGGGGTGTCTGGCAGTGCTAGGCCAGAAGAGAGGGATGATGTGCTCAGCTAGGATGCAGGGATGGTAGCAGTGCCTGTGCTGGGAGACCTCCCCATCCCTCTGAGGAGTGCATTGTTGAACTGAAACAAATGCTGGAAAACCTTTGTGGAGCATATTGTGCTTATTCACTGGAATATATTTTGCCTTGGAGATGAGAACCATTTTTTCTTTGAAAAATGGTCAGTTTGCCTTTTTCAGCCTTCATGAAAACTAGAGCAGGGTGTGAGAGAGTGCCAAAGGGGTTCTTGCAGGAATAGAAAGGGCAATAAAAATGCTCATTTTGAGTTCAAGACCCATAAAATACTCTGACCAGACCTCTAATTGCATGCCTTGTTATAACAATGTGAATTAATGAAATTAACCACTAACAAATTGACCAGCTGCCTATTTGAGGACTTGACACTCTTCCCACCCTAGACCATGGGAAAGGGCCTGCAGCTGTGGGTTGTGAATCTAACACTTGACAGGAGCTGCTTCAGGTGAGGAACAGTCAACAGAGTTGCAGCTCCTCTGCAGCAAAGGGCCTGCAGCTGGTCCCAGTATGGCTAAGAGGAGACTCTGAGAAACTTGGCCCATTAGAGACCTATGGAGAGAACAGGAACAGAGTCTGCCAAGCTGTCAGCCTCTAAGCTGGAAAGATCTTTATGGTCCTGGAGAGATGCTATCTTTGGATAGGCACTGTCTTTGGGTATAGGAAGGCTCTAGTCTGGAGTAGAATGGACCAGATTCAAGCTTGCACCCACTTCTGTCCTGTGCTTGCCCTGCCCCTTGTCACTGCTGCTCCTTGGGCTGTGAGTTTGTGCTGTGCTCCTCCACCAGGAAGGGGCTGCTGCCCTACCTGCCTCCCCTCCTTAGAGAGGTTCTCTGGGCTCAGCTGTGGAAATGAGAAGAAATCGTCTCAGCAAAAGCTTTGGTGGAGGAGACAGGTCAGGGGGATGTTTTTTTATTCCCTGTGGAGAAGACATCAGAGTTGTGACCAGCAGCCAGGGAATGAGGTTGAGATGAGCAAGGAAGGCAGATGAGAGTGCAGCTGGACTTGTAAAATGAGAGATGAAGTGATGATGGAGATGTAAGATACTGATGGGGAGTGATAAGTGGAGGTTATCTGGGTTGGGAACAGATGAGACAAATCCCTGCTGACCTTGGCAGACATCTCAGCAAACCCTTGACATCAGTGGTATTGAAGGCAGCTGATAGATCTGAGGCAATCAGCATGAGTGCTTGATCTTTGACTGCCATCAAGGACTGGTGAAGTCAGAAGGTGGTGTGGTGGCAGTGTAAGCCCTCTGCTAGAGGACCTGCATAAGTGTTTGGATGGCTTGGTCTGAGGGATGGAGTTTGAGTGCAGTGCTGGGGCTGGATTGGCTTTCACCTGCCCATCCCGACTGCAAGGTCAGCATGTGGGGATGGAGATGGAAAGCTTAGCTTGGCCTCCCTGCCTTTCCCTTCTCCAGCTTTCTCCATGCCCATTGCATCAGTGCAGACTGGGGAGGGGAGCAGCTCCCTCAGGCGGGATGGGGGATGTGCAAAGCTGTGATGTGGGGGACCATCTGTCCCCCTGAGACAATGGTGCCATTTACACTTGCATACTGCAATTCATCCAAGAGGAAAGATAAATCTGTCCTTGCTAATGATACATCACACTCCTTGCTTATCCTTTCTTCCTTTAGTTTTCTCTCCCCCGGTCTCCCCTTGTCATCACCTACTGTGCTTCAGTCTATAAAAGAAGCCATTGCTCCCCCTCCTTGAGTGTGATTTGATGCTTCTGAGTCCCTGCAACTCCTCTAGCAGACTCCCCTGTGACTAGCCACCCTGTCTATCCCTTTTCCTCTCTGTCTGTGTCAGTCTGTCATTTTTCCCCTCTTTTATTATTTCCTTTGCTGTCATTCCTGTGTTTTGCTGCTAGCAGCCTGTCTGCACTGACTGTTCCTGCCCTCGAATTGGCTCCTTCTGTAAAGCACCTCTCTTGGCCAGTATTGTGGAGGACAGGCTTCCTGGGGTGAAAGGTTAAGCCTTAAAGGGAAGACCTGGAGGTAGGATTTAAACAGAGGACATCACTCATTGGCTTAATTAGAATGAGGAAAAAGGCCAGGGCTCGGCAGAGCTGTGAGTTAACCTGGGAAAAAAGCAGATTTCTGCCATCTCCAGAGGGGATTTCTACATGGCAGGGTGGGATTGCTTCTTCCTTGTACTCACAGGCTGCTTCCATCCCCCTTTAGAGCATTCCAAGCCCAGGTCAGCTGCTGTCTTCCTGTGCCCTCCCACAGGCTAGTGGCATCTCTGACATCCCCATCCTGAAATGTCAGTGTGTGGGAGCACTGTGCTCATTTCTGAGTGGCAGAGTCCAAGGGGTGCGTGCACCTGTCTGGGAGCAGGGACTGCTGGTGGGTGACCACCTCCTGAGCCAGCCTGGGTGACACTTACTGCTGCATCAGCTGGCCCTGGCCTTGTCTGGGATGCAGCTGGTGCTCTGCTAGTCCCTGCTAACCAGGGCTGGCCCTTGTGGGCAGGCACAGACAGATGTGAGCTCAGCATGCTGGCTGGGAGCTGTGTGGCTGCAATCTCCTGGCCCTGTGCCCCAGCTTGGAAGCTGGGCAAGGTGCGCAAGGATTCGCTTACAGAAGTTGAAACAGCAGTGCTGTCTCAGCCTTGTTCCTGACCCCTGAACCTTTGTGAGGGCTGTTTAATCTTTACTTTAATAACTTGGTGTTGTTTATCACTGCCTCCCCAGGGTAGCAAGAAAATGCTGAAATACTACAAGGGCTTTAAGACTGCATGTAGCAACTGGATGTCGTGAGAGGCAGAGTGAACCAAATGTGCCTCTTGGGGGAATTCTCTTCTCAAAGAGTCATGGATGAAAAAGGCTAACATCAGTACAAATTCATCCAGGAGAAAGCTGCTGAATCCAGTGCTTGTAATGCTAGCTCTGAGATTTGCCTCAACAGGCAAGAAGGGAAGGAAGGAAAGAAAACACATGGTAAAATATTAACCTCCCTATTGGAACAGGCAGTTTGTAACAAACAGCAGCTGTTCTCTTTCATGGCTTGAAAGATGTAGGAGCTCAATATTTGAGGGTGGAGAAATATTTTCTTCCATGCAGAGGTTGATAGTTTCTCACATCAAAGATTCAAAATATCTTCTCATCTTCTAAGCTCTGCTTGTTATTTGGAAGCATACTGGAACATCAGTACTTGGCAAATCTGCCTTGCCCCATCATTCACACACTCCAAAAGGAATGCTTCCTGTCTTTACCTGTATCCTGCATCTTGCTTCTCAGCCAAGAGTGCCTCACTCTAGTGTTCCCCTAAGAATACCATGTCCTTATTTTCTACAAAATGTTCTACAGATCATTTACCAGCCAGCTAGCAGATGTTAACAAGAATTGTTAACAATAATCAAGCTAATACATATTTGGGAAAAGTAGGTTTTGTGATGTAGTGCTGTTTTTATGTAATTGTGTTTTTGTTTTTTGTTTTTTTTTTTTTCACATATTTATCAACTTGTGATGTAATTTTTACTTTGAGTAAGCCTCTTGGGTTTTAGGTGATTATGGCAGGCTCTGCTTTGTCCACATGTGAGATTCAGGCCAGACCTTGAGAATGTTTGTCATGAGTGAATTATATTAAAAAAGACAGGCTTATAGAAGTGCAACAGTAATAATATATTGCCTTTGGTACTGCCTGATGTTCAGTGCCACTGGCCAACTGTGATATTTCCTAATGAAGGATTTTTTTTTCCCCTCAAGGCAATTTTTTCTTATTTTCTTTTCTCCCTGTGGCTTCTTTCTGATTAATTTTCTTGATGGAGGAGGATCCTTCCCAGCTTTGGAGTTTGCTCCTCTCTTCTCTGTGCTTGTTGACCCACTGTTTAGCAGCCTCTGTTCTGGCAAATGCTCTTGTTTTCCCATCTGGACCCCTCTCTGGAAGTGGGATTTTAGTGAGTGGAGGAGGCTCTAGATATTATCCCACTAGTTTTATACAGGAAAAGCCTTTGGAGAGAGCAGTCTTCTCACTGTTTTCTTGTAGCATTTTTTGTACCCCATGCTACAGCTTCCCAATTTTGTTTTTTCTTGTAGGTTGACCCTGTTATCTTTCCCTGTGTGGACAAACTCCTCCTATTAGATGTTTTCTTCCTTTCTGTGTGCTGAGTAATGTTTTTCCTTCCTTTCCTGCCCAGCAGGATCTCTGAAGAATCTCACACAGTTCATACAAGGGCCAGAACACAAAGAGAACTGAAGAAATGGAAGACGTAGTTTCCATTGTTACATGAGGTGGCAGCATGGTTTTCAAAAGCTGTCCAACTTTTCCACTGTAACAGTCTTTTTATTCCTTAATAAAACCTTAGTTTGAGGTCTAGGAGGCAGGGACCAGGAAAACTCTGGGGAAGGATACTGAAGTGGGGGACTGAGAATCCAGGAGGCAGCCAGCAGAGATAGGAAGTGGAAAGCTTATCCACCAGGTATTTGCCCTCCAGAGTGAGGGACTGGGCAGCAATGGCAGTCCCTCCATGGCTCCAATGGCTGAGAAGGCTGGGGCAGTGAGCCCAAGTGGAGGTGGGCTGGCAGGGCTGGAGGGCTCAGCCTGCAGCAGGAAGGGGTGAGATGGGAGCACCCCACGTAGTGGGCTGAGGTCATGTCCCTACCCTAGGGCCTGCATGCTTTGCATTCCCACTTATTTCTGTTTCCCTGCTGTCAGCAAACTCCTGTAAGGCCCACTGGCTAAAGGTGTGTGTGTGGGGTATGTCACATTACTGTCTTCACCAAATGCCATCCTTCCCTGTGGGGAGGGGAAAAAACAAACCTGAGCATGGGAACATGCAATGAAAGGTTGTGTTGTGAAGGTGGTGTGGAGAGGGAGAAACTGAGATTCTATATTCATCCTTAATTCTGTCTTAATTTATTGGATTGAGTCATATCAAACAGTCTCTCCTGAGCATATTCAAAGCACAGGCAGCTGCTAATTTATCTCCATTTGGATGAGTTGTTAGAGGATGAGTGAAAGAGGTCTTGGGGTTACCCTGCTGCCCAGTGTGAAAGTAGTGTTTCTGGGCATCCAGCAATGAGTCCTAGACAAAAAAAAAAAACATCTGGGACACTTACAAACAGACAAAATCACTTTTGTTTTGCAATCATTTGCATTCAACTTAGTTCTTCCTCATAGCAGTCATACCTGCTATGTAAGTTTCAGCTCAAGCTGCCAATCAAATGAAGCTCTAAGCAAATGAGACAGGGTGTTGGTAGGAAGAAGAGTTTGTGCTAGGATTAATTAAAATTAGTGTTATCAGTGTAGCTGCATGCAGCCTTCCCACCATATAGGTCAGCTCTCTCCGAAGCATCAAGTTTGCCCTGCAATGCAATAATTAACTATTAAAGTAGGTACTTAAAAAAACCATTCCTCCTCCAGAAAACCATAACCCAGGAGTTTTTTCAAAGCACAGAATTAATTGCATCCCTCCACAGTATCTTTGAGGTGCTGTTATTTCTTTAAAATGCATTTACAGCATATTGTGATATGTCACACATCCTTTAAATATCCAGTAGCTTTTTAACTTTTAAAAATCTATTTCACACTTAGTGGCATGTCTGTAATGCATTTTTCTGGAATGTGTGGCAGATGTCTGGGGAAACTGTTTTTTCCCATATGGGGGTTATTTTACTGGAAAATGAAAGAGGGTTGACACTTCATTTGATTTTCCTGAGCTGTCACATCAGGGAGTCTCTATCTGGGTGTGAGACATGAATCCAGATCATACATAAACTGTGCAAGGCAAGATGTGCTCCCTTCCCTGGGTGAAGGGGGACTTCCCATTGAAGAACATCCTCTACAAGGGGCTACAAGGGGGGAAAACAGGATAGGGAAGTCTGCTCTAGGATACCCCAGATGCCTCTAGTCCACGGGACTTTTCAGCATGCTCTGGACATAGAAAAGTAACATTGTTTGTACCTGGACTTTCCTCTATGTAGAGGAGGCAGGTGGCAGCTTTGAGGTTACTCAAACCTTAAGGAAACTCCTGGTACTTGTGACCCAGGTTCCTCAAGTGAGCTGGCACTTCAGGCTTGTGTGGTGCTGAATTTGACTCCTAGAGAGGAGTCAGAAATGCCAGGGCTTCAGTCACTTTAGATGTGCCAGGCAACCATTGCACGGTTGTGGTTTATGGACAGACAGAAGGGAATTTGTCATCTGTGTTGGCCAACAATCTCTGTCTGGAGATCTGTTTGCAGATCTGTGTTTCTGTTCTGACTTCTTCCTCTTCACTCTGAATGTGGCTTTGTGTCCCCTTGTCCTTGTGCTGTGGTGAGTTGTCCCTGCATTTTCTTTCCTGTTCCCAGACTGAGCACTGTGTTTGGGGCAGGCCCCTCTGTTGTTTCCCCTGCAGTATCAGGGGCAGGGGAGGGGGGAGGAAGTTGAGCAGAGAAATTACTGCAAGCCCCTGAAGGTAATGCCTGTGCCAACATCACCCCTTTACTGAGACAGATGCAGTGGGGATAAATACCAGGTGTCTCTTGCAGAGTAGTTAAATGCACCAGCAGTCCCTGTTTTGTCATGTTAGGACAGAAGAGCCTTCCAGCTTCACATTTCAAAAGATTGCCTCTGGCACTTGGCACACCCCTCTTGTGCACAACCTGGGAGATACACTCCTGAGTTTCTGGGCAGTAAAAATGCCCAAGAATTATTTGGCTGTGGCAGCATTCATTGTCCTCACTGCTGGTGTGTGTGAGCACAGGCACGCTGCTGTCGAGGCATTTCTGGGCAGAGTTTCCTAGGGATGGAGGAGCACAGCCCTGGGGGAAGCTGCCACTGAGGGCACAAAGCTGGGAAAGCAGGAAGGCGCTGGATACCACTGGAAATATAGACATGGAAGCAAGGGATGGGTGGGTGAACAACCTGGAATGTCTTGCACCGGGCTGAGGGTGTCAGTGATCCCATCAGTGGAAGCAAAGGTGACAGGTTAGACAGCTCTAGAGGGAGAGCACAAAAGTAATTATTTCCTTCCCCAGCCACTTGACTTCTCTGGGTACTTCTTGAGCACGATTAAGCTGATTAGTGTCATGCACTTGAGACTTTGTCTTGTACCTATGGCATTTCGCATTCTTGTTTGCATGTGTGAAGGATTTCCTCATCCATTGCTGTGACACCTCTCCCCACTGGGCTCAGGATTATTCTTTTCTGATGATTAATGTTTTCCTGGGTCTCAGGTAGCTTTTCAGGAACACAAAAGATATTCCCAGTGGAGGATCTGATGCCAAGTCTTTAGTTGCTGGGCTTAATAGTTACACCTGGGATTATTTCATCCTGTTGAATGACCTCTTCTGAGACACTGCTTCTTCCCCTAGACAGATTTGTATTTATAGGCTTACCTCTGCACCCTTTCCCCACCAAGTGTGCTGCTCATGCCTGGTACCCTCAGGCATGTAGCAACAAGCTTGTGCTTGGAAATTGTGGGAAGGCCTAGTGCACCTCATGGAGCCAGAGTGGTTCTCTAAAATGTTGGCAAGCAGCAGTCAGACCACCAAAATGAGCTGAGAATTGGTCAGAAGAAAGTATAGGAACTGCTGCTGCAATGTATGTATTGCTTTTATACTATTAACTCCTATATTGGTATGCATACACAATAAAGATATTTGACTAAGTAATACAATTACTACATAATAAATCATCTGAGTTCTTTATTACTCTAATTTATATGCATCTGTATAAATCAGGTATACTCACCATTCCTTCGCCATCCCTGAAAAATACAGGAGGATTAGAAAACATTTTGCATTGATGAGTCTTGGGTAAATATTTAACCTCCGGGTGAATTCCTCCGCAATTATCTCTTGGAGACATTTGCTGTGCCTTCCCCTGTGCATCTGTCTGGGTGATGCCAGAGGGACACAGGGAGAAGGGGGGCCCTTTCTCTGGTGTTTAAAATTCTGGGGGAACTGAAAAGGTTTTGAGGGGAAGGTGAGGATTAAAACTTGTTTTTACTGATGAGGTGGTAGAGGGAAGTCTGGAGTTATGAGGAGAGAATAGGTCATGGTGGAGGAAATCTAGTGGGCTGCGGTATGTTGGGCCATCTGGAGGTCACAGATTTGAGAGGGTAGGGACTGAAAGGCATCAGACAGTTAAAGTCAGTGAGCTCCCAAATGTTGTTCAGGTGTTTAAATCCCAGGGTATATCAGCAGCGCAAGAAATTGTGCTGATGGTGGGAGGGAAGTACTCCTAACTCTTTCTGGGCACCTCTCTGTGGGATGGCAGCCAGTGAAGACATGAGGTGTGATTTGGTTAAAAAATGTGCTGTGCTAAAGGGACTGGAGTTCATATGCAGGACATAGGCTGGTAATGAGAGAGCTTTGTTTGGCAGAGGCTGCCCCTGCCTGCTGGCTGCATGCAAGGTGTGTTGAGCCTCCCAAGATGTTGAGTTTAGTGCAGGTAGGTGCCTCAAGCATTTGTGTTCTATGTGCTGTGGTTAATGAACTTGTACCACTTCCAGAGTTCTTCTTGCTAACCCCAGTTCAGGGCCCCTTGGGTTTCTCAAACTGGGGTGTAAACTTTAGAAGAGAGAACAAGCTCTCTCTTGCAGGACTTTGACCACCTTTCTCATTTTGGTCAGGGTGAGTATATCATGAAGAACAGCCCTTGTGTCTGTGCTGCTTTCATGCTTCTGTTCAAACCAGACATTTACTGAAACAGAATTAAATCTGAGCTAGCAAGTTGAGTTTGAGTTTCGGCTTCAGTTGGCTTGTGCTTTGTTCAGATTAATTCTCCTTTCCCCCAAATGCTTGCACCTCCCACCCCATCCCCCAGACAGGGAGGAGGCAGCTGTTGTCATTTCTCTGCATTCACAAAGGCACAGTGGGAAGAGGAGACAAAGCAGAACATCATCAGCCTTCTCCTCTGGGGGCAGGCAGGGAGCTGAGCTCCCAGAGGAGCTGGTGCCTAGCTGCTGCCTGGGCATGGTGGGATGCTGCTCCATGGGCATGTCCATGCAGCAGGTCTTGCTGGAGGAAGGTCCATGAGAAGAGGCAGCAGTCCAAGCATTGTGAATGTTCCCAGTTTGGGTGCTTCACTGGTCCTCTGTGTAGCTGTCTGTCTGAGGGAGAACTGCTAGGGAGGACCTCCTGGGATGGCCAGGCAGGCTGGAGGGTGGAGACAGCACGGGAAAGAGGACCTGGGGGATGAGAGGAAGCAGTGTGCTAGTGCTCCTAGGAGCTGGTATGTCTTTAAAGCTGGTGTGTTGCCATGGTGTGCCTTGCAGTAAGGCTCCCTTGTTGCTTCTCTAATTCCATTCAGGCAAAGGAGAATGGTGAGGAGATTAAAAACAATGCAGAGGGAAGGTGCTCCATCTCCTGCTGCAGTGTGCTCTCCCTGGCTCCTGCACCCTTCACCACCTGGGCCTCTCTCCGACTCGCTCCCCCAAACGGGTTGGGTAAAACAGCTTCCCTGGTACCTGCTGCCCCAGGCTAATGTGCTGCTTTCACACGTTGTGGGAGCCTGGGAGAACACCTGCCACAGCTTCTGTGTGAACAACACAGCAGAGAGAGAAGGGAACCTTCTGGGAAACCAGGAGTGGGTGTAGGACTGAAGGCAGCAGAAGCAGTGGCAGCACTAAGGTAAACAGGAACAGAACTGGATTGGTGCAGGTCTGGCATTAATTAGCTTCCTCCTCAGTTGTTTGAATGTGTTAATAGTCCTGTAGTAGAAATGTCAAAAGATCCTTGACTACAAGATATTACAGGTAATGTGACCTAGAAAGATTAGTAGCAAGGAGAAGACACAGGATGCCACTTTAACCCTGTTCATCTTGCTTAGGTCTGTGTCTCTTCTATGAACTCTTCTCACCATTGTCCACCTCACATTCCCTTGTGATCCACCTGTGTCTAGACCTCCTACCTGCTGGTGTCTTTGCTGTCCCTGCCTTGGCCCCTCAGCTAGGTAAGCCACACTATTCCACTGCAGGCTCTGGTACCAGCTCTATCCAATCTCACTGCCTTCACCCCTTGCCCCTCCACAACTTGCTCACTCCAGTCCTCTGATTGTGGCCCATTACCTGTCATGGTCTGTTTCTCTCTGAGACTTGCTGTGACACAGGAGTCCCTGTGCAGCCAGAATGGCCCTCACTTGTCTGTGCCTACAATCATCCTCCATCTGCAAAATCACCTCCTCCTTTCACTCTCCTTGTTTGATGGGGAGACAATAGTTAAATAACTATTCCTTCAGCATCTAATATGGGGGAAATAATGTCTAAGGAAGGAGCAGTGGTGATAGAGGGAGAAGCTGCTGCTGTTCCTCTATGTGGACATGACCATCCTGTGGTTCTTGAGCAGTTCAGGTGGGCTGGGGCTCCCTTCAATGGGATGGAGTTGCCACAGGGGCTCCTGAGTGAGCCAAACCCCTGCTCTAGGGGGGAGCAGCTCCAGAATGGTGAAGAAACAATCCTGTTTCTCAGAGTGCAGCTTGCTGAATCTCTCCTTGCTTTAATAAACAGCTGCTTCTCCAGGGAGAGGTTCCCTGTCCCAAGCCAGCTCCCCTTTCATGACAGCCACAAATAATCCTGTGTCAGCCAGAGGCACTTTCAGTGAAAGGAAGCCTTTTTCTGTCAGGGTTCAGTGCAAACACACATTGCTTGGGAAAACTGGACTCCAGTCTTGTGCAGGTGATGCACCCCAGAGGAGCCCTCTTTGGTGAGCCCTGTGGCCCCAGACTGCTCTCCCCTTTGATCTCTGCCCCCCTTCAGCTCTGTGGGGCCCCCAGGCCCCTGTGTAGCTTTGCCAGTGGGTCTCTCTCCTTCACAGCTGGCAGGCTTCTCATGCCCACACTTGATTACTGATGGACTAACGGTATCTGAAGTTTGGGTTGTTAATCCTGACCTAAGGCAATATCTCATTAATGAAAATAAAACTGAAAATTAATAGAAGAGGAAATGGAGAAGCTGAAAGCTGATGAAAAGGGAATTGTGAGGCAGAAGTGTGAAAGAAGGGAGGAAGAAATTCAGTTTGGGACTTGATTTCTCTGGAGGCAGAATTGATAGAAGAAAAAATGTAAGTCTTAATAGGGCAAGAGAGGACAGAGAGGTGGATGGAGAGAAAGGAGGGTCAAAGGAGCCCTTGCCTAGGCAGTGTTCCATGGGCCTGCTGAGAAGTCAGCAGGGCCAGGCTGAAGCAGATGGGGAGCGAAGGACTGCAAGTCTGAAGGCTGCATGAAATATTTAGGATGCTCCATCAAACTATCTTCTCAATGGTGGTGAGATTCTGGGTAGGAGGGACAAGGAACATTTGGCTGATAAAAAGAAAATTAAAAAAAAATTCTGACAACATGTAGCTCTCTTCTTTACATCTCTTTTCTCTGGGGCCCTGGGCAATCTGATCTAGTGGGTGGCATTTGTGGGCAGGCGGGAGGGAGATGGTCTTTAAGTTCCCTTCCATCTCAAGTCATTCTAGGATCTTACTCTCTCCAGAGGAGAGATATGTAGTTATGCTGGACACAAGGACAGGTTTCTTCAACTTCTGGGGTTTTAGTTTGCTCTTGCCTCATGTTTCCTCATGCTCTTCCTCTTTTCCCTGTTCCCCAAACTCACAGCACCTGTCACACAGTAACCAGCTTCAGTCTAGCTGGGTCTTGCTCCCCTCTCCTATGCTGGGTCAGGGTGTAGCTCTGTCCCCTCTAGATGCAAACACGTTTTCCTTGACCCTCTCAAGTCACCTCTCACGCCCTTTTCTTCCTCCACTTGGTGCCTGGTCCTTTTGACATCTGCTCTTGGGAGTGGGATAACTTGACCTGTATCAGTTCAGTGAAGACTTAAGCTCAGCTGAGGTGATGCAGGAGCACAGTCTGGTTGTAAAAGTATCCACAAGGATTTCTCTGACTTTATACCACGTTGGCTGGCATAGGCAAAACTCTTGAAGTGTAATGAATGTCACTGAGTGTCTGAGGATCCAGGCAATGGCAGAGCCCAAGAGAAATCAGAAAGCTCAATTGTCTCAGCTCATGGGGTTTTGGACAGCTGTGTCCTGCATTCTGCCTATATACAAATACCACTATTGTTCAATGCCATCACCCTTTGCTTTTCCTGCTCCACTTCCCTCCATGAGAGCAGACAGAGCTGTTGCCTTTAGACTGGATGTGTGTAATCACTATGATTTAGTTTGGGAACTGAATCTCAAGGGAGAGAAAGCCATGCCCATTAAGTTAATAAAAAATTACATTCTTCCCTCTCCATGCCCAGCAAAATCCAGTGTTAAATTCACCCAGTAATTTATATCAAGCTTTGGGATTAAAACAAACCCCTCAGCATCTGTAGCAGATGTTGTTTTTAAATGTAGAAAGGAGTCCAGACTTAATTCTGAATGTTTCAGCTCTGGAGACCTCGTTTAGGGGTGGCAGGTACTGCATCTTTCTTTTGTGATCTTCCTGTGCATGGCATGTCCTGCCCACTGTCTGCTGCCTCCCTGTCCCTGTGAACCCTGCCTGATCTTTTCTAAGATGATGGAATTGTCTGTTCCTGCTACTGATCCATCTGAGGTCTGCAGGTGACAGGTTAACAAGTCCATGTTAGTTTTGGGTTTTGGTTTTTTTATGAGTGGGGCAATAATGAAAGGAAGGATAGAAAGTACATTTGATGTGGTTCATGAAGCAAGTGAGCCTGAGACTGTTCTCCAGGTTTTCTTGATTGCTCTCTGTCTGGCATTAGAAAATAGCACAGGACACAGACAAATGCTACTGTATTTAAAGGCAGGATGTGCTACAGGTCTGTACCAGCAGGAGTTAATAAATGTGAAGGAGTGAACAAAAAGTAAATGTTATCTCAGATGACAAAATAACAGGCTTTCATAATGAACTAGCATCCCTTCCTAGGATTGATGGCTTCCAATAAACCTGAGCTGGTTTTTTTCCACCCTTTGGTATTCACAGAGAGAAAATGTTCAGAAAACCTTTCGGGTTTTTCCCCCATCATTTTTGTAATGATACCTAGGCACTGAAATATGTGGTTAAGGCTATTGATAAAACAGCCATGGTACAAGATAGCAGCATTTCATCTGATTTCTTCCAAAGATGTGAAACGTGTGTTTGAAATTGCAAGAGCAGTATGGCAGTTCACATCTGAGTAGATTATGCATGGGAAGCCTGCATATTGATGCTGTCTCTCTATAATCCTGTATCAAGACTGATATTGAGCATTACCTTAGCTCTCCTCAAATGTTGTTATTCTCTTTGGCTGTTCTCATTCTTGCCTCGTTAGGAGGAATCCATGAAGGAGGAGTGAAAAATATAGAAACCTGATTCGGCTCAGGAAGTCCTTGAGCTGAGAGTGGCTGGCAGATGGAAGAGTGCCTAAGGGAAGTATTGTGTCTGTTCATCCCATTTTTACACACTTCTCTGGGCAGCTGTGTTGCTGCCCAGTCTGGACAGATGTTTGGTCCCAACTTGAGATGCTCATTTTTAATTGTTTTGTTATATTACTCTGACTGCTCCCTGACTTGTGTGGGCTTTCTGAGAGTCTGTAAACTCCTAGGTCAGTTGTAGGTTTGTTTTGTTTTTAAACATCCTTTCTTCTTAATTCTTATTACCATCTGCCATCCCCCCTTCACCTCTCTTTCAAAACACTTGTCCTTTTGATGGGTGTTCCAGTTTGGAGGGACATGGGACCTCCAGCTCTGGAGGAAACAGGATCTGCTCTACACAACACCTCTTGACGGAGATTTCTTGCTCAGGATCAGTAAGTGTGTGGGGTTGGAGACCACAGACTCAGCACCTGGTGGTTTTTACCTGCCATGGTTTTACCTGCTGCCTAGAGCACTAAGGGAGCAGGCTAGGCAGGTGTCCCTGTCCAGGCTCTGTGGTGTCTCATCTTCCATCCCTCCTGTTGAAAGCAGATCCAGGAGTAAGAGCTCCCCCACAAGAGGGAGGTAAATATGGGCTCTGACTCTTGCCTGTTGGGAAAATAGATGCAACACAGAGGTGAACTGCTTGCTTTGAGAGGATGGAATGTCCTCCAAGTGAGGGGCCCTTGGGTGGACACATTAACCTGTACACTGAATTCTACTTCAAGGTTTGCCTCATTTGTCATCTCCCTCTCTTTCTGGAGTGTATATGAGTCTTTGGTCTAAACATTTAATTATATGGTGACCTTTTTGTCTAGGCTATGATAGTTACAGCCCATGATTATAAAGAAAGATCTAGACCAACTTATTTACTTGTTGGCAGCTCAGCCAAGTCTTGAAGCTCATTTGAGGACAAATAGAAGAGGAATTAAGTACGCAAGTGATCCAGCAGCCTGAGGGTGCTGAAGGAAAGCACTGACTGGGCAGATTTTGTTCCACTGCACAAAGGCACAGACCTGTTGCATTGCTATTGCATTTCCCATTCATGGCTTTACACCAGATCTGCAGTATTTTCTGTACTCTCACAACAGATCAAGCTCCCACAGGTTGGAGTTATGATTTAGTCATAACACCAGGGTATGTCAGCAAGAGGTGTAGATGACTTAAATGGAACTGGTTTTCTTTTGCTGTTGGATGGGTATTGGTGTGAGAGAATCACTTATTTCTGACTTTTCTTTAAAATCATATTCAAAGTAATTTGTGTTATTTTATATGAAATTGTCTTCTTACCCTCCTAACCCAACATTTCTTTTATAATGGATTTAGCTGTGAGTGCTGTTCTCAAGCCTCTTTCTTTAGACTGAAGTGAATCTGAGGTTTGAAGACCTACTAAGCAGTTTTCTAAAGTCATGCTTACTATTCAGGACTACAGCTAATAAGATACCACAAGAATGAAGCAGTGTGGAAGGCAGGCAATGGGATGAATGAACACAAGCTTTGATGGGCATCCAAGAAACAACCTTGTAAAGGACTCAGAGTCAGGCAGGAGTGTTATTTAACCTCTTAATGAGAATGATGAGCAAATGCTGTCTGCTTTGGTAAAGTCTGCTTTCAAGCCCCAGGAGCTGGTCTTTGTTCACAGGTGTTATACTGAGAGAAACACAGACTAATGGTAATGGAGACAAAGGTGATCAAGGCTTTGGAGGGGTGGATCATCAATGAACTCACTCCTCCTTCTTGGTAGAAGCCTCCTATATACCTAAATAAGTTGAAAGGGAAAATGAAAAAATGTTTGGGTACAGCTGATGTGAGCAATTTTGAAGGGAATTTATGTTGGGGCAGGACAGATATTGCAGGGAGAGATACATTTAAATGGGATTAAGCACCTAATTTGCCTAAAAGGTTGCTTAAAGCAAATGACAATTTGTAAAAATTCTCCCTGGCACTGGGCTGGAGTTTAGAAGGCGAAAAGGATTGTTCAGCAGCCGTTGTGAGCACGGAGGGGGTTTGAGAGGTGTCCACTTGCCAGTGGGTGGCACAGCCTGATTGGGAGGGACATTGATCCATCTATTTCTCATCTGGCTGAGCTCTCCCTCGTGGGTTAGCCCTGTCTGGGCAGAAGGCAAGAGAGAGCCCTGATTAGAAGAGGAGGAAGGATGAATATTGTGCCCCTCAGAGAGGGAAGTTTGTAGGCAAAGCACTCAGGTGTATGTGCAATATTACCTTGAAGTCTCCTGTAGCAGAATATAAATGTGTTTGCCTTCTTCCCAAACCACTCTCTCCATCTGTTTTGTGTTTTAGGCACCTTGGTCCCTATCTAATGTTTTATCACCTTGATAGCTCTTACCTTATTAAGTGTGTCTGCTTCGATCTCTCTAATCTCTTCACGTCACCTCCCCAGGGTGCTTTCTCCTTTGTCTCTTCCAGTTCTCCTTTACCTGATGCTATTTTTTCCCACCCCTCACTGATGCTTTGCAACCTCAGTTGACATTTCTGCTTTCCCTTGGAGCAGTGGTGGGAAGCACTGCTTGGTGGATACTGGAAAGGGATTCAAAGTATACCAAGTGCAGCTGTAGTTCCCTGGGGGAGCTGGACATCTGGTGTTCCCTAGGTTTGGAACTGGCCCCTCCAAGGCTCCCTGTGTAACTCAAGTCAGCTCTGACCTTCGGTGGCATAGAAAAACCAGTCCTGGAAACCTCAGCTCTACGCTCATGCAAGGAGGGAATTGATGGGGCTCAAACTTTCCCCAGTGTGGTGGGTGATGCTCAGAGATGTTGCAGTAGTGAGCCTTTTGCTCCTGCACTGGCCCTCCCCACCCATCTCATCCTCCATGGCCTGGCGTACAAGGGCAGTTTGGGAGGCAGCTGAGGGACAAGAAAACGTTGGGTGTCAAATAGAGAGAGGGCTTGATGATGAGGGCAGAGGATAAAACAACCTGGAATGAGCATGGGTTAAAGCTGTTTGGGGGACAGACCCATATTTCCTAAATAGTGTGACAGGGAACTGGCCAGAAGAATGTGAAACTGGCAGGAAGGCTGATGCTGCTGCTCTGCAAGATGGTTTTCTCTCCACCTTCAGCAGAGTTGACCTGTGTGATCAGCCAGCTCACCTGAGAGGCAGAGAGCCCTAAATGTCTCCAGACTGTGCAGACCTGTTTTGTGTGGGCACCCCCAGGAGAACTGCTCACAAGAGCTGCTTGGATAGCAAAGGGGCTGTGGTCAGCTGCAACCTCATGGTGGAGCATCTGCAGGCTTGATAGTGGTGTGTCTGAAGCACCTTGGCATTGCAGCAGCTCTTGAGCTCAGGTGGGCCCTGTGCTGGTAAACCCAAGTCACTTCAAAGAGCCTCATCCCCTAGGAGTGGGTTTATTTGTCTGAGAGTTGCTTTTGCAGTTTCAGACAGGCTTTTCACTGGGAGTGAGATGTGGAGGTGAAGGCCCACAGAGATGCCAGTACCCCACCAATGGCTAGAATGAGAGCCTGATTTATCAACTTAAACTGCATCCCTACCTTCCCATGGGCTCCCTGTCTCCTGGCTGAAGGGACATGAGTGGAATCTGAATCGTGTGTGTGTGAGAGAGAGCTCTCTGCCATTATCCCATTATGTGTAATGAACATGTATTGTTTGATTGTTGTCCTGCTCTCCTGGACTGCTATCAGACAGAGTGCACCAGCTCTGTGCTCATCAGTAATGGCATCCTGTCCTCATGGGGTGCTCTCATCAGGGATGAGACTGGCATTTGGAGTGCTGGCTTTGCTCCCTGCTGCTGCTTTCTGGGAGGTGATGAGGCTGTCAGTGGAGCAGTGTGTGTGTGTGAACATGTGGCTGCTCCTGGGGTGTGGGGACACGAGGAGCTTTCTCCAGCTCCTGAGCTCTTTCTGCCGTTGCCTTTTCTCTGCCTTCACTCCCCGGATCCTCTCTATTCTTTGCCTTGGCAGGAAGAGGTGTCCCAGCGTGCACAAGGCTTAAAAAAATGTGAGAAAAATTGGAAGTGTTTCAGCTTTTCTGTACATGTTTCAATTTTTCCTTGCAGTTTACAGTGCTAGACGCACTGGATCTTATTACATAAAGATGTTGTTTCTTGTCATTAATCCAACGTGCGGTGGCTGTTGGCACTCTCCTAATTTGCTGTTCTCCTTGGTGAGTAGCTCTCTCATGGCATGTACAGACTTGCTCTGCTTTAGTCCTAGTGAGAGTACTTGCTTTTTAACCCTAGGAAAAGAGGGAGTATCCTTTCCTTTTTGTTTTGTTTAGTCTTCTTAATTTTAATCATGATATAAAAAATAACTTTGAAGCAATAGCAGTCCAGCAAAACCTGGACTACTTTTTCCAAGGGAGCAAGACTTTCTAGGTTTGTCCATTCAGCTCAGGCAAGAGTCACAGCACCAAATTTTGGGTCCACTGGAATTGAGCACTGGATTTATGGCTCTAGTTTTGTCTGGAAATGACACTTTAAATTGCTGTGAGGATGGTTTTCCACAGAAAGAAAATAACTATGGGTGCTCAGCTGTTCATTCTCTTATGACTGTTACTAGAATGTCAGTATTAATGTTTGAACACTTTTCCCTTTTTGCTGGAATCAGGGTGCAGGAAGCATTGTCATTACAGCTGTGGTATCCTCAAGCCTGGCCTTTCAGTCAAGGATCTGACTCGAGCAAGAGCTGCTGATGTGGTTTAATCCCATTTGGCAACTAAGTACCATGCAGCTGCTTACTCACTCTGCCCCAACCCCAGTGGGAAGAGATAGAATTATAAGAGCACTTTAATAACTGAAACAAAGCAAAATAACATTATTAATACTGCTAATTGTGATAATAATTGGAATGAGGAGAGAGAGGAATAACACCTGACAGAAAAAAGGGATGCACAATACAGTTGCTTATTACCTGCTGACCAATGCCTTGCCTGTTCCTGACCAGTGACTGATGGCCTCTGAGCAACTCCCTGCAGTTTATGTATTGGACAAGGTGTTCTGTGGCGTGGAATATTGCTTTGTCCAGTTGGGTCAGCTGTCCTGGCCATGCTCCCTCCCAGCTTCTTGTGATGCTCCTCACTGGCAGAGCACAGGAAACAGACAAGTCCTCAACTTGGGGTAAGAGACTACCTAGCAACGACTGAAACATCGGTGTGTTATCAACAGGATTCTTGTGCTAAATCCAAAACAGCACTGCACCAGCTCCTAGGAAGAAAATTAACTCTATTCCAGCCAAAACCAGGATAACTGTCCTGCCATGAAAATTTAAGGCTGAAATCAGCCAAACTCTCCCTCTGAGGTTGACCTTGTATTTCTGGACTTCTCTATATTTCTTACTCATCTGAGAATAAAAATTATGCTTTGCCACTTGATGTCTAATTAAAACCTCCTTGAGTAATAGAAGGAGGGGAGGATGGAAACATAAGGAACTGTGGCAAAGCTAAATCCTCTGCTGTTCAAAGCAGCACAGTTAAGCTGGCTGGTGCCTTTTCTTTTGTTTTCTTATGTTTTTTTCCCATTATTCTCCTACTTGTGTCAGGTGCTTGAAGGATGGTGTTCACTTAATGAGCAGCCAGATTTTGCTTTGTTTTCCTGTGTTTGTTCAGTGCGTGGCTCTGGGCCTTATTGACAACACACTGTGTAAGTCCTGCTCTGGAGATAGGATTATTGATTTCCTCATAGCCCTTTTTATTTTTTTTATCATGGTAGTATCTGAGTGCTCATCACTATAGAACCCAAGTGCTTCACAAACATTAATTTATCTTTACAATGATCCTGGGAGCAAAGGCTTTTCTTGGCTCTTAGCTTATACAGAGGAGATGGCAGTGGGCACAGATTTCAATCAGAAGCATTTAGTAATTTTAAAATCCTAATCAGAATTACATGGGATTAGTAATTTTCAGAGTCTGTGGAGTGTAGCACTTGCTATATTCAAAGTGCCTTAGATGCAGAAGTGAGCTGTCAGTCATCCCCCAAGCTGTATTTGGGATTTCTGGTCTGCAGTGCTTAATGAAAATAACAGAATTAGTGACCACATGCTTGAAGTGCCTAACCTTAGAATTACAGAATCATTAAATTTGAAAAAGACCTCCAAGTTCATCAATCCAGCCTTTGACCGAACCACCACTGAGTGCTGTGGTTTAGTTCTATGTCAGCTGAACCACAGCACTCAGTGCCAAATCCTCTTCCTCCCTGGGCAATTCCAGGGATGGTTATTCTACTACTTCCCTGGGCAGCCTGTTCCAATGCTTAACCACCCTTGATACTTCACACCCCACTGGGATCATGTGCTGCCATGGCAGCTGCTCCCTCAGATTACAGTGGTGAGACCCTTGGCTGTGTGGCTCTTGCTGGATTTCAGCAGGCTGGGAGCTGCAGCCTCCTCAGGGATAGCTGATCAGTGGGATTTTGCCTTGGCACTTGGTGGGAGCATCCATCAATTGTTGTTTTGGAGCCAAACACCTGTGTTAAACTCCTGCCAGTTTTGCAAGCAGGGAAATATGGGTTCTGCTTTTCCTATACAGGGAATATTTGGGAAATTTCCCATGTGGGAAATATGGTTCCACTGAGGGAATCCCATTTTGGTCAATGTACCTGTTTGAACTTCTGCCTGCTTCGTCTTGGGTATTTCAGGTAAATACGAGTTATTTGCTTTTTTGTGCCTTTGTATTTTGATCTCTTTTAGAGAGCTTCTCATCACAACTGTCTTTCAACAGAAAGTTGTCTTCTCAATTTCATGGAAGCTTTGCCATGAAAAGAGTCTCATTTTCACAGAAAAGGATTATATGGGACAACAAGCACAGCACCACAGGGCCTGCAATGATTGCTGTAAGCCCTGAGTATCCAGGCTCTGCAGTAAGTTCTGGCTCATAACAGAGCAGGTCATCTGCAGGGTATGACAGCAGCCAGACACCTGTTCTTGATGATGCCTGGCTGCCAGGATGTGCTACTCCTGCCTGCCAAAATAGCTGCCCTGCTTTACGAAAGTGGTATGAACAAGGACCAAATAGAGGGAGAAGTCCGAATGCTGAACAAGTGGATAGGAGCCCCATGGAGCCAGATTTAAGAATTCAAATGGCTAATTTTTTTTTTCTGCAATGAGTATTTTGATTTAATGCCAAAAGTAAAGATTTTTCTTTATTTTTCTGACCTGCTGCCCTCTGCAGTGCATAATTGCATAGCTATCAGGGCTAGCAGTTTTGCTTTTTGACTTCCAGCTGTAACTGTTTGATCTCAGCCACACTGGTTGATTGTCTAAATGATGGTTTTGTATGTCATAGTAAAATTTTGGTTTATTTTGCCTCTCGCCCAGCTGTGTTTGCAAGTCTGGGGTTTGCTTGGATTTGGATAACTGATGTCTTGTGGGGGATAAAAGTACTTGTTTGCCTACTTGTTGGCATCTGTGATAGCAAATCTAATCTTTCCATTGGTGTGTTTCTAGGATCCAGCAGAGATAGATACAGCTCTTTATTGTCAGTTTTAGCTTCTTTTAGTTGTATGTATCTGCTGTCCAATGGGATGTCTGTTTCTCTGTGTGCATCTTAATGAGGAGGTAAAAAGGTGAAATGGATGTGGTTTAGGCTAATTAGAAAACCACACAGCTAAGAATTGGTCTCCTGTGTTTCTGTTTGCAGTAAATAGTCTAGTATACTGTGTCTGAGCTTTTCTTCCCATTAAAAAATTAAGTCACTTTGTTACCTGCATTTTGTTTCAGGGGCAGGAGTGACCACTATGCATTTGAGCAAGTGTCTCTTAGTGTTGCTCAGTAATCAGTCTTGCTTCATTTGATAACATTCTTCCCATTGATCTCTCCTGTCAGTGGCCGATGCCATCCCAGTTTGCCTCTGCTGCAAGCATCTTTGGGAAACTGCTAATTGCTGCTTATGCAAAACAAGGCATCTCTCTGTCATTCAGCTTGAAACGCTGCACATCTGGATGGTGGAGAGACAGCTGCTCTCCCAAGGCTGTGACTGCCATCCTTTGGATGGAGGCACAGACTCCGATCGCCGGCAGTGCTGAAATAAAGCGATAAAGGGCGCCGAGTTTTCCCCGTGTTTCCCTGTGCTCAGTGCTGTGCCGGTGTGGTCGCAGCTTCCCACTGCTTCTGAGCACCAGTGTGGGGTGTGCACTGCTTGCCATACACAGTATGTGCTCAGCTTCTGTATGAAACATCTCAGAACTGAGCAATATCAAGGTCAGGGCAGGTTTTGGTCCTCCCCAAAGCTGTGAAAACCTGCTTATGCAAGTGCTGTCATCTCCGAGAAGTGTAATACACACACACAAGCAATAAACATGAAAAAACACTTTTTGCTTCGGAGAACAAAGATGCAATTCTTGTTCTTTTGTTCTAATGGTGCCAGCTTTCAAGACTCTTTGCTGAAATTGCTTGGAGGAGAGACTCCCTTTGAGGTAGCAGGTTTTCTAATGAAAGATGAGACAGCCAGTTATAATGCTGGTGTGAGAACTGCAAGTCCAGGTGTTGGTGGGAAAGTGCTCTCACTCTGCCTGTAGGAGCAGCTGGTCTGCTCCTACCTCATACTGACAGATATCACTTTGAGCCAATGCTGATGTGGTGTGCTCAGCTTTTTCATAAAATCACAGAATGCCTTGGCTTGGCCCTTAAAGAACATCTGGTTCCACCCCTCCTGTCCTGTGCATGGACACCTTCCACTAGACCAGGTTGCTCAGAGCCCCATCCAGACTGGCTTTGAACACTTCCAGGGATCAGGTATCCACCAGTTCCTTGGACAACCTGTGCTAGTGTCTTTTCACCACCCACATAGTAGAGAGTTTCTTCTATTATTTTATCTAAATCTACCTTCTTTCGGTTTGCAGCCATTCTCCCTTGTTCAGCCACTAAATGCCATTGTAAAATGTCCATCTCCAGCTATCTTCTAAGCCCCCTTTCAGGTACTGAAAGGCTGCAATGAGATGTCCCCAGAGCCTTCTCTTCTCCAGGCTGAACAGCTCCACCTCTCTCAGCCTTTCCTAACAGGAGAGGTGCTCCAGCCCTCTGCTCATCTTTGTGGTTCTCCTCTGGACTCACTCCAACAGGTCCATGTTCCAGTGCTGGGGGGCCCAGAGCTGGACAGAGAGCTCCAGGTGGTTTCTCATGAGAGCAGCATAAAGGAGGACAATCACCTCCCTTGACACAGAGTTTTCTCTGCTTGTATTCTACCTGGAAGTGAAGGACACCTTTTTGCTACCCCCCATGCATCACTACATAATCATTTTTAGAAAAGCAAAGTGGATCTGTTAGGTGAGACAAGCTCCATCATCTTTTCATCTTTGGCATTGTGTACTGTAGCCTAGGTGCTGCTCCAAAGCATGCTCTTAAGAGGAACTCAGCCATCTGTTTGATATTTATGAGATTGTAATTTTAGATCAGGGAGTTTATTATTCTGTATTAAAAGGTAAGCATAAAATAAACCAAGCTAAAGGGCATGCAACCTTTCAAAAGGTTTTCAGCAGTTAAATCTCTCTCTCTCTCTCTCTTTCTCTCTACTATATAATTCTATATTTGAAAGCAAGGTTACAAAACACCTGGATGTGTTTTCTCTTAGCTTTATGTCGAGATTGCAATCCAAATGCAACTGGCTGCTGCTCTTGAGGGACCAAAACGCCTTCTGAAATTTTGGGGGTTTTTTGGGAGTGAGGAGGGAAAGGGATAGATGGTGGTGGCATTACAGCTGATTTATTTAAATTACAGTTTACCGTTAGCCTGTCGACCAGTGTGTCTACATCCCTCAAACCAGCTGCTGGAGGCAAGCCATGTTCCAGCACTTTTCTGGAGTGGTTTTACTGTTTAATAGTAGACTTACATTTTTTTTTTTATTCAGTTTTTATCACACTCACACATCTTTCTGGATTAGGTTCTTATATGGCTGTTTCTCCCATAGCCTTTATTTTATTTTAAGCTATCTTTGTCCACTGCAAGTGAAATTTTCTATAAAAGGGGGATGATCCAGAGCTTGGCTGTTGCTTGGCTCCTAGCTGGGCATAGGTAAAGAATCCTGCTCTGTGGTATCTGCCTGTATTTCCTCAGGAGTTTGTGTGCGTGTGAGTTTGTCCTTAGCTGGGCTTTTGAAATGAAGATGAACTGTGATTTATGTGCAGAGATGAACTGTTTGCCCTGCAGAGAACATCACTAAGGAATGTCCATATTGTTTTCTGAACCAAAATGCTGCTGGATCTCTCATCTCCAGCAGATGTGAAATGTATGCTTAAAGCTTTGCATATAAATATATGTCCATTCACATTAGTTTTTCTGTGCACACATAACTATGAAATTAGGGTTGCTCTCATGTATACATGCAAACCCTGCACACAAGTTTATCATGTGGAAGAGGAGTCTCTTCACTTTGTTTTTTGCATGGATGAGTGCAGCTGTGATCAGCCCCTATCTCATGGATTTTGTGTGTGGGTTACTTGAGTTGAACACATGGCAAAGCCTCTGTGTGACTATTGCAGCACCAGAGAGCACCCATGCTGGCATGCTGAGGTTCTCTGCATTTAATGAGACATGTGAGTGGCCATCCAGTTTCTCCTCATAATCCTTTCCCCCTCCCCCCAACAAGTAAAGCTTCAGCACCTCTTGGGACCGGTAAATTTTTGCCACCTTGTAGTTTGAAGATACATAGATAAGTGAAGCATGACAAATGAAAGCCACTGAGATTTGTTGCTGTGGCAGAATACTTTAACATCTGTGACCTTTCTCTCAAAAGGTGGGGTTGAGTGACCTTGGAGAACAGAAGGAATCCTGTCTTGGGAAACCTGTGATATGGTTTGGAGTTGTGCTGTTGTGTGGCTTGCTGAAAGCTGTGTCATCTCGTGAATCTCAGCCATGGAGAGGAAATGCTTTTTTCTATTATAAGAGTGCTTTTAAAGCATTTACTAGTTAATGCATGTGTATTTGTAGCAAAGCTTGTCTGTAGGGTGCTCTTCACCACTTGTTATATCATGTTCATGGCAGAATCCAGGAGAAGTGGAACAAAACAGGGTGAATTAGGCCCTGTTCTCTAATTGTTCCTTTAATGGATTACCCTAATTAGAAATGCATTATTTAATAATTAAAATGCACTAATTTGTAATTCTGTAATGATCTAAGTAGTTAGTCTTTGCAAGACCTGAGGAGGAGATTTAAAGCCAGTTAGAGAGCTCTCCTATGACATCTGAACAACGTGCACAGTCATTAATTTCAGCTTAATCCTCGCTTTTTGCCAAAATGCTTGTGTGTACCTGCATATATAATCTCCTGTGTCTTTTGGGAACCCAGTTTTCTCTTCAGCAGTGGGTTTTCTCAGGCAGTTTCACACTTTCAGTAACAGCCATAGACTGGCTTTACAGGAAGCTTTACTTTTTCTACAACTCTTCAGACTTTCTATAGTACTATGGATTTTGCATGCTGGGAGAAATACAATTTTTAGCTCTGTCTCCTTAAGGAAAGTGCCTAGGTGTCCTGTACCATCCTTCTCTTGAATCCCTTGGTCCTACTTAAGTCCCTTTTGGCAGAGGGGCAGAGGTCTCAAAGCCAAGCTACTGCAAGGAGGTCACATAGACTTAAAAGACCAAGCAAAGGCCTCTGCAGCAGAAATCCTGCAGTGTGCACTCACAGTTTATCAGACAGCAGGGACTCCACGTGGCTGTTCAGCCTTGGAACACATACATGCAAGGGAGCCCCTGCTCCCTGCAGAGCTCCTGTGCCTTGGGAGTCTGCTACTCATCTGCTTTAATGTCAGCAGAGAGGAAACCCTCATCCCTCAGCTATCCATGCAGCTTGGAAAATGGATATTTGCCCACAACAGAGATGAGATTTTCTTCAAATTTATTTTTTAAAACTACTTTTCCTGGAGGCTCTGCCTCTGAAATGCATCTGACAGCTGACCTCCAGCCTGAAGGTTGCTTCCACCTCCTGTTCCTCCTGTGTGGAGTTTGTTTTCCAATCCCATCTGAATGACTCAGTGGTGATTACCCTCCATCTTAATGCGGTTCACGAAGGGAGGGCAGCTCCACAGAGGAGCCCTGTGTTTTTCTGCAGGGCCTGAAGGCAGCCTTGCTGTACCAGCAGAGACCTGCAGCCCATCTCCCTGTGTCTGGCACTGCAGAGAGGCAGGCATCCAGAGGCAACACATTTATCTGTGTGCACGGCATGGAAAGGTGTCACCAAGTGCTGCTGTTATTTTTTCTCTCTGTGACCAAAGTGGAAATAGTTACTTGCACTTGTACTTCAAGTCCTGAATAAGCAGCATGCCTTGCCTTCAATTTCTGTGCATTTTCCTTAGATATACTATTTCCTTCCCATAATTAATGCTGCTTGGAGCACCAGTGTCTGGCATAACAAGATATAGCTCTGTCTCTATTCAGCTGTAGCTGCAATCACAGAATCACAAAATATCCTGAGCTGGAAGGGACCCACAAGGATCGTGGAAGCCCAACTCCTGGAGCAGTTTGTACTGTGGTCACTGCAGTTACCAGAACCTGTGGATCACTGTCCCAGTGCTGCCCAAGCATGCAGGAAGTTTATCTACAGCTGTAATGTAACTTTGAGAAAACATTTCTTGTAAGCACTGATGATGTAATTGACTAAATGCCAAGGGTTTTCTGGTTTTATTTTCCTGTTTATCTAAAGCCTGTTACAGCTGCAGCAGAGGCTCTTTTTTGGGCTGTGATGAGGTGTGGAGTTGGCCCTTTGTACTTCTGGTTTGATGATCTGTGATTGCTTTAGTTTTCTGTATCTTTTGGCTCTGGGGATTTCTTTGTCTCTTTTCCCAACGATGTCACCTGGAATAGCTGCTTCTGCTGTCTCGAGCCTAAATTTGCATTTAATTGTAAAATGAATTTGCATTTCACAGATTTTTTTTTTCAAAATCTCTGTGGCTTGGGTTAAGGTTAAATCAGCTTTCCACATGAGTCTGTGACTTGCTCAGTCCTTTTGTATTCTGTGTATGAGCCTAATCTCTTCACTAAAGAACCATATTTCCTCAGACTGACATATTTGAGCTTTAAGTCTGTCATAAGCATCTACTGATTCATCTTCCCATTGATGAGGAATAAAGGAGGAAGGTCCCACACCAGTACCTCTCTGCACAGAAGAGGCTCCTTGCCTTGGCATCTGTCTGTGCCCTGTGCCTTGTTTTGTCATCCTCCTGTTCATCTGAAAGCTGTGAGTGCCTGCTTTCCTGGGAGCCTGCTGCAAGCAGGGATTGCACTGCCTGCTCTTAGAGGCTGCAGAGGAACACCCACTCCCTCCACCCTAATTTCATATTGCTGCCTCATGCTATGGCTGCTGAGATTAGCTTGGTGGTTTGTGGTGGAGGGAAGGCACCATCTCTCTTTTTTCCTTTGTGTAGCACCTGGGATATGGGCCCTGATTAGACCAAGGCGTGTAAGCACTGCAAAAAATTAGTGGTGCTAATTGAAAGGTCTCAGGCAGCAGAGGGACACTTTGGAGCTGGATGGCTGGGGAAAAAAAGGCTTTATTTTGTTGACAAGAAGTGTGTAGAAACTGTGAGTCTATCCTGGATATCATCAGCACAGCTTTTTTGCTGTGGTGTCAGCTTCTCTTTAATCTTGTGTGAGCTCTTGGCACTCCTGACCTGTGACTTGGGAGGAGCTAATTTATTTTAGCCTGCTCATAGTCTGTGTTGTGTGCTGTCCCCAAAACTGGTGCTCTGCTCTCCTTATCAGGGTGTCTCCAAATGAGGTTTGCAGTTCTTGCAGGGGGCAGCCCAGGGCTGTAGGGGGATGCTGGTCTCTTGGTGCAAGGTGCTCTCTGTATGGGATGGGCTCCTCTAGGCCCATGTCTTCTGCCCAGACCTGTCTCTGGCCTCTCACTGCCCACAGGTCTCTCCCTGCTGCCACCTCCCACCTCAGTGGCCAAGGGTGTGCACCAGACCTGGCACACCTTGCCATTGCACCAAGAGTCACTCCCAGGCCTTGTCAGGTGGACTCCACTGGTACTGGGGGACATGGCCAGAGCAGCAGAAATGATTTCCAGTATCTGGGTGAGATAATTTGTTTTCTTACAGAAAAATTCAATATGTCCTTTCCCCCTCCTTGCCTTCTTGGCTCTCCTGTTTTTTACTATACAGTTGTTTACATTTATACCCTTTCAGTCTAGGTTCTCTTTCAAAAGGAGCTAAAAAAAAATGACCTCATAAAACCTTTGCTCCTAATTGACAGAGCTGCCTTGACACTGAGGCACAGAGGCCTGATTGAAGGGGGGAAAAAACAAATGGTGTTCTGGTTCATCTGAGAAAAAAATTTTATTTTCTTTCCCTTATTGTAATAAGCCTGTGTGAAATGAAAACGGGAAAAGGTAAAATAGAAGAGTTTAAATTCTGCACCAGGGAAGATCTTGGTGTGTTCTGTCCCTGTGCACAGTGTATAATTAAACCCAAAATAGAGCAGTGAACTGAGGGAGGGAGGTGGGCTAGAGGACCAAGCAGGGAGAGGGGGCAGGGTTACTCACTTCAGAAGCACTATCCAAAAATAAGTCTCTATTTCTTTCCTGCTTTGTTTGATAAATGGGCTTGGTCTCATTTAATACCATTTCTGGTTGGCTCTCTTTCCATCTTCATCTGCCCCCATTCTCTCTGCTATGTCACCATGGGATGTGATGTCCCCAGCTCGTGTGGGAGATGCACCTGCAAGGAAGGAGGCTGGCAGCTGTCTGGGAAGCACTGGGGAGTGATGGGCTCCAGGAACTCAATCTGTGTTTACTGTAGCTTGTAGCTTTCTCTAATATGTCTTCTAATTAGCTCTGTGGGTTTGGCTTTGTGTTGTCTCCCCTGCCCCCCAGACTGGAGCCTTTTTCAATTGGTCCAAATATATCTCTGTAACCCTTCTTCGATCCACTGCGCCCCCATGACTTTTACCAGCTTCACATTTCTTCTGTGCCTTATTTAGCTTTGATTTCTCTTCACTTTTTCCCCTTTTCATTTGTTCTATTTACACATCTTGCTGCTTCTTCTATCTCATTTTCCCTCCATTTATGCTCCCTGCTTTATTTTTCTCCCATTGCATTGCATTTTTCTAGGGCATCACACTTACAGTATAGCCACGAGGTAAAGGCCAACGGGCTCGCGAAGGAAACTGCTTTGCAAGGAAGTGAGAAATTCAGGTTAATTGGATGCAATCAGGTCAAAATTTAGTTAATCTTTGAGTGGGTGGGTGTGTTAGCACAAGGCTGTGTATGCATGCCCAGTCTAGGGGCTGATTCAGGCATATTTGTTTCCAACTTTGTATGAATATGCACATTCCCTCAGAGACTGGGAGAGTGATGTGCATCTGGGGAAAACGACAAGAATACAAAAGTGACATCTCCTCATGTCATAGCAGAGAAACTTGTTCCTTCTCTGGCAAGAGAACAAAGCTGTCAGATTGTAGAGTAAGGGTAGCTGTAGAGCTGTAACATAATAAACAAGAGTGAAAGATCAAATAGTGCATCCGTCCTCAGGAAAGGATCTCTGTGTAGAGGGCAGAGGGGCATTGCCTTTGTGTAGGAGGAAGACAGGGAAGATTCCCTCAGATATGTGCATTGATTTTTGTGTGTGTGTGATTAAGGAACAAGTTTCGTTTTTCAGAGGTGTTTCTTGTTATTTAGCTATTGAGATGTCCACTATATCTGAATGTCTGGATGGAATTAAAAGTTAAGGAAATTGGTGCTGTAGTTTTGAGGGGAAAAAAATCCTTGAATCCTTCAGATTTCAAGGGTCCTCAGGAGTCCAACCTTCTGCTCAAAGCAAGGTCAGCATTGAACTTAGGCTGGGCTGCTCAGGGCTTTGTCCAATTGAGTTTTGAAAACCTCAGAGTATGGAGTCTGCACCACCCCTCTGGGCAATGGCTGCAATAGCTGCACTATCTAAGGAGGGAGAAGACCCTTTTCCTTCCATTTCATTTAAAAATGGTTGTTTCCTTTTCTCCTACAATGTACTGCAGTAAAAAGCCTGGTTCCTTCTCTTCTTTGTACTGGATAGAGGGCTGTTCTCTCAAATCTCTCCAGGCTGAACAAGCCCCAGTCTCTCAGCCTCTCCTTTAAGGACACGTCCTTCAGCCCCCTGAGGCCCTTGGTGGCCCTAGACTGAACCTGACCCAGTTTGTCAGCATCTTTCTTTGTGCTGACAGTTCCAGAATTGATCCAGGTGCCCATGTATGGTCTAGTGAGTGTGCAGTATGAAGGGAAATAAACACTTTCCTTAACCTACTGGTGGAAGTCCTGGGAGTATAGTCTTACATGTTCTTTTTTAGCTGCCTCTGCTGCTGGGGTAGAACATGTACTCCTGAACCTTTCCTTGCTTTAAAGCAAGCTGTCTGATTTGGCCAGTGTGGCATCTGAGTGGGAATCACCCTGCTTGACAGCTGTCTGTCCCCTATCCATCTAGGTCCTAAAGGCAAAGGTTATGGCTCATTATTTCTGCCGTGAATTTGGCATGTGGGAGAGACAGTCTGCTGGGAGTGGTAAGGGCTCTGAAGGTAAGGTGCAGCTGCTGACCTTGCCATCAGAAATAAAAGGGTGATTTGATACTGGGTGGAACCTATTGCAAAGAGAACTGCTGCTTGGATAAGAAAAAACTTTCCTCTTTTAGGGAGAAACAAACAAAACTCCCCACTTCCCTTATTCATTTGGAAATAGTGACATTCTGGCTTCTCTCATTTAGTAATATTGAATCAGGCCAATTAGAAGCAAAGCACTTTGAGTTTCTATGGCCAGGTACTGCTAAAACACTGGAATCTTGTTTAGGTGTGCAGGGTAATTGTCATGTTGTCCATCTGTCACACAGGAGGTCAGTTTAAATAATTTCAGTCCTCCTGCAGTCTTAGGCCTTGCTGAGCGTGGTTAAGGGCAGAGAGCATGCCTGAAAAAGTGGTGCTTCACTGATCTAGACTCTGATGTGTACTTTAAATGTCAAGTCCCATTGTGGTGTGAGAGATCTTTGCCCTTCACACAGTGGATGCTTGTCCTCATGCAAGTAGGTGTCCTCACCTGCGTGGGTTGGTGTGACCACTGAGCTGTGGGTTCATGAAAATATAGCCTGTGATAGATGTTCAAAAGCTCTTTTACTTCCAGTGCTGGTTTTGACTGTGTGATTATGGGCTAAAATTATTCACTTGTACATCTTCACATCTCAGGAGCTGAAATATAATATTAATGATTAAAGGGCATTTCTGAAGCAATTTGAATATTCAGAAATAGAGTAGAAAATCAGCAAAAGGAATAACAGAATTTTTAGGGAGAAGTCATTCTGAACTCTAGGCTTAGTCCCCTTTTGAATTTTGTTATAAATCATTCATGATTAGGGTCTGTAGGAGGATGCTACAAAATGGAGATGTAGGAAACTTCTAGGAAGCTGGAAAGAGTGCACTGTCCTGATGTAACCTCAAATTTAATAAAAACCTTGCTTCAAACATGTGCTCTGTCCACACTTGGGGGAATCTGCAATGGAACCAAGGACTTAATATTGTAAGAGGAAGGGCCTCACTAGTGAATTAGCTGGTGCAACCTGTGGCCCATGAGCAATGAGCATTCATGTGCTTCAAGTGATTTCCCATTTTGTGTCTATGTCAGAGCAGGGTTTGGAGGATGAGAGCTGCTACACAAGTCATGGCTTGAGGCTGGGATGAGAGGGGAATTGGGGTGAATTAGACACCCTCCCTCAGCAATGTGAGGTACCTGGTGGCTCTTGGCTGCCTGATGTGGTTGGTTACCATAGGAGCTTGGAGGCTGTCCCATCTCCATGTTTCAAAGGAGGTACCCACTCTGTGTCCTGTTGATGCACAATCTGGAGACTCCCTTATCCAGGATTGAGAGGGCTTTATGTAAAGTGGGAGCTAAGGTTTAGTCCCTGAGGAGTGGAGCCCTGGTACTTTCAGTGCCCCCTGGTAGGGTCCTCAAGGCCCCAAGGAGGTGGCAAAGCACTCAGGCAGAAAGGTGGATGTGCTGCTGCATCAATGGGGGACTCTGTACCTTTCACCCTGTAGCTGTGCAAAGGCAGCCCACAGCAGGCCCCTGGCTGAAACACTTTCAAACATCTTTATCTGTAGCATTCTAAATGCTCATGATTAGTTTTAATTCCAGCTATTTTCAGCTATTAAAGTGCTGCTTTCCTTGCATGGCCTCGTGCTTCTAATTAGCCAAAGCAAACCCATGTGCTCCAAAATCCTTTCCTTCATCCAAAAGGAGGAGAGTTTTATAATTTCTGCCACAGCTCCTCTTTCAGACACACAAAACATGATCCAGCATCTGGGCAACCCTCCGAGCTGCCAGGAGCCTGCACTGCTGCAGACTGTTCCCCTGGCATAGGAAGAGAGGGATGGAAGGCCCCTTTTGCTCCATGTGACTGTTCCTTGGCCATGGGGACCCAGGGTCTGTGATACACACGTGCCATGTCCCCTGGGCTGCTGGGTGGCACAAACATGTGCTGTGTGCCACGAGGCAGTGCCCACCTCATTGCTCTAGTCCAGGCCCCCTCACAGACCCCCACCTGCTGTTCCTGCAGCACCCTCTCTTTTCTCCTCTGCTGTAAGCACAGATTGTCAGATAAGTGATATGGTATCATCTTATTTTGTGGGCTATCTCCTATGCTAGCTGTATTCTCTGAACACAATGGCACAAATTACTTTGCATAACAGAAGTAGGGAATTCAATAACAGCAACAGTAGAGGGAAGGGAGAAAGGAACGACTGAAAAAAACAAGAGAGATGTTTCCAGCTATGAGCTTAAATATACACAGGAGTTAAATTCAATGCAAGATTGATTTTTGTGGACCACTCATGAAACAACTGAAACACCCTGATAGGGTGACATGGGAAATCCAGGTATCTGTTTTGCCTGAAGTGCAATAGAGAAGATAGAGGCATGGGGGATGTCCTTAGGACACTCAATCTGCAAGAGCTGTCACTGTATCTCCTCCTAAACTGCAGAGTGAGATCGTGGTCATGGCTTTGTTTTACTCACCCTCCCCATTTCAAATTTTTTTCCCATTTTTTCCCGCTCTTTGAGATGGTGATCAGCACTGCATATAATAATCTGAGTGTGATTCCAGCCCTGAATTATAGAGGGCTCAGCACAGTCTTTGTATTGCTTCATCCTGTTCCTCCTGTGTTCTGACATCGTGGTTGTTTAATTTTTTTTTTTTTTTTGCCACAGCTGCACAGTGAGCTGAGCTCAGCATTCAGCTGTTCCTATTGCCATCTAGATTCCTTTCTTTGGTAAGAGAGTTATTTCATAAATCTGAAAGATGTGTGAATAATATGCAGTTTTCTCCTCTTTAGAGGTATTATTTGCATTTAGCAACATTGAATATGACTTATCACAGTCTATTTGCTTAGGTCTCACTCAGGTTCTTCCCTGCTCCTTTTGGTCTTGGCTACTTCAAATAACTTGGCATTGTCTGCAATTTTGTTGCTTGCTGTGTGTTCTCATTTCCAGCCAAGTGTGTTTAAGTAAAATGTGACACAGCCTAGAAATGAGTCTTTATTTCTCACAAAATTCACTGCCGTAATAAGGATTTTAACAGTGATGCGGTGGAAAAATTGACCGGTTTTATTAATTCACTAGCTTGTCATGTTTGAAATACTCAGAGGGTGGTAAGATACTATTTTCTTTAGTGTGTATTAAAAAAAATAGTTTGCCACAGCATATTCTTTCAGATGTTTAGGTACTATGCTTTTAAAGATTGTTTTATTCCAATTGTGAGGCCTAACTTGAAAACTCCCTTGTATAGAGGTTTCTGCTTTCCAAAAGCAAAGTGTGGCCTGTTAATTCTCCAATTTGTTACTGAATTTTAAGTGATGCAGTTGCCTCATGCTGCAAGCCATTTAGAGATGTAAATTGGTGTAATATTTGGGAATAGCAGCTTTTTGGATTTTACCATGTTGGTTTGTTCCTGAGCTGCTTCTCCTCCTGGCTCCCCAGCTTTCAGCAGTGTTGCTTCACTTTTAGTGCAGAAAAGGATGGAAAAGAGGCCAGAGATAAAACTTTTAAAAGGGGAGATTTAAACTAGTTTCTTTTAAATGAACTGGAGATTAATTAATCTATTCAAGAGCAAGAAAGATGATGGCTTTTCCTTGTACAATATGAACAATAAGAGTGATATTGGGGGCACGGTCAAGTGAAGTGGGACTTGAGGCAAAATAGGGAAATGGGTCAGGATAAGAAGAAAGTGTGGATAAAGGTTGCAGTGAAGGGAGACTCAGGAAAACTATAATGATGATTAATTAGGCTTCTCCCCAAATAACTGTTCCCATCTGAAAGCCATTCAGATGTACAGCACAAGTTTGAAGAGTGCTACAGGTAATAAAGGTAAGTAAATTAGATATGAAGTTACAAATCAAAGTATCAGAAGAAAAGTTCATTGCAA
This sequence comes from Notiomystis cincta, assembly GCA_013398075.1. Classification (NCBI taxonomy): domain Eukaryota; kingdom Metazoa; phylum Chordata; class Aves; order Passeriformes; family Notiomystidae; genus Notiomystis; species Notiomystis cincta. The sequence goes on from VZRX01021426.1 coordinate 203,537, forward strand.
TTTTGAACTGCCCTGTTAATGCTATTACTACTGTTATTTTTAGCTGTGTTTCCTAAGGAAATGGAGGGGATCAATGCCCCCCTGTAAGAATCTTTTGGCTGATTTCAGTCTCAGGTGTGTGGATGGAGGAGGGCAGTCCTACTAATGCGCTCACCCAAGGAAGGATGGGCAGAGCAGAGACATTGTCTGTTCTGCTTGATCCACCAGCTGCTGAAAGGCAGTGACCTGGGCAGGCAGCCTGCTGTGCTGGATGGCCAAACAGCACCCATGCACAGCAGGAGTGGCCGTGGTGGCTGCCAACACTCACCATGCTGGGGAGGGCATTTTGTGCTGAGTAGGGTGCACTGGTGGGAACAAGGATTGGACCTAGGCATGGTGGCAAACTCTTGAGATGTTGGGAGCAGAGGGAGGAAGTAAAACGTTGTGGTGTGAGACAGAGTGCACAGAGTAGTAGGAGAAGTTGACCTGAGATGTGCTGGCAGGTGGGCAAACTCAGAGAGGAGGAAGAGGTCAGTGCTGTGAGCAGCAGAACTAATGATGCCTCATGTTTGTGTCTCAGCCAGCAGGAAGGGTCATCCTGGGGAGCACTGGCAGAGACCTGCTCCTGAAAAGGAGACTTCTGGAGGTTAGAGACAAAAATTGCAAAAGCTTAAATTCTGCAGTTCAGAGCACCTTGCTCTCACTGTTACATGGGAGGGTCAGGAGCTGGCTGTGGTAGACCTTGTGTGAACATAGGGAAAGAAAATGGTCCCTGCTTTAAAGGGTTTGTTTAGGTCCATAGCAAGAAATCACATTGTAGACCTGGCATGCAGTCCTCCTTTTTCCTGTGTGATTGCAATTATTACATGTTGAGTACTCTGAGTTCTGGGAGGGATTTTGGGATGAGCAAAATAGGAAAAGCAATAAAAGAGAAAACAATGCAAGTGCCAAAAGGGTCTGGATGGATGGACTGATTTTTTTTTTTTAATTTTCTTTTCTTTCTAGCAAGAAAGCATTAAAAGTTCCAATTATGGGTTGTTCAGCATAGCAACAAGTCAAGGGCAATCTTGGAGGGAATTTACAGCAATAGGAAAAGTTTCTGTCCCAGAGACGGAGAGGGTTTTACTTTAAGGCTGTGGAAATCCTAGAGGCTTTTGAATGAGGAAAAGGACAAAATATTTTGAATTTTCAAAAGAGCTTTGTGCGTGTGAAGGTGTTAGGTTGATGAATGGCTTGTGGCACTTGCAACCCAACTCAAAGGCACTGGAAACTGTGTTGTTAGGATCCTTGAAGGGAAAAGACCTGGCTGCTGCACATCTCTGACACTGCTGACTCGTGTTTTAGTGCTGAGATGAGCTCAGCTGGTTTGAGCACGGTGCTAATAACAACAAGGTCATGGGTTTGGTCCCAGTATGAGCTACTCACTTAAGGGTTGGACTTGATGATCCTTGTGGGACCCTTCCAACTCGGAACGTTCTGTGATTTCTAGGGAGAGAAGCATCAGCTGAAGCACAAAATTGAGAAGGAATATGCCAATTACCAGTCAGTCACACTGGAAGCCCCATCACTGTTTCCTTGGCTCTAGCCCAACTCCACCCAGCAGGTGTGTCACAAATGAGGGGAAGCTGGGCAGGAACAAGAGATGCCAATGGTGAATTCCAGGAGGATGGAGGAACTCAGCATATAAGGCTGTGCTAAGGTGAAAGAGAATGAGCCAAGAGAAAAGCTCATGGTTTGCTTTGCAGAAGATGAGATCATTAGCTATCCCAGGCAGTTCCACTGCTCTGACTCTGTCAGAGTCTGATCTAAAAACAGGCTGGGTTTATGCTGTGTATAAAAATGAGAGGTGGCGTTTCCCTCCCCCCTCTGCTTTCCTGAGAAGGGGGAAGGCTGAAAAGTGAGAATATGTTAGGGCAAAGGTGGAAATGTGCAGGAATAAAAGTAGTGACATCTAGCAAGGCAGCAGGAGAGTAATGGAGGAGAAGGAATTTGGAATTGTTACAGTGGGGCAGGGAAGTAGGTGGGGGGTAGAAGGAGTGGGAAGTGATGCAAGAGGAAAAAGAGATGAGGAATACCCTGAGGGATGTGAGAAGGAATAGATAATATCCTGGGAGCAGTGAAAAGCAGCAGCAGGCAGGGAGAGACATTATTGAGATATAGCCCAATCTTACATTGAAAGGAATCAGCGTGCTCCAGCTGCTCAGAATACACGTGTGTAAGCTTCAGTCCTGCCTGCATGCACCTTTTCAATGATAAGGAAATGACTATCTAATTAATTAGGAATTGAGAGCATTGTTCTCATTGTCTGGCAATCCATAAAGAAAAGATGGTCAAGTGCCAGTGACTGTAAAGGAGCTGGAAGCTCAGAGAAAACTTGGGCATTTGGCAGTCTGGCTGACTGAGCTAGGTAAAGCAATGCAAAAAAATTTGGCTGGCAAAGCAATCTATTTATCCTGAAACTGGCTCATGTCACTCAGCAGTTCTCATCTTGTAGCTGCATTTTCCTTGGACACTGAGCTAAGCAAACATTCCTCTGCCTGTTTGTCTTACAGGAGAAGCTGATGTGGAGAGGGATAAGGATGCTGGGCATGTGTGGTGGTGCTGGACTGAGTCTGATAGGCTGGTCTGGCCTCTCTCTGACAGTGACTGGTGGGGAAGGTGACAAGTGCCTGAAAGGTGTCTCTACCTTCTGGGCTGTTAATGAGCATGGGAATTATAGCAGTTTCAGTAATAGAAACAATTGTTTCTATAAATTGAAGAAGGGGTGTTATGCAGGGTTTTCTTGGCCTGATTTGTGAAGGTCTGACTCAAAATGATGAGAGGAAACTGATCTGGAAGTGGAAAAAGATTCAAATGAGCATCACAGAAGTTAATGCTGATGCCCACTTTATGTGCTGCGACTCGTAGCTGCCCTTTACTTGCTTCATTCTCTGGCTCAGATGTTGCTTTTCTGCATATGACTCCAATATGCTTAGGCACTTCAAAAAAATCAAGCAGTAAATGTGATTGCCTTGATTATAAATGTCACCCAGCTTGGATGAAAGAGGAATGGCTGAGCTGGTGTAGTACATAACTGCTGGTGATTAACCACAGCAGGGAGCACCTCACAAAAAAGTGTCCAGACCTTGCTGCAGGCAAGTGTGGATTTATCCCCTGTGTATGGGTTGGAGATGGGTGTAAGTGATGGGGCTTTGAGTATCTAGTAATGATAACTCTGCATATGGATTTATTTTCCTAGGAATTGATTGGTTCTCTACTGAGTCATGTGGGGATCCTGGTCTTGCTGCCTTCTGTGGCAGAGTTCTGCTGCTTAATCACATATTGAAATTGGGAGGAGAGGAGTGAGAGCAGAGCAGTATTTCATTTCTGCCAGGTTGCATTTGCCATCTTCTAATGACTGTGTATCCTCTTGGCCCTGTGCTGGGAGCACAGAATTTTGCCAGTTATTGGTTTTATTATTTTATGCACTTCTGTAATTTTTTTCCTGTTCAGATGAGATCAGGACCAAAAGGGATGGCTGCAGTTGCCTTATCAGGCACCCTGCAATCATAAGCCCCTGTGCCATGTCCAGAATGAGCTGCCAAAAATGTGCTCACACACATTACAGGCTGTGAAATATTTTTGTGTGCTTTACAGCAGATGTAGCAGCAATGCAATAGCAGATCAAAACTCTCCAACAGTAATATAGTGTGGTGACAGCCCTTCCTGGCAAGAATTAAGGGTATTGCTAATGCAGTGGGTGCTTGTAGTAGGAAAGAGGATTTCCTTGGTAAAAGGGACAAGAAACCAACCCAGAGTCCCCCCTCTTTAGAGACAAGTGTTCCCAGGCTGTCCATCACTTCTGTAACCTTTCTCTGAACCCTCTCAGGTTCTACAAGAACTGTTGCAACCTGAGATAGCCAGTCCTGGTTATTATCTGTGTCCTTCCTCCTCCTGGTCCTTTTGCAGCTGGGCACCTTTTCTGATGGCACTGTGCTTGGCTGGGCAGTGCTGAGTTGGGTGCAGTGTCCCCAGCTCTTGTGCATAGGCTGTTGCCTCTCAAAATCCTGTGAGAGGACTTGGAGCAGCTTTAATGTGGGCTTTCCAGGATAATCAGTTGGTTTTAATTGACAGTGTCACTTATTGTGTTGGCCATCTGCCTTGCTTTGGTTAAGTCCCAGTCGAACACCCAAGAATTCTTCATGGTCTTGAGAGGCTGTTTTGTACTCTCCAAAATAATCTATGTCCTCTGCAGACTCTGTGACCCCGCCAAGAGCTCTCTTCCCACATCATTTATATATTATTTAAACCATCTGTACAGCACTTGCTTCCTTTACACTGAATTAATGTCCTTCTGAATGACTCCTGTTGTGCTCTAAACAGCCTTCTAAAATCTAGAGTCATTTGTGTATCTCTTCATCCACTACCTCCTCCTAGGACACTGAACTTAATTACATTGTGAACCCTATTACTTAAGGGTTCAGATATTGTCACTTCTTGATTTAGTTCCTGCATGTTGCTGAAAATTAAGTCAGGAATTGCTGCTTTTGCTTGTGGGTGCTTGAATTAGCTGTTCCAAGAAGCAATTGTTTAAAGAGTTGAGGAGCTGTTGTGTTCTTTGTGACAGCTTATAGGTGAATTCCCCATCTTAATTTTCTATAAATTGTGTGTTCTTTCAAAACTGCATACCCAGCTGTCTTTAGCTAGAGCCCTGATGATAGATGTGCAGCATGGGATTATAAATTTATTGTAACTCCTGGGGTTGTGAATTCATGCAGAGTTGATGGTATGATCTTCTGCACATATTTTTCCCCCTTAAGAGTTTTAAGGTTTTCTGAATTAACTCCACGGAGGTATTGAAAAGACTGCATTATTCCTTCAACCCTTTGGCTTGAACCCACTTTTCTATCTAACTTGCAGCCAGGGATTATAATATCTCATTTGATTTTTAGTGTTCCACCAAGTTTCTGTCATTCATAGTGTATTAGTCATCATCCATTGCCAAGATACCTAGTTCACCTTAAAATCAGCCTGTTTTGAGATGTTTAAAGCTAGGCTTGAAGGGGAGAGAGGGGAGTAAAAGAACAAAAAAAAAAAAAAAAGGGAAAGGAGTTGTAGAAATGCTAATGTCAAACCTTCCTCCCTCATTTAAGTCTGGGTAAGGTATTATGTGATGGGTCTTTCCTGCTTCTGTCTCCTCTGACAATGCAAGAGTTGCTGAGGGAATGTGATTGATTCCTGGGCTTGGATTTGCTGACTAAATGGTTTGTTTCTTTATCTGCTGTAATGAAAACAAGCAAATTGGAGTCAGCAGGTGAGAAAGGACCATCAGTAATTCCCCTTACTTCGTCCTGCTGTGTAAACCTGATAGGTTTGAGGGGTTGAGAGCTTTGGGGCTTTGCTCTGTGTCCCTGCTACCATAATACACTGTGCTGGGAGCAGGGCTGCCAGCTCCAGGGTATGGAAAATGAGTGCAACCTCCTGCCCCATCCCAGCACTGTCCTTCAGGATTGGCCCTTCCCTCAAGGGGGAGGGTGGGCACTGCAAAGCAGCCAAACCCAGTTTGGAAAATGGGATGGAGCATCCTGGGGAATCAGGAAGCTTCCTCCCTGGGGGAGCATACCCCATAGGCTGTGAGATCTATTTTATGATTATGCCAATCATAGATTATGCCAATCCTTTGCTGTAGGGCTCTGCAGGGAAGAGGCTGAGGGGACCTCCCACAGCTTAATCTGGTTAAACTGTTCTTCACAGGGCAGATAATCTCTGTGTCAGCATTTGTGAGTTCAGACCCACTGATGAAAGCTACTCTGCAGCCAGCTGGGAGCTGGATAAATAGGGCAGATATTGCTGAACATAATGGCTTTCAGCACTCTGTACAAACGTTTGGAAGTCAAAAAAAAAGAGCCCAGTGGAGAAACAGAGGCCAAAACTGGGTGTTTGAAACTATCCAGACGTGCCTAGTGTCTCAGATGAACACTGGGGACAGCATGAGAATTCCCGATCGTGCTTCTGGAGAATTTTGTCCTGGAACTGAGTTCAGTGGGAAATTGCTGATTCAGTGAAATCAGCATAAATTTACTGTCACCCTTCTGCCCCCTGGAAATGATGTGCATGTTTTAATCAGCTCAACGTATTTCCTTTGGCTTTATATGTTAATGTAAAAGTCAACATGGTAATAGTCAAAACCCTTAGGTCAAAACAAATGTACTTCAAACAAGTCAAAGCTAAATGTATTCTTGAATACATTGTTTCAGGCCATTGCAAATTAAGATGACACAGGCTTATGGCACATGACGTTTGACTTCCAACAACCTACTAGGAATCTGTGGCCTTATTGTCCAAAAAATGCTCGATAAGGCTCAGTTTGCTTCTCTTATTTTTAACCAAGCTCAGTTTTGATAATGGCTGTGGGGCTGACAGCTCTCAACAACGAGCCTTAATGCATTTCTGCAACTCACATCTTTAAAGCTTGATGTGTCCTGGCAACTCCTCCCCCGTTTCTGAAGCTATCTTTTATCCTTTTTTTTTTTTTCCTTCTCCTTTCAAAGCTTCTGATGTTTCCTAGGTAGACATGAACTACATCTATCAAAGCCCCAGTTTAGCAGCGAGGTGGATGGTGGGGTCTGCAATGCAGCCCATGTGGTTTCCCACACATTGCTGGCTCCCAGCCCACCCCTTGTGCAGGCTTGGAGGGTTTGTAGCATGCTCAGGCTGCCTGTGACAGCCCATCCAGACTGCACAAATGACAGGAGGCAGTGCCTGAGCTGGCACAGGACCTTACTGCAGCCACCAGGGTTTGCAGGAGGGGTAGAGATGAAGCCTGGAGGGAGTAGTGGCTTTTGGATCCCTGTTCAACCCACCTGTCCAAGACATGTGATATACTTTCAGGTGGTTTTGGGTAGGAGTCTGCTTGCAAGCTCACCTTAGAACAGGCACAGCCCTGCAGGAAACAAGGAAGGGAAGAGTCTCCAAGGCTTCCTGCTTGTCCTCCTGCCATCCCTGCAGGAGTGGAGAAGGCAGAGAGGGTGAGAGTTCCTAGTCCTCCTTACTCTTTTGTTGGCTGCTGTTTCTCAGAACAGGTGAGCAAGCAAAGGCCTGTGCTGGGAACTGGGCAGGAGACAGGGCTGCTGCTTTCCCCTTCATCACAGCGTGGAGGAAGGGCTGACAGAGAGGATCAAACATGCCAGGGGTCCTTGCTGGGCATAAGCAAAGGTGTATCTCACCAGAAATCATGGCAGCATGAGCCTTGTTCCCACAGAGCAGAGCCTGGGGTGCCCCTTCTCCTGTATCCCCCCCAATGCAGAGCGATGTGGGGCAGCTGGGGGAAAGCAGAATGCAAACTCCCTTCCAGAGCTGGAGTGCTGCAAGGAGAGGAACAAGTAATGGAAATTGAAATGCAAATTCTTTTTCTGAGTGTAGAAAAGGCCCCCATAAATCAGGAGTGACAAGAACACAAAGACACCATCAGGATGCATTTGCACAATCAAGGGATGTTTCATATATCTGAGAGAACCAAGGCACAACCTCCGCTCCTGAAATAAACTAAATCCATTTTTTCTCATCAGTGAAACAGTCTCTAAGATTCCCTGTTTGAAGAGCAACAGAAAAACAGAAAGGAGATTTGAGCTAAATTTTACCCAGATGAGGCATGTTTTCCAATCCAGACAGGAAAATATTTGTTTTAAAGGGTCAGTGAAAAATAAACAGTTCCTCTCTCCCTTCACATCCAGCAACATAACAGGGATCTGCATTTTTTTCCTCTAAATTTGTCATCATCAACCAAATGGTACAGCTGTTGAGAACCTTGATGATATAATTGTGTAGTCTAGAAACAGAGGAATGTCATGGCAAAGAAAGAGAGCAGAAATGCTTCAACAGAGACTCTGTCCACAGAACACCAGAAAAAGGAGCCTGGCAGCATGGAGAGCTTGTTCCAAGGTTTGAACCTAACACTGTAGCTAAACATTTCACTAACCCATGCACAGGGTGATGAGGCAAGCTGGAGGTGCTGCTATAAGAAGAGGTGGAAGTTTTAATCTGAAATCAGAAGTGACAGAGCTGAGTGACTGAATTTGGTCAAGCAAGCCCTGCCCTGGATTTTAACTTCACTCTTCATTATTCTGTCACAAGCCCCAAATCCATCTGCCTTTTGCTGTAGTAACTGATAAAACCCCTGTGTCTCACTATCTTCCATGTTAGGCTTGAGACCAGTCTTTCAGGCTCACTAACTGGCTTTCCTAATAAACAGTGTGTGCTGGGTGTCTCTCTACTCCCACTTAAAGATTTCTGAGGAGCCTAGCTCCCATAGGTGAGATATCTCTATCCCAGCCTTGCTGTCAGGAAGTTTTTTGGGCAGTTTTCAGTGAGTGTCTTAAAACCAGGTTGAGTCTGCCCAGTGCTATCTTTGCATTACAGAAAATGTGATTAAATATGTGCATTAAATAAGTGGTGTCATGAATCAGCCATAACAAATCTGTGCTCTGCTTTTGACTGCACTTGTGTGCTCCTGTCCCTCATGTAGTGTTGGGTCACCCTGGCAAGACTGAAGCAGTTGCCATCCTCTGTTCCCCTGGTTTAAGGCCAGACTGGATGAGGCCCTGAGCAACCTGATCTAATGGGTGGTATCCCTGCCCACAGTGGTTGGAACTAGAGGGTTTTAAGGTCCCAGCCAAACTAAGCAATCAGCTAAGGTATGATTCCATGTTGATATGTTAAATGGGTGTGGAGCTCCACAGACTGATGGAATTACAGGCTATTCCTGCCCAGTGTACAAATATAGGACCCTTCTGAAAAGCCACTGTGTGGTAAGCACTGGAGTTGTCCCAGTTTGTATTTCCTTCAGCCATTGTCCTCTGCTGTTCCAGCTCTAGAGTGGGGATTAGGGCAGACAGGCTTAAGTGACGTGATTTGTACTGGGTTAAAACTTCCAATTGAGTTATGCAGGTTCTGTGTTAATAAAACCTTTCCATTACGCCACCACATGCTCTAAAGCACATTAGAAAGAGGCTGCATTGTGAAGGGCTTGGGGAATTCAGATCTGCTTTCCCGCAGCTGTTTTTCTGTTCCTGCCAGGGTTAGGTGCATAATGTGCCATTAGCTTCCATCTGCCAGGGCTGGAAAGAACCATCTCTGTTTCTAACAGATAGCCCATGATAAACTTCCCAACACTAAACTGCCTTTTTTTTTTCTTTTTTTTTTACTTTTTTTTTTTTACTTTTTTTGAGCCATTTCAGAACTAAAGGGAAGCAGGAGAATTGCTAGAATGTGGGAGGTTCCACCTATGGAAGGGTGATTCTCCCTGCTGGATCAGGTACAAAACTGGTTGTATTTCCATAGGAATGCCATGTGTTTCATGGGTTTCTGGTCTCCTCTGCCTTGGTTGCTTTACCCCAGCCTTGTGCTGTGTCTCACTGGCCTGCTAGTGGAACTGTCAGTGAGCTCTGGAGTGAGAAATGAGAAGCAAAACCTTGCCCAGAGTGATCACAGTGTCTGGGCAAAAAGGAAATGTTATGCTACTCTTGCCCCAAACAAGCAGACAAACCTGTATGTGCATATCCATGCTGCTCCCTCTTGATGTAATAGGTAAGAAAACAAGCATGGATTCCCAGTTTAGTTGCTGTTGAGACTAGAGGTGAGGTAGTGGAGATTTGATGGGATCTGAGAGGAGGAGATGGCTATCTAACTCAAGTTGTCAGGGTCTTAACTGCATTTGGAGAAGTTCTCTGTGCTGTGGACTGACAGGTGGCTGCTTTACTCAGGACCCTGTCTGTGAGGATGGAGGGATTTGCTGGCTTCAGTGGCTTTGGTTTGGACATTGATGGTGGTAGTTACAGGAGAAGGTGCTAAAGGATCACAGCAATTCCTTATGCAGAGCCCAGGGTTTCCGTGCAAGGAGGAGAGATAATGATGATTTCTCATTTCTCAGTCTCTTTTAAGTTATGGTTAACTGAGGAAAGTTGAAGAGTTCTCAAACATGGGAAGGAAAGGTCCTCTCAAGAGAGAGATTAAGTTTTCAAATAGGTATGAATGGTTTTAAACTTTGACCATTTAAAAATAAGTGCATCAAATGTGTCACCAAAAATCCTGGGCATTCTGTGTGAAGAAACAAATCACTTGACACACCATCAAACCACCTGAATGCACATGCCTTTCCAGGGAAAGACCTCTATCAGCTGATGATTTTCCTGTGTATGTGGCTTGTATCCTTGTGTATGTTACATATGCATAGGCATAGCTACTTGGGAAAGCTGTAATGCAGCAGCCAGTAATGGGGCCAACATTAGTCTATCCCTTCTTTTTTATCCACCTTCAAACAAAATCCTGTCAGGCAGCATCTAGGAAGCTGAAAGGAGGAGCATGAGGGGAAAAGTGTGACTGCTAAGAGGGGAGGAAAGGATCAAACATGTATGTGGAGTCCTTGTGGAAGTGATCTTAAAGCACAGAGACAGGACCACTGAGAGCTTTGTATGTGACAGTGCAGCCTGATGTGACAATTTCATTCATCCAAATTGTCATTTGGAAACTTATGGTTCTGTGAGGTTGAAAAGTTTTTTTTAAGCTTTGCTGAAGTTAATTATCCCAGAAAAATGAAGCCAAACTTAAAGAAAAAATTATACTATGGGTCACTGTGCACAAAATACTAGTACAAATTTGATTTTCCTTTGTGCTCTCCTCCCCAATTTTAGTGGCAGGTGGGTGGGAAGAGTGCAGAGTGAGGGAGGGTGATGAGGGGAAAATTGCTTTATTAGTCTGGTGCAGCATACAGGGGTTTGAGTGGGTGTCTGGCTCCAGACTTGGCACGCTGGGAGTGCCCTGGGCCCCAGCACTGCCTGGCAAGGGTGCCCATGGGGCTGCAGAACCTCAGCCACCTTGCTGTTAGCTGGGGATTTGTCATCCTCCCTGATGGCAGCGGGGTTGGGGCAGAGCTGGCTTTAGGGACAGGCTGTCCTTCCTGTGAAAAATGGGAGCTCTTTGGCAGTTGCTCTTTGAGATTTACTGTGGGTCCACAGTGACCATCTCCTCACGGTGTGCCAAGCCTGTCTTTACCATCCTGACCTATGCTCTGGTTTTTCTTTTCCTTCCACTGCCTCTCATAAATAATCCTAAAGCTCTTTAAACACAGGGAGGTTAAGTGGGTGCCCAAAGTGTGCCTGAGAGGGGGCTGTGCTGTACGTGCTGTGCAGGTCTGATGCCTCCTGCCTCAGCCACAGGTACAGCAGCTCCTCTTCCTGAACAAAACAGTGCTGCAGAGGGGCTCCCCCTTTTCCAAAGAGCTGTTATGACAGGGCTGTCCTTTCTTTTCCTCGCTGATAAATGGTGGCTACAGCTGCTTAAAGGAAAGTATTTTTGACCCTTACCCGACTCAGATCAAACCAAACATCCGTCCTGCACAAAACAGCATCCCATGGGGATGGGCACTTGAAGCAGTGTGCATCCTGGCAGCAAAATGGATGAGTGCTTGGGGCACAGGTTATTGCCAGGCATACAAGAATCTGTAGAAAGATTCAAGACTTATCTTGAAATACAAGGGTAGATTATGAGTAAGGAGCTAAATCTTCTGTGGTAGTTTTTCCTACTACCTCTGTGACTCCATGTCTGACTGTATCTGGGCAGAAAGAATCATTCTCAGATGAACAAAAAGATTGTGTAGAGAAGATGAGTTTTATTAAGTCACTGCTAGGTGTGTTTGAAAAAGGATACTGCATTGTAGGCTTTGAAAAATAAATTTGCAGAAGTTGATGGGCTTTTCAGCTGTAGGTGCCCTGAGTCTAGCAGTGGGTGGCATGTTATCTTAGAGAACAGCACATGAAGATACTGCTCCTGATGGGTCCTTTGACAGGGCTGCACAGGGCATGAAGCAGCCATCCTAATCCACCAAGAACTAATTTATCACATATATCTGGTCACGCTGGTGCTCCTCATTCACAATGTCTCATCTTGCTGAGCTGGGTGGGTTATCAATAATTTGGTGACTCTCTGTGCCTTGGCAATCTCCTGATCCAGGGAATGAAATGCCTGCATCATGATGCAGCCTTCCCTGCAGTGGACCTTTGCAGGCACCTGAGACCCTACTGGAGCCCTGCCCTCTGGTCAGGGGAAGATGGCTGGGTTTTGTACTCTGCTCACCAATGTTTTGTACTAGCTATGTCCCAGCTAAGCAATCATCTCTATTCCATCCTTGTGGTAAAGTCACTTGATTGTGAAAAGCGAAAGGGAAGTTTTGGAAGTGTTCTGTGGAAGTGATGTAGATAAATATCACAGAATTATTTGAGTTGGAAGAGACCTTACAGATCATCTTGTTCCAATTCCTCTGCTGAGGGCAGGGACACCTTTCACAAGACCAAGTTGCTCAGAGGCCCATTCAATTTGGCCTTGAACACTCCCAGGAAAAGGGACTGCTTCTTTGTGCAACCATTTTCAGTGCCTCACCACTCTCAATAGAATCATACAATGGTTTGGGTTGGAAGGGACCTTAAAGATCATCCTGTTCCAACTGCCCTGCCATGGGCAGGGACACCTTTGCAGTGGCAGTATTAAATCAGTGTGCCCTATGGAGAGGAGGCAGGAATGTGAGGGTAGCTGACTAGTGAAGGTAATGGAACCTGCATGGGACAGGGGAAATGCACATCATCCCTTGGTGCTCAGAAATTAATGGGATGGTGGATGTCTGTGAGGTAGTGAAGAGTAATCCAGTAAAGAAGCAGCTCCTGCAGAGTCAGACAGAATGGGGGATGGTTGTTAAAAGTTAAAACTAAAAGGCTCATAAAAGACTCTGTGAAAAGAGAAAAGGAAACACTTGGCATGGCTAGAAAGGAAAGATGAGGAATAGGCTGGGCTATCACCAATGTGTCCAAAATGAAGTGAGATTAATGCACAACCAAAATTTCTGACTGGAAACAGTACAGGGAGAAATAAGTGAGACTGTAGATAAGAAGAAGAAACATGTATTTCCAGAGGCTGTCAAAAACTGTAGAATAAATAGAGTGTGAAGTTGAAGCTATATGAAAACAAATAGGTCACAGGCATACAAATGTGGTACCAGTCCTAAATCTGAGTAGAGGCGATGAATACAACAGGCAGAAAGACATCAAAGAGGCAGTAGAGCTGTGCTGTGCTGATTGATGGAAGCTTTAGCTAGCCTGCCCTATTAGCAACATGCTGTGTAGGAACTGCCTTCTTCAGAGATGGTCCTTCTGCAGTCAGTCGTGTTGGTAACTTGTGCTTAGACAGCGTGCTTCTATTAAAGGAACCTGGAGTGCCCTTGGAAGGTAGCAAATTCTTTGGCAGTTTGGGAAAGAGAGAGATGTGTGGGTGTTAGACTGGTTTTAGCGTTACACTATCACAACTATGGGCTGAATTTCATCTTGAGGTCCCAGTGAAGGTATCAGTGCAAGATGGAGGTAGAGAGCGTGCATCTTCTGGCTCTTGTCTGTTCATCCACTGCACACCTGAACATCTCTGGATGCAGGGAGCCCTGCATTTATGGCAGTCTATATGTAGTACATTACCTGCCTCTACAAATGGAACTGGACTCTTCTCCCATTGTTCTCACAAAATATTTTGGGGAAAATAATTTTCCCTGTGAGCACTGTCCTCATCAAATGCAGTAGTAGTTGAGACAGAGAATGATCTTAGGTTAAAGATGCTGGAGAACACTTTGGGAGACTCTTGCTCAGTCCCCAGCTGTGCCCCATGTCTCCTGTCTGCCCTTGGGTAAATGCATTCATTTCTCTGTGCTCCTGCTTCTTGTGTGCAAAGCAGAGATCATAATGCCTCGTTAGCCTGTCCTGTTCAGTTAGATTAAAAACCCTTTGGAGCAGGCAGCATGTTCTACCGCATGTTTATGTAACATTTTGCATAATTTGATCTTGGCTAGCATCATCTAGGACACGTGGAGATACCTCATAAATAATACTAATAATATTTTAATATTGTTAATGCTTAGCACATTCACAGCATTTAACCTCCCCCTAAAACAGCACTCAGCACTGTCGACATCGCAGTGATTGAGCATGAGTCATGTTGGCTCCTTTCCCTGGCATGGTGCAATCTGTCAACTAGCCAGAAAACTCAGGTTTTAGTGCACATGTACTGGGTGTCAGGAACACCTGGATCTCAATGCTGCCCTAGCAGTAACTTACTGTGTCGTTGCTGGGTAATGTTGTTTGGTTTGTTGTTTTTTTTTTTTAAAGTGGGCTCTGGTCTTTGGCCATCTGACTTGAGATGATGAGAGCCAGAGGCTCGGAGGCTTAGAGCTTCATTAATCCTGTTGGCTGTATTAGAAATTAAAAGTATTGCACACTCATGAAAACCAGTCTCTAAGAACTTCATGCATTGGAAAGCCCAAACTAGGGGACACTTTTAAAAAACCCTGCTCCTCTTCTGCTTGCTTTCTTGTAAGAAGCTCATGCATTGGAAAACACAAACTAAGGGACACTTTTAAAAAACCCTGCTCCTCTTCTGCTTGTTTTCTTATCAATAACAAAGGGGAAGTATTTATGTACCTGTAAGAGGTAGATGTGGAATTTAGCGAAAGTTCACACAGTGTCTTGAAGGAAAGTACTAGACAATTTATGTAATCTCATTTTCACTGACTGCTCTTTGTTGCAGGATGTAAGAGAAGTGATGGAAAAGAGACCAAATGTATTAGGAGAGTGCTGACACATCTGCTCACCCACCACAGGGTCTCTTTTCCTCCTCAGATGAGAAGCTTTAAATGCTCAGAATCTTTCCCACCTTTGTCACAGAGCCACATCAGGACCTTCCTTTTCAGGAGTGCATCCATAGCCCACTTGTGCCCTCGAGGAGGTTCCAGCAGCTGCTGTGAGCCTGTATGCTGGCTGAAGCTCCTAGCTTCCAGTTATCTGCTGAGACAGATTGGCTCAGTCATTTGCAGTCTTTTCTCCAGGCACGTGTCCTGCAGGACATCAGTGCCAAATCTTCCAGAATACCCTCTGGGAACCAGGGTAGAGTGGCCAGCTACAAACCTTCCAAAAAATTAAAAACACTGAGAGGAAAAAGGTGTGTTCAAAATAGGGGGTGTTGGCAACTTAAACTCTGAAATTAATGTTTTAATTACAGCCAATAATGAAGCAAACAACAGGAGCTCATACCCAGCTCTCTGTTATAGCCCTGCATTTTTCCTAGACTGTATGCAATTTCTTCTGAGTGGCCTTACCCGAGCACTCCCCACACTTCTGAATTAATCTTTATTTACTTTGCTGCAAAGCTTTGTCACCACATGTCTTTTTTTTCTGTACTGAAGCACTCGTCAGAAAAGCCTGCTAAGCCAAGCACCGAGCACAGGATTTAGTGATGCTCCAGCCACAGAAAATATCATGCTGCTGGGAGAAGAGAGGAAGGATAAAGCCACTCTGCCTTTCCCTCTGCCCCTCTCCTCTAGGACTTCTGCTGGAGGCAGGGTACCCTCTAAGATAATTTAGCCTTGAAAATGGGCTGTCTGGAGGAGCAAGGTGCCCACTTGCACATCCTTCACCAGGTGATGTGCTGGGGTACAAGATACTGCCCTGAAAGCTGCAGAGAAAAGAGCCCCTGTGCAGAAGGCCATACACACATTTTGAAACTGCCAGAAGGTCCATAATCTGCCTTTTGTGTTTTCATTGTCATCCTCACATTCCTGCAAGGCAAAATGACCTGTTATTAACGATGACCTGTGCTCTCTTCAGACATACTTGAGTTGTACCTCCCTCTAAGCTCAGCTTGAACTTGTGTGGCCTTTGACAGGGATAGGTGGGAAGCTGCAAAGAATGGAAAAGGCAGTCTTTAACTTCTGAAAGCTACTATGGATTAGAAAGACAGCAATGCTGAACAGAGAGACCAGTGCAAGGAAAAGGAACAGGAGCACAATTACTGGTTTTGGTGGGCTTTTGCCCTTTAGTGCTGGTGAGGTTTCTTCTATCCTACTTCCTCTCCAGGGAAATGGCTTCTTATTCAGACATTCCATCATTCCTTTGTATTTGATGTAAAGCTCAGCACCCAGGACTCAAATCTGTCCTTCACATGTCTGTGCCTCCAGTCTTGGGGAGGTGGCTCCCAGCTCAAGCCTGGGCAGTGACTGGGATCTGCATAGCAGCAACTTCTTCAGGAAATTCGTTGGAATATCCTCTTCATGCCCCACAGATGGTTTCCCAAGGCCCACTGAATCTAAAACCCACAAGAAGAGAACAAACCCTACACCCATTCATAAACAAACCTGACAACATTAGGAGCAGTAAGGAGGCATGAAAGTAAGGCTTTCCTTTTTAAAATTTCTCTTCCCTGCCCTCCCAAATCTATCATCTCTAGTTCTTTCCCCTGCCTTTCTTGAAACTGAGTCACACAAACACTGCTGTTATGGTGCTGTATTTATTTAGTGGGCCCACCTAAGATGAGGACCCTGTTCAAACCTATCATGATATGAAGGCAAAAGAAGGGACTGCAGCACTATCAAGCTGTTCCATCAGTTTGACAGGTGCTGAGGAACACTTACACAACTTTGGATGAAGCTGTTGGGTGACAGGGCAATGAAGCACAGAAGTAGAGGGAGGACTGGGAGATATTTTATTTTTTCCTTTCCCCTTGAAAAATACTATTTTTATACTTTAGAAGGAAATTTCCACCAAGTAAGTTTGACCATAGCTAGATTAAATCTGATAAGAAGTGGCTTAGGCTCTGGTTAGAGAATGGTGACTCCATGAGTCTCTCTGATCATGTCACTTCCTGGGCTTGTGGATGATGGGGCACTGTATGAGAACATTCAGCTACACTGGTAAAATTCAGATTTTGTCATTCTGGAGCACATTACTAATTGAAATCACTTTTGGACTACAAATACCTTCCTGGTTTGGCCTGCCAAGTTCAGCCCTTCTCTGGAGCAGGGGTCCAAAAGCAAAGACTTAGCTCTTCTAAGGTCCCTACTTTGCCACTGGTGTCAATAGGGAATTACTTGTGCTATGTAAAGCATCAGTAAGCAATGAGAACTTTCAAATTTGGACCCCAGTTTTTGTAGTTCAGGGGTTTTTCTCAGCTGGTCCTACTTTGGTGTCTGTTACTCCTATGACTCCATTTGCAGCAGGAAGCAACTGCTGAATCTGCCACTCTGACTAGGAGATTTTGGAGCAAAACTCTTTCACCTGTCATACAGCATAATAATGTTCCAAGCTGCAGTCCTACTGCCTCCTGCTGTGACCTTGTTGAAGCTCCTAATGTAAAGCCAGGTCAGGTTTTGGATGGCAATCTCCAAGGCCGAGCCAGAATGCTGCAGGAGGCACCATTTGGGAGTCAGCAGGAGGTGTGATTCCTCAAGTCAGTCTTGAACTGGTTCCACAGCATGGTGGAGTATTGCTTTCCTGGCAAGAAAGACACGGGCAACCGCAACCCCAGCCATCTGAGGATATTAAAAAGCTCTTTCTCCAGGAACAGTCATTACCTCTAATACCCTGCTTAAGTTTAAACTCAGATAATTACTTTCATCTGACCTAAAAAAAGGTTCTCAGGTGGGTTTTTTCCTAGGTACTGTATTTTTTCATGCTTTCTGTAGTAAACAGCTTTGTAGGAACGCTGCACACTGTTAAGCAGATGCTTTGTTGCACCCTGAAAGATAGATGCAATTTGGAAGGTGGGTCATTATCAGCTGAGAAGCCCTGGGGCTCAGCTGCTACAGGCAGGAGGTAATCATTAATGGCAGGGCTGTGGAGCAGCATTGATGGAGATGCATGGTATTGGTGAGCTCTTTGAATAATTCGTGGTGGGATCTGCACACCTCTCCTGGAGAAACACCAGGCTGCTTCACAAGACCAGTGTGCATCCATGTAAATGGTGTGAGAGCCAGCCAGAATTCTTGGTGTCACTCATGCTGGCTTTAGTACCAGGGAGTCCTGGTGGGGAAGGAAGGGTACCTTAAAGCAGCCTTGCTTTTCCCTGCAGCTCCTGTTTGATTAGAGGCCCTACACCAGGTCAGAGATCTCCTGTTGTCTACCTATTTCTGGAGTATCTAAAGACTTGTCTCATTGTATTAATACCTCTGTTTATTCTTCAGGTTCCTTCTTAGCCTCTTAATCGTCACTGTATGTTTTTCCTGACAGAAATTTCTTTCTATTATTATTGGTTTTAGTGGACTTGAGAATTTAAAGGACGCATTTAAAATATCTGAATAAATTGTTATGGAAAGAGTTTTAAGTTTTTTTCATTTTGTTTCTGTAATGAAAAAAGCAAACTTAACAAAAGTTTTGTAAAGCCATCTTCAATCCTTGCCAAACTCTGAAGGGGAATATGATGTGATGCTTGAGAAACAATTGACTTCAATTCAAATTTAACTTAGAACCTAATGAAAACTGAGCTATGCAGCCAAAAGCCAGTGTGGCCTCATACAGCACCCACTTTCTGAGCAGCCCTTGGAAGTAAGATCAGAGAGTCTGACCTGTGGTACTTTGGTTTTCTGGTGTTTATCTGATTTAACATGGGAACAACTGAGTCTTTGTCTTTTGCAACTCATCTGTTCTTGATAGAAAATACCTTCCAAAGGGCAGAAACACAGAAGCATTTCCAAGCATTTAAAATTTCTCTACTGCCTCCCTCTTCTGCAGTTTCTTGTCCTGCCTCCCAGCAACACCAACACAAGTCATCCCCAAAGCCTCTCACACCAATGTAAGAGTTTCACTCTGTTTGGCAGTACTACAGTCCTTTCCTTGGCATCAATATTACTGAAGACTTGAAGAACTTAGCAATGCTTATGCAAGTTCAGGTGCTCCTCTTTCACAGAAGAGTGTAAATGATGACATGATGAAAGCAAACATGTACAACATTGCGAGAGCATGTTGACCTCGAGTGCTTGAAAAAAGCTTTATAAACTGCTCCTTGTGGCTTGGCCACCATGAAATCCCAACACTGCAATTCTGGGTGTTGGCATTTGATTTCCATCAGAAACTCAGAACTCAAAACCAGGGTGTTCCATGTCGGGTCAAAAAAAACCCAACCTTTTTTTTTCTGTTATGTTGAAATTTTTGTTTGCACTAAAAAAGACAAAGAAGAAATGTCTTTCCAAAGTAGGATTTTTAAAGTTTCTTGTTCTGAAAAATGTTTTGATTGTTTTGATCTATTTGAACACAAACACATTTTGAGAGGTATTTTCCTTCAAGTGAACACAGTGTTACATTCAACTTCTTCTAGTGAGTTAGCTCAGCAGATTGAGGCTGAAGAGAGAGAACCTTATTGACTGCCGGCTTGTTTTGTAGGAAAAGACAAAACTCCCATGTATCAACACAGAAGGAATAAAACCCCACAAAAGCTGAGTGGTGATAAGAAAAAGTGGGAGGGGACAAAGAGTGAAACTTGCCTGTGAAAACACTTGCAAAAGACCAACAACAATTAGGTAGAGAAAATGAGCATTTCTTTCCTTGGGGCCATTGCTTTCTCTGACCTTTACAACAAATCATTCCTTCCATTATAAATGGAATATTAGCTGTCCTGCTTCAAGTGCACTATCCTACTGACTTCTTGCAGGACAGTCACAAAGCAGGGGAGGAAAGGAGGGAAGGGACACAGCTCTGTACACAGCTTGTCTCAGAAGGAGGGAAAGAAAACGTAATCACTGCAGACTGGAAGGACAGGGTGAAACAATTTAGCTGGTGGAAAGGTTGGGAAGAAGGTGGGGAGGAGCACAAAGGGGAAGCAGAGAGGAGTGCTCCTGCAGATGTGATGCCTGGAGCCTGCCAGGCACCAGCTCAGAGGTGGGAGGCCACAAGGAGGTGGTGGCTGATGTTTGGGGTGCATTGCATGGGGCTCCATGTTCCCACTGGAGTCACTGAGCTGCTCTTCTCTCCATTTTGGGGCAGGAGCAGGTTCTGCCATGACCAGCCATAGTGCAGGGCTGGCTGGCTTTCCCCCCTTGCTGTAAATGCTTTGTAGTCAGGCATTTCTCTGCATGTTAAACAGGTCTGAGATATTCAGGACTTTAACTGGCACAAGGCATACCCTAGGAGTAGTTTGGAAATAGCAGCAGGAAACACTGAGGGATTGTCATGCTTATAAAGCTTATATATTTTCTGTGCTGTCAGGAGTGCCAGCCTCTGGGGGACTACTTCTGCCTCTGCAGATGATGATGAAAGGAGAGGGAACCCCAAAGTACTGTTTCATTTTGATCTGTGGTATTTTTGTAAGTGATAGAAAATTGAGATTAAGGTCAATCCCAAGAACCTTAACTGGTACTCATCTTTTTAGGTGCAAGGTATTTACAGCTCCAGCACAGCAGATGTTTCTTCTGCTATTTGTCATTCAGGAATTGAGCCCAAAAGCTTTGCCTGTCTCCCATCACCTGTTTCTAGCATCATCTTCCATTATGCATAGTTGTGTTATCAAGCACTACCACAAAGCATGTCCCAGAAACATCTGCATATCTCCTTAACTGTCCTGTAGCCTGTGGCTTTCAGCACACCCCAGGTGGTTTGGGGTGAATAATAGGTCTCTCCTGGTGTGTGCTGGTGATGCATGTCCCTGTTGAATGTATCCTCATCCCAGAGTTGCCCTGTCCATAGGAGAACAGGGTCCATAGATGCACAGTGGCTGTCTGGCCAGGCCCTGCTCAGGGTGCAGAAGGACAAGGTTGGCACCCAGCAGCAAAGAAAAGTCTTGCTGCCACAGGCAGGCACCAGCTATAGAACCAGTGCAAGCTTTTTAGGCAAAATACAGTTAATTTAGATATGGATCTTGATGTCCCCAGACAGTGCTGAAATAAACAAATTTTTTTAAGGAGGAGAGAGTTATGTGGATAAAGAGACTTAGCCCATGGTTACTCAATGATCCTTGTGGATCCTTCCAACTGAGAATATTCTGTGATTAACTCAGGAGACACTTCTTTTTTGCTGTATTTCTTTTTTCAAATGAGGCCCACAGTCCTTTTATCTGAAAGGGTTTGAATCAGCTGTGAACTGTGAAAACCCCCCTTCCCTTTAAGGGCAAGTTATTACATAGTGGATTGCTGTGAATTTTCTGGTGCCTTCCTCCAAAGCACCTTGAGGTGGCCAAGGAGAGAAGCTGGCCATGGGCAGAAATGGCGTGGGTCTCCTTTTAGTTTCCCAAACCACCTGCAGGCCCCAAAACTCACTGGGAAACATGTTGGGAATGAGGCTGTGGGAAGAGAGAGAAGCAGTGAGGAAAGGCTGGAGTGGGGCGGGGAGAACATGTGCATGGGTTTGCTTGTAATTAGGAGATTTAAACTTTGAAAGAAGTTAATTAATAATGAAACTTCTGACTGAATGATGCAGATTATGAAGACTGGCTTTGTCAGCAGCTGCAATTAATTATAGGCTCAGGCACAGGGAAAAGGAGGGGGTGAGGGATGTGGGAGAGGGGAGGCATCACCAAAAGAAAGATGATAAACCTGGCTGCAGGCTGTTGCTGTGGTGACAGGAGGCAGTAGCTGTGGTTGACAAGGGTGACACATTGAAGGCAGCAGATAGTCCTAATTACCCCCTCCACCGACCCAAGCAGGCAACAACCCCTCCTGATTCGGGGTAGGAGATGCTCTGGCCTTCTCCTTGTACTTTCTTCCTTTCTGCTGCAGGTTGGGCGTGCTTTTTCAGGGTTTCCAACTGCTCTGAAAGGAGAACTGTGGGGCAGTGGATTTGTCTGTTATCACTATAATAGCCTGGCAATGGCCAGTGGTTCTGCAGCATTTTTAGGAAGCCTGGACAAAGCTGGAAGATTTTGAGAGCAGATGTCTGAAAAAGCAGGGGAGAAGAAATCATCTGCAACTGGCCATGGCTTTTTGAGCAGGCAGATGAGATGAGATTGCACACCTGGGCTAAGTTTCAACCTTTTTGGGAGCCCTGGCCATGGCTTGTCAGGTCTTGTGCTTTAGGGTCTCATCAGATGCCAACAGCACCCTGCCATGGTCTGCATGGCCTCGTGGGGGGCACTGCAAGGGCAGTGAGAGAAACATGGAAGCATGCTGCCCTGACATTGATGCTGCCAAAACACGTGCATGGAAGTCTAGACCTGTGTTAAATAAAAACTCTTGGCTTTCCTGAGTTTGGCTGAGTAGTGCTCTCTGCCTCCAGTTCTCTTGTGTTATGCTTTCTGGAGAAAAAAAAAACCAACTGGCTTTAAAAACAATCTCTGCTTTTCATTTGTTATACAGTAATTTAATCCAAGAATGTTTGAGGCCCTGGTTTTGTCCACATATCCTCTGACCTCCTTATGCCCAGGGAGAAGGACTTTTGCAACCAGCCTGCTCTGAAACTGTTTTGGCCCCTTGAAGAATGTAATTCAGCATTGATCCCTCTATCTACCTCTAGACTTCACTGGTGCTGCCTTTCCAGTAATTGTCAAAGCATCTGCTGCAAAAGGGAGAGGCTGAGAGAGCTGGGGCTGCTCAGCCTGGAGGAGAGATGGTTTAGGGAGATCTTGTCTATATGTATCAATACCTGATGGGAGGAATAAGGGACACAGACTGCTCAGTGTTGTCCTGTGGCTGAGCAAGAGGTAACAGGCACAGCCTGAAAAGTGGGGTATTGTCCTATTTAAACTTAAGAAAACACTTCTCCTCTGTGTAAACAGTCAAATGCTGGAGCAGGCTGCCCAGAGAGGTTCTGGTGCCTCTATACCTGAACATAATCAAACCCCAAGTGGATGCAACCCTGAGCAGTCTGCTGTAGTTGATGCTACTTTGAGCAGGGGAGGTGGAAAAGATGACCTCAAGATGTCCTTCCAACATCAACATTTCTGAGGTTCTGTAACTGATCAAGGACGCCAAACAGATTTGGAAGAGTCCAGAAAAGAACTGCATTCTTATCTGAAAACTGTGTGAGCTCATGGAAACCTCTCAAATTGCTTTGCTGGACTTGGGATCAGATCATTAAAGAAATGTGCAAGAGAGAGGAAGGTGGGAAGTTGAAGTTGGGCTGCACAGACCCCTGAGTGAATTCACTTTGTGCCTTTTTGGTGCATTCCGCTCAGAAAAGGCTCTGGTTTTGAAGCCTACACTGAGGGTGGGCTTCATGTGAGTTACCTTGTAGAGCACTTTGTGAGGGAGAGTGATAACACATTCTTGAAATCACCTTAGAGAGTAATTGGAACAGTAGAACCAAGTGCCCTGCTCTTGTCTGATTTTGCAGCTGAAGGTAGCTCACCACAAACCAGGTGGGGGAGAAGAGAGAGAATTAATGATCTCCTAGATCAGATTGTGCAGTTTAGTCATAAATCACTGTCAGAGAATGAGCATGGAAGAGCTGCTCAGAACAAACCACCATCTGAAGTTTGATGTCTTTCAGAAGTGATCAGAGATACAGGCCACTGCTTTAGATTCAGTACTGAAAGGACTGAAAATGGTTGCACTCAGTGGGCTGTATTTTAAATAGACCATTTCATGGCTCTTCTATTAAAAAAAGATAAACTTGTCTGACAGTGGAAACTGGGCAGAGGTGTTGTTGGGAGGTGTGTAAAATACCCATGAATGTTTCTGCCAGAGGTTGGAGGTCTATTCACTCTACATCACTGCTTTGCAAGGGGAACACTGGAAAGGTATTTCACAAATGCACCCACTTTCAGAGCTAAAATACTGTAAATGAGTTCTTGGATAAGCATCTATCAGGCTTTAAAACTCCTTCAGGAGAGGAGGAATGGTAAAGAGGGGGAAGTTAGAGTGTGTAGAGAACAGAGGTCACACAAACACACCATTTTTAGCCACTTCTCTAATACATAAATGAAGTAGCACTTGATGAAATTATAAGACAACAAATTAATAATAAATAGGAAGGAACAGTTTTTAATGTAAAGTATAATTAGCCAATGTAGCTCAGGGCTGCCAACTATTATCAAAGCAGATATTTTACTAAGATTATCAACAAAGGATCCAAATGAATAAGCAAAGCATCTGCAGGGGCACCAGTGTAGCTGAGAAAACAATTATAAGGACTATCAATCCTCATGCTTTAGGGCATAAAGCAGATCACCAGCTGGGGTCAGAAACACAGTTTCTCCCCATAGTTACTGAGTAACTTGGGCACACTGTGGAGTTTTTTACAGTGTGGGTCACTGCTGGAAGCATAGTAACAGACTGGATGGACCACTGGCACTTCTTTATCCCCAAGTTTCTCTGAGAGGGGAACAGGGAGAATTCCAGCCTCATGTTGTACCCCCTCCCCAAAAGGGCAACAATCACAAGGCTCATGTAGAGAGTAATCTGCCCATTTTGATTTAGATCCCTGGATCCTGGAGGTCTCTGATACATTTAGGTATAGGCTACTTTGGAAAATCTTTTCCATATACTTGGGAGATTCAGTAAACCAGTGAGGGAAGGGACTCAGCAAACCAACAGCATGTGTTTGACTATGGCAATGATTTGACTAGTGCAAGTATTGTAGGCCCTTTGTGCTACCTCTGTTTTCCCTTTTTCGAAAGAGTTTTGGCTTAATCAAGGAATGGAGTAGTGATGAACTGAGTGTGGAGAATGTGGGAATGTAATAAATCAGCCTACCAGCACTGCTTTCCTATTTCGTTACTTCAAGCAAGCTCACCTCAGCCATGATGCTTTTGCAGAAGTTTTCCTTGACTCTTTTCCACCTGGTTCGAGTGTGTCAGCATGATGGTGATTTTGCTAAACTGTGTTACCCTGGGAATGTACCAGCCATGTGAGGATATGGACTGCCTTTCTGACAGGTGTAAAATCTTGCAGGTAAGCAGATTTCCTCCTTGTTGTGATGGTGCTTCAGTCCAAGTCACAAATTTTCATGCACGCTTTCCTTCAGCGTGTGGGCGATACCTTCCCAGAGAGGCTGGCAAGGCTGTCCCTGGCAGAGAGCTCTCCTGTTGTAAAGTGGCAAGGGCTTGCTTTGAGGAGGGCAGGGGGGCAACAGAGAGAATGAGTCAACTTTACTTGTAGAAGCCAGGGAGAAATAAGTAAGGTTACACAATCCAGGAGGAGAGGACAGCAGCCCCCAGTGCGTTTGGTAGTCTGCTGATGTGCAAGGCTATTATTGATTCAACAGACACTGCAGCATTCAGGATGCCCAAAGGGAGAGGAAATAAAAGGAATGCTTAGAAGGGCCATAAGTACATCCAGCCTGTAAACACACCAGCTGTGCCTGATGCTTCCCCAAAGATAAGGTGACAGCAAAGGGTGTCATGCACAGCATTGTTGTGGCTGAGACCTTCAGGTGTCTGAAGCTTCTCTCTGTGATGGGTGTGTGCTGCACTATCTCCTCATCTGAGCCATTTGGAGCAATGTGATGAGGAGTGCCTCCTGGGGGGGGATCTTGGAAAAACACTGTTTTCCTGGCCAAGTTTGGATCTGCTGGTGCTGAACCAACACCACCTTTCAAATCTATGTAAGGAGTCTCTGAGTCTGCATCACTTACCTCACTTGAGGGTGAAAAAAACTATAAAAGCCTTGACTGAACTTGAGCAGCAGGAAACTGTGATGCCAGGGCTACATGGAAGAAACTTTCCCAGCCCTGCCTCTATCTCATTTTCAGGAGTACTGAAATTAGTATTTTTCTCACATTCTGTGTTTTAAAGTCCAAGGCTGAGAATGCTTGTCAAATATGTTCTTGGGTTTCTGTTTGGCAGGTGTTTGATGATTTCATCTTCATCTTCTTTGCCATGGAAATGGTCTTAAAGATGGTGGCCCTGGGGATCTTTGGCAAGAAGTGTTACCTTGGAGATACCTGGAACCGCCTGGATTTCTTCATTGTCATGGCTGGGTAGGTTGATAATTTCTGGGTTTGTTTATTCTGGGTTTTCTAGAGTCTTGTATGGAACAGAAATGATGTAACTGAGGAGAAAGTTTCCACTCTGGTGCAGCTGCCAAGCTGGAATTGGGCATGCTGGGGTTAGCAGCCAATGGAAGAAAGAGCAGACAAGGTAGTTTAACTCCTCAGCTGATGTGCAGCCATCTGTCTAGCACAACTTCAGTAGAGGGTGTTAATTTGTACCAGCTGAAGAGCTCACCCAGAAACATTCCTGGATTTTTGTGGTTTTAAAATGTCTGGGTAGAAGAGGTGTAACCTTTACCAGAACCAAAGTAAAGCTAGCCTTTCTGTTTCCAGCAGCAGTGTTTCAAGGGTAGGAATGTAGGTTTTTTTATTCAGGGCTTTTTGTTTTTGTACTGCACCAGCATTACCCGCAGTACTATTGGGACAAGTTGACATTTGAGGGTTTTTTACAACAAAGTTGCTATGGTGAAGCTTTGATTTTCCCCTCTGCATGTATCAAGTGGAAAGTCTACCAGAATTTGCCTGTTAAATCACAGCAAAATGTCCATTTCTGATGCCAGTGGAATGTGCTTTTTTTTCCTGGAATTCTAATTTTCAATTAGAATGCCTTGTGGTATAATAAAAAAAAGCAGAAATAAATATTTAATATTGCTCTTCTCACAGAAAAAAAAGTGATCATCTTTTCAGAGAGAAGCCCTCAATTTTCTTCTTCTTCAGCCAGGAATTACCAGCTCCACTGTTGCCTGGAAGTGCATGTATTACTGACTGAGCTAGCAGTGAGTTTGAGCTCACTTTGCAGAGTTTTCCCCCGTGGTGTGGAGCAGCACTGTCTTTATATTTGCTTTTGACAGAGTTCTTTACTGCAAGACTTGAAAGTCATTCCCTCTGGAGGAGCAGATAATTGTTTGCTTCTGGGAGGAGCAGAGATTTTCAAACTCAGTGCAGCTGTAAAAATTTGAAGGCTGATTCTCGGCCAGGTTGTGCATGAAAGGAGGACAGGCAGATGAAAGCTGTAGGCTTTTCTAAATTAACACAATATGTGTGAGATGGGAAGACCTTTCTTGTAGCTGAGCCTGCTGTGATTAACATCTGATTTAAAATGGCCCAACATGAGGAGTGCCAGTTAAAGTTAAAGCCCCTGAGACATGGTGCTGAGAAAAGTCAGATCATTGTATGTTCTAGCCTGAGCTCCTGGTGGCAAAATCGCTGGAGACTGGATGCAGGGAAAGCAAGACCCTGGCACAGCAGCCTTTGAGGAAGGAAAAGCTGGGAAGGCTTGAAAAGGGGACCTTGGAGCCCATGGTGCTCCTCTATGTGGGTGATCTCCCAGCATACTGCAGCATAAAGACTGTGTTCCAGGTGGGCACAGGAATACCAGCCTATGAGGTAAAAAGGCTTGGGAATTGGGGGTCTTGCTCTGCCTGGAGTCACTGCAAACATGGTATGTGAGGGGTGCTGCCTGAAGAGATGGTGAAATCAGCGGGGCAATACTAAATGAAAGAGGGTGAGCTCAAATACTTCATGCAGAAAATAAGTGAAATCCACACTACCTAGGCAAGAAGGGAGCAAACTCCATTTACATATTTCCTTCTGTCACCATTGCTGGCAGGAATTTGAGGAGAGACAGAGTCCTTTGTGTATCTGACAGCAGTACTAGGAAAAAAAGCTCATATCTGAACTTCTTACAATGCCAAGGAGACTTCGAATCAACTCCTTAGATATAAAATAATCTGTGTGGAGGGTTTTTTATTTCAGGCCCAAAACTGAAAGAAATTTGTTTCCTGATTTCTATTCAATTGTCCTCATGAGGTGTCAGAATGAAATGATAGTAATCTCATTAGAATATCTGATCTCAAAGGAGTTCTGCTAAAGAAAGATTTTTTCCATTTAGTTATATAGAACTAATGACTATATAATGTATTTCGAGTTATAAAAGCTTGTGGTTATTAATTCATTATTCTTTGAAATTCATAAAAATTGTCTGCACTGTTTAAATCAGATCCAAGGCTTTAACTTGTCCTTACCTACTGTAGGCTTTTGCTTAACCTCAGATGTAAGCCCCAACCTTTATCCTTATTGATACCACACCTGGATCATGGCTTCAGCTTACTGTGCTCCAGATGCTGCCTGAGCATTCTGATTTGGGGAGGACACCTAGCCTTAGGTCTTGCACATTTTCTCCACACCAGCCAGTTAGATCCTGATCAGAGGCTAATCAGTTTCTCTAAGAGTCATCTCCTTTTCATCATCCTGGATTCTCATTTTCTGCAAGGGAGGTCATAAACTTGGCTCCTATGGAAATTCCATGATGTTGGGGAGCAATGCCCAGCCTGGAACACACGCAGCTTCAAGAACACGGAGTGTACATCCCAACCCTTTCTCTTCCCCTCTCCCTTTCCAAATAAACACCAGCAAGGCAGAAAGGGTTGCAAAGAATAAACCAAGTGAAAAAACCCCATGGAAAAGCCAAGTGCAGGCAGGGCCTGTTCCTGGGCAGCCGAGATGTCTCCATCTGGCTCGTGGCACGTTTTATCAGGGAGCATAATGACTCTTTGCTGCTACGGCCCCAGACGGTGTTTTGGTTACATAAACCCTGTGTTCAGGCAATCATTTGTAGTTATTGCCTCACTTCCTTGGAAAGCCAGAAGCTATAGTTTTAGTTAGCTGAATTCCCTCGTGTGCCCCTGCCCTGCATGCCCCTGCTCCCCACGCAACCCAGCAGCTCAAGGAGGAAGACTCCATTGTCACTAAAAATGTTCCGTTTCCATGGCGATAGGAGCTGACATCACCAGAACTTTCTCCCCTCTCGCACACTCCCTCCCCTAACCACCTTCAGCGTGGTTTCTTTCTGAAAGGGTTAGGAAAAAGCCCAAAACAACAGTTATAAGTTAATGTTCTCCCTCATTGTTCCCCTCAGAGCTCCAAAAATCACGAGAGGCAATTTGGTTTGAAGAGTGCCGATGCCCTTGTGTGCACGAACACCAGGGCTGCAGATTCAGCTTGTCAGTGCTCCCATTCCCAACTGCTTGCTGGTGACAGGAGGTTGCAAGTTCCCAGACGTCTCAAGCAGACTGTGCTCGTCACCACCAGCTGTCCTGGTGGGAGTCCCTCTTCCCTTCCATTCCTGATTAGGTCTTGTCTGTCGTCATTTGTTTCCCACGGTGATGGGTGCGTTTGGAGAGCTCCAACTGAGGCAACTTCAGAGGGCAGTTTCCTCAAGTTGAGAGCCCGTGATGGTTTGAAAGTTGAGATAATGAGAAAGCTAATCAGATTGGAAATGTCAGCCAGAGCCTATATGTGTGTGAATTTAGGGGAAGAGTCACTTGTTTCTGGGCTCGTGCTCATCAACTTTTTAAGCCAAGCAGTTCAGTAGCAATAAAAGAGTGAACAATTCCCCCTGCTCACTCTACTCTGTGAAACAGTTGCATTCACGTGTGGTTGGAGATGATGCCACTGTCCCTCTAGGAAAGGATATATCATCCCTTTATACATCTGAGCTGAGGGGTCCCCCTGACCTTTGGGGGCATGAATTCCACGTAGGGATCCAAGTGCTGTAATTAACCATCTGTGGTGGGAATTCTGCCTGTCTTTGCCCTCTTCTGTGGCACCCCTGGGACATGTTAGGTAAATTAAAGGGCAGAGGACTTCATTATGTGGCTGGGGGGGGAAGGGGTGATTGTGATCACACATGTGTCCCCAAAAATATGGCCAAAATCTTTCTCTAGCTACTTATTGCTTGAATTCCATTGGCTGAGGGTGGGCTGTCTGAAAGAATGCTGTCTTTACCTCTCTCCATTATCAAAGTGGAGTTTGCCATGTAAATCTCAAACTGTAGTCAAATTCTATCCTGCCCTTACCTTTGGTGTGAGGAATGGCATTTTGGATGTTTTGGCATTTTGAGGTATTCTTGCAGTGTTCTTAAACAGCTTTTAAAAGGGGTAGACTTCAGAACAGGACACAGCATTCTGTCAGTGCTTCAGTGCCTTTGGTGTAACATTGTCTCTCTGTTCCTGCCTGAAATTTCCTGTTTCCCACAGCCAAGTGTTGCAGTAGCCTGCCCATTCAATCACAGCACCTCGCTATCAATTCATTCAGCTGCTTTCTTCATTGCCTCCAAGCTGGATTGGTTGAGGTTTTGTTTCCTGTCTTCTCTTCTAAAGAGAGAAACCCCCTTCCTACTAGTAGGAACAGTAAATGTATGTTGGTTCCATTTTTTCACACAGGAATACTGGAATACATATTATTTGCATTTCCAAAGCAGTTCATGCTGTTCTATCCCTGACTTGTCATCTTCATTTCTTTTCTGTTCTCCCAAAAATATGCCTCAACTGCAAAATCCATCAGTGACTTTTTTTAGTTTTCTGTCAGGTTGTGATAAATAAATAAAGAACAGAGTGGCAAGAATTGTGCATTACAGAAGTACATCTGCTCTCAAATGAATCTCCATTTAGTGTTGCATGTGAGGTTTATTACTTAGACAGTTTTTCTCCAGCTAATGTGTGTCATGATGATTACATATCATTCCAGCCATATCAGCCTAATTACTTGTGTGAACCAGACTTGTAATCTCATAAGAAATTACGGCACATTAGTTTAATGATGTCTATTTTTCCTTAAACTTGTATTGAGTATGGTTAATTTTGTTACCCACTTTTAATCCATAATCTATCCAAGATGCATATTGACAATTTCATTACTGTCCTGTCACCAGCATCAGTCTAGTCATTGAGATCACTGTGTACTGGCACAACAGCAGAATTCCTTTGACCCTTGGATGCTTTCCTAGTTTTCTGACTCTAATCAAAAATTATCAGTACTGGTCCAGATCTTTTCTGGCTGTCTCTTTTAAAACTCTTGCATACAAATGGTCCAGGCTTGCTTATCTTAGAAAATCCCTATTTAGGCACAGCCTAAAATACTTGATCACAGCTGGAGCTGAAATTAGCTCATTATGATCAATGGTGCACATACATCATCTGACCTTCCTCAGAGGACTTTTTTTAAACTGATGTTTTCTACCTTTTTTACACTGTTAGTGACAATTCTGTTTTCTTGTTCTAAAACTTATACTGGTTTTTGTGCTCATTCAGTTCTCTTACAAATTTGCTTCGAGTCCATCTCCTAATTTATATTCCTTGGTACCACCTTCCTCTCTCCTGCTGCTTTTGCTTTCACTCATGCTGTACTATCTTTTTAGTCTGTTCACCTTTCTTGTCTCTACTGAAGCTTCTTGGATACCTGATAAATATTCCTAAACACCACTGGACTGTACTCTACAGCTCCTGAGTTGAAGTCTGACTATTTTGACACATGGAATTATTTAAAAGACGTGTAGATATGATTAATGCTTGAGGACAGGATTTAGTGATGGATTTGACTAAGGTGATCTGGACTCAATGACCTTAGAGGTGTTTTCCAATTGAAATGTTTTTATGGTTCTGTGGCTGTTCTGTGTGGTTTCAAATTCATGAATATGGCCACTCAAATCCACCAAATATATCTAGTTCTGTTGATGACCTTACATGATTTGGACATAACACATGCAATCAAGTTCTATAATATTTTTTTTTTTAAATAACTTAATAGACAACCTGTCTTCCATTCTTGAACATGATTTTCTGTGATTTGTAATGCTGGGAACTTGCAGGGAGATTTAGGTACCCCTAATTTAATTTAATTCTTTGGGATGGCTGGGGAGAGTGCTTTTATGAAGAGAGCTTGTCAGCCTGTGATCTGGACATAGCTAATCACATTCATTGGATCATCCATAATCCAGGTGGGAAAGGGCCCTGTGGGGTCTCCACTCCGATCCTGTTGTTCAAAGGAGGGTCAACAGCAAACTCAGGGCTGTCCAGTGAAATCTTGGCAACCAGCACAGATGGAGCCAGCACCATCTCTCACCATCCCAGTGCCACTGCTGATGTATCTCTGTGAGTGGTCTGGACCTCCCTTTCCTCTTTGGATTTATGTTCGTTGTGTCCTGCTCTCCTGCCATGTGGCACAGCAAGGATTCTGGCCTCATCTCACTGACTGCATTGTAGGAACCAAGGAACTGCTGTTAAGTTCCACAAAAATCACCTCCTCTCCAAGCTGAACAAGCCCACATCCTTCAGCCTCTCCTCACAGGACAGATGCTCCAACCCTGAGCACCTTGGTGACCCTCCACTGAACTTGCTTTGATTCATCAACACCTTCTTTTATTGGAGGGCCAAAAATGAATGTGCTGTTTCAGACATGGTCTACCAAGTGCAAAGTAAGGGGCACAGTCCCTCCCTCAACTACTCTGATTGCTGCATCTTGGGTATGCCAGTGTCCTTCCCTGCATGGACTGTGTGTCACCTGTGCCCCAGGACTGGCAGCTCCTTTTCAGCAGCACCACTAGCCATCAGTCCAGCCCAAATGCAGGACCTTGCATTCCTCTGTTGAATTTCATGTCAGCCCATTTCTCTAGCCAGGAGGAGTTCTCTGTAGGGCAGAAAATTAATCCATAAGTATTTTGTCACTGATCCTGTACTAGAAAATGCCATTTCTGACTGAGTGTGTTACTCCCTCTCTCTTTCTGTCCACTTGAGCCTCCCTAGGTTAAAATCCTTGATTTTAATATTCCTTTCATGCAGATTTTCCCACCAGGCCTTCCTAATGCCATTTAGGCATTATGCTCATAAAATGAACAATTCTTATTCTCTTTATTACTCAGGCCCCTGGCACTGGTGTATAGGCAACAACATTTTTCTCCTCTTTACATCTTTTAGTGCCTTGATTAGTTTTGTTCTTGACATAGGGGTTCTGTAGGAATTAACTCTTTTCCTAGTTTTATCACTTTCCCTTTTGGTCTTTTATTTAATCTCCTGACTGGTCTTTCTATCAATTCTCTAAAACCTAATTTTTCTTCTAATGAAATGCTGGTTAATATTTCTGCACAGGATTAGCACAGTTCTCTGCCAGTCTCATGCTCTATGTGGCTGGCCTAGCCAGCACTTCATTACCAGATTCCTCCACTACCTTTTTGCCTGTTGGCCAGAATGTGCCACTAAGGAGTTCAGCCGAATATTTCTTGTCCAACTTCTTCAGAAAGGGACATAAATCTGTAGTATATCTATCATGATAAGAAAAACAATTAGTTTCAAAATATATCATCATGGATAAACACTGTCCTTGAAGTCTGAAAGCCTTCCTAAATTTGCTTTTTAATTTCACCTATGATATGGCAGCGCAGTTCTGTTGGTATCTCCATTTCTTTTCCAAGGCATCCTTTCCTTTCTGAGTAGTTATGCAGCCTTTGGAGAAGGTTTTGTACAGCTGAAGATCTCTNCACATGCAATCAAGTTCTATAATATTTTTTTTTTAAATAACTTAATAGACAACCTGTCTTCCATTCTTGAACATGATTTTCTGTGATTTGTAATGCTGGGAACTTGCAGGGAGATTTAGGTACCCCTAATTTAATTTAATTCTTTGGGATGGCTGGGGAGAGTGCTTTTATGAAGAGAGCTTGTCAGCCTGTGTTCTGGTGTGATCTGGACATACCCCCCAACATTCATTGGATCATCCATAATCCAGGTGGGAAAGGGCCCTGTGGGGTCTCCACTCCAATCCTGTTGTTCAAAGGAGGGTCAACAGCAAACTCAGGGTTGTCCAGTGAAATCTTGGCAACCAGCACAGATGGAGCCAGCACCATCTCTCACCATCCCAGTGCCACTGCTGATGTATCTCTGTGAGTCGTCTGGACCTCCCTTTCCTCTTTGGATTTATGTTCGTTGTGTCCTGCTCTCCTGCCATGTGGCACAGCAAGGATTCTGACTTCATCTCACTGACTGCATTGTAGGAACCAAGGAACTGCTGTTAAGTTCCACCAAAATCACCTCCTCTCCAAGCTGAACAAGCCCACATCCTTCAGCCTCTCCTCACAGGACAGATGCTCCAACCCTGAGCACCTTGGTGACCCTCCACTGAACTTGCTTTGATTCATCAACACCTTCTTTTATTGGAGGGCCAAAAATGAATGTGCTGTTTCAGACATGGTCTACCAAGTGCAAAGTAAGGGGCACAGTCCCTCCCTCAACTACTCTGATTGCTGCATCTTGGGTATGCCAGTGTCCTTCCCTGCATGGACTGTGTGTCACCTGTGCCCCAGGACTGGCAGCTCCTTTTCAGCAGCACCACTAGCCATCAGTCCAGCCCAAATGCAGGACCTTGCATTCCTCTGTTGAATTTCATGTCAGCCCATTTCTCTAGCCAGGAGGAGTTCTCTGTAGGGCAGAAAATTAATCCATAAGTATTTTGTCACTGATCCTGTACTAGAAAATGCCATTTCTGACTGAGTGTGTTACTCCCTCTCTCTTTCTGTCCACTTGAGCCTCCCTAGGTTAAAATCCTTGATTTTAATATTCCTTTCATGCAGATTTTCCCACCAGGCCTTCCTAATGCCATTTAGGCATTATGCTCATAAAATGAACAATTCTTATTCTCTTTATTACTCAGGCCCCTGGCACTGGTGTATAGGCAACAACATTTTTCTCCTCTTTACATCTTTTAGTGCCTTGATTAGTTTTGTTCTTGACATAGGGGTTCTGTAGGAATTAACTCTTTTCCTAGTTTTATCACTTTCCCTTTTGGTCTTTTATTTAATCTCCTGACTGGTCTTTCTATCAATTCTCTAAAACCTAATTTTTCTTCTAATGAAATGCTGGTTAATATTTCTGCACAGGATTAGCACAGTTCTCTGCCAGTCTCATGCTCTATGTGGCTGGCCTAGCCAGCACTTCATTACCAGATTCCTCCACTACCTTTTTGCCTGTTGGCCAGAATGTGCCACTAAGGAGTTCAGCCGAATATTTCTTGTCCAACTTCTTCAGAAAGGGACATAAATCTGTAGTATATCTATCATGATAAGAAAAACAATTAGTTTCAAAATATATCATCATGGATAAACACTGTCCTTGAAGTCTGAAAGCCTTCCTAAATTTGCTTTTTAATTTCACCTATGATATGGCAGCGCAGTTCTGTTGGTATCTCCATTTCTTTTCCAAGGCATCCTTTCCTTTCTGAGTAGTTATGCAGCCTTTGGAGAAGGTTTTGTACAGCTGAAGATCTCTTCTCAGGCAAGCCTGATAGCCCCTTAGGCTGAGTAGAATACTACTTCTCACTCTCTGTTCCTTTAGGCTGGTTGCTTCTTCAGGAGTACTTTATGCAGCTTCCACACTGGGAGTCTGGAAAGTATTTATATTATCTGAGACATTACTCTCATGTTCCCTTTCTGATAGTTATCCACTGTCATTGAGTTCTGTTCCCCATAATTCCCTACATATGGCATCATTTCCAAAAACCTGGAGTGATGATGCCTCCCAAATTCATCCATCCAAGCTCTTTTCAAATGTGTGCAGCAGCACTGTGAACACCAACTTTCTCCTTACATGGAAAGCACTTATGGCTCCAAGTTCATCCCTCTAAATTTCAGCCTAGGAAAGGGAACTGGCAGCTCTCTGGAGGATGTGAGGTACCAGCCCCCCATCCTCAAATGCCCACCTGTTTCCAGGAAACAAATCCCTCACTGCGTGGTGCCCTTCCACACTGGGAAGATGCCTCTAAGCCTAAACACACCAACTGCCCTTAATTTCACAAGATGGGGAAATGTGTTGCCAATCTTCTGCTTATTCTTTGCTTTTAATTAACTACAGTCCTTCAGGGACCTGGCCAGAATTTGCATAGTTATGACTTTAAAATCTCAGATCATTAAATACTTATTAGCAGCAGGGTAAACAGCAGAATGCTCAGAAAATCCTAGTTAGCTAATGTTCGATGCCAAATAGAAGTCTGTGTAAAATTATGGCAGGTTAAAGAAAACTGTAATAAATATAGCAATTACATGTTTCAAGTAGTGATCAGAAAAAGATGGAAACCAGCAAGCAGCAGGCTAAATAGCATCTTAACCAAAGGTAGAAATAGCAGCAGCACAGCCCTCCCCTCGAACGTGCAACTCGCTTTTTCCTCCTTAATGATACTAATTATTTCATTTGCTTTCTCCCAGTAAAACTATCCCTAGATGTGCAACATATTGAAATGAAAGCAGTCATCAAAACGAAATGAATCACACCAGAGAAGAATCAAAACAAGGAGGCAGCGCTACCCTGCCTGCGTAACGTGTAGTTCTCAATTATTGCCTCGGATTTTCTTGCCTTCCTGAAAGCTAATTCCCTACCTAATTCCTAATTCCCTACCATGTGAATGTTAGGTTTCTTCAAAAAAACACAAAACAAAACACAACCCCCCAAAAAAGGTAAAAACAGCAGGCCCATAGGACCAAAATGCAGACATTCTTTTTTTATTTTTCTTATTTTTCCCCCTAGGCAGTGAAATACAGAGATCAGAGCCTGTGTTCTGACTCTTGGTTTTTTAAAGTGAGGCCTCATCACTCGCATTCAGTCATCTGAGCCTGGCGAGTTCTTCTGGCTTTCTTATCACAGTGTGAAAACCTGCTTATGTCTTTTCGTATCATGTCTCTGAAACTATTAAGAAACTCTGACATTTTCTCTTAGTACACAGTTTGGAGAGAAATCTGAGTGTTCCAGGGTGTGAAATAATCACATTCCAGGCAGCAAGGGACCAGTCTCACAGTCTCTGGAAGCTTTCAGCGGCTTTTGCTTGCACAGCAATATAAAAAATGTAAAAAAAAATATTTTGTACTGGAGGGGGGAGAGCTGCAGGTTATTTTTTTAAGAATACAAAGCATCACAGCTTAGGAGCTGACCGTGTAATTAGCAATTGATCTATTGCTCCCTGAGGAAATGTCTTTTTACTAACGGAATTACAGACTCTTTATTATTATTATTATTATAATATTTTATAAATGGGGGGAAAAGAGTGTAATTTCTGTATTTCTTGTTTTACTAGCAAGGCTTTTTTTTTTTACTTCTATCTTTCAGTTTTCATGTCAGCAGAGAGTTGTCTTCTTGCAGCATAATGAGCTCTAAATTTAAAAGAGATAAGCAGGACTACTTAGCTTAGTACACTGTGGTTTGCAGAGCAATTTGGAGGCCTACTGTGTTATTCCATTTTTTTCTGTGGTAGATGTCAAAAGGATTT
Source organism: Notiomystis cincta (assembly GCA_013398075.1). Classification (NCBI taxonomy): domain Eukaryota; kingdom Metazoa; phylum Chordata; class Aves; order Passeriformes; family Notiomystidae; genus Notiomystis; species Notiomystis cincta. The sequence continues at coordinate 240,289 of VZRX01021426.1, forward strand.
TGGATCATCTGTTTAGGGTGCATGTTGAAACCTGGCCCCTGAGGCACCAAACTGCAAAATGGGTGCAAATGCACAGTTTGTTCTTCAGGTATCTATATCTGTATAGATCCATCCATCCATCCCAAGTGAGCTGATAGGAGGGTCAGTGCTGGGA
>VZRX01021426.1:243946-312811 GCA_013398075.1 Notiomystis cincta
CCTTCCCACATCCTAGACTTTGCCTGACTGCCCCAAGATCTTAAAGAATTTATGGTATTTACTAACAAGACATGCTTTAAACAGCCAAGAGAGGGAGAGCAAGATGAAGGGTAGTCAGGTCATGGGGGCTACCCTTGCTCATGGCACTGAGCTGCTACAAACCAAGGACAAGGAGCCTGGGAATCTCCTGGAGTTCAATAGGTGGCAACCATTTTGTACTATCTGTACCATTACCTTGCTCTTGGTTTGCAAACAACCAGCAAACTCAGGGTTCTGCAGGTTGCTGGTGCGATTAAGGATCCAAAACCGACCTGCCTGAGAGTCCAAAGAAGCACAGTATACACCTGACCCACCACTACAAGATCTCTAGACACAGGAAATGTGAACCTTCTGCCATAAACCTGCTTCTAGCTTCTGACTGATCACTTTTTGCCATGAGTCCTTTTGGTTCTGTGTCAACCTGACGTCACCTCCACATATGGGATCAGGAGATGGGGTACAGCCCAAACCTACAGTGGGTTAAAGTGTCCACAGTTGCCAGGCTGTAGAGAGAAGGGCTAGCTGGAGAAGGATAATAACAAAAAGAACTGGCCTAGCAACTCCTGAAGTGCTGCAGATGCCTGGAGGCTCCAGCAGAGTCATCCAGAGATCCTATTTCATTAGAGAATGGAGGCAACACTTGGATTTATCAGTTTTACCTACACAGAAGATGAGTGGGTTTTTGGAGTTTCATGGCACCTTGGTCATCTGCATGGTGTGGCCATGCTACTGTTGCACAAAGAGAAGAGTGAAGCTGATGCTGAAGTGATCCCTAGGAATGGAAAAGCAGAAATGAGAGACCCTCATGCAAAATTACACTGGAATTGTATTGAAGTTGTTCGGATACAATCTGCATACTGACAATGGTCACATCTCATCGGCAGGAATTTGAGCATCCTGGATTTTTCCATTATTACAGCCAAGACCAAGAGGCCTCAGGAGGAACTGGAGGCAGAAGGGATCTGTTAATGGAGCTGAAGCCCTGGGGCCTCCTAGGGCTGAGTTCATTTTTGTTACAAGTTGCTCTCTAAAAGATTTAGCAGCTGCCCTTTTCTAACCCATCCTTGGGAACAGCCTGCTGTTTTCCCTGGCAGTGCCATTGTGTGCTCAGCTGTTTTTGTCCAGCCACACTGGAATGTAATGGCAGGAAATCTGTGCACACGTGGCCACTGAGGGCTGCAGGAGGCTGGCTTGCTGCTGTCTGAACCTCAGAGCTGAGTTAAGGCAGCAGTGCCTTGTGCTGAAAGGGCCCATGGTCACTACTTTGATGATTTATAATTTTCTAGTGACACAGGGGCTGTGCTACAGAGGTGCAGTGAGGAGAGGGCAGTGATGTGCTCCTTCTTAAGGTGACTCCCATGCTGTAGCCACAAGAGGGCAAAACCAAAATTGTTTGTAAACATTTTTAAATTAGTTTTGCATGGTTAAGGCTAAGAAAATATGTCACTTCTGCCCATTGATTTCATGCCACTCTTAGCCCTGTGCTTTCCCCCTGAGGGCCACAGTATTCTTCAGGAATTTGCCTCCTCACAGTTCAGAAAAAAACACTTTTTGAAATTAGATATATTTTGGGACAACAGCTTACTTGGCATTTGACTCTGTTTTGGGTTGTTCTGCTACTGCTCAAAAATAATTGCTTTTTTTTTTTTTTTTCCTTCAGAAGCAACTCAGTTCTCTTAGGAGATGAGTGGTTTTGGGTGAGGAAAGGAAATTCAGTGAGACTTCACCAAGCTTGGAGGCCTTTATGTTTCTGTGCACATACTCACCTCCACACCAGGCTGCAGCGTGGGGCCTCTGCCATCAGGAAGCTGCCTCTGTGTGTCAGGCCTCTGTGAAGAGCTGCTAGCTCGTGTTCTGGTAGCAAAACTCTGTCTCTGGAGTGTTTTGCCTGCAGCTGTGGTTCCAAAGTTTCAGCAGGTCTAAGAGCACCAACACACTGATGAGACAGTCTTGGTTTATTTGATCGGTGCTTACTCAGGGCCCTCTCACTGTGTGCCTCTGCAGCTCACAAGGATGTCCTGTACTCATGTCCAGGCATTCATCTCTCTCTGTGTTCCTCCTCCTTTCATACCCACTTCCCAGTTTCATCTGACTGGATCCTAAGCCTCCCTCTATCACTAATTCTTTCTGTAGGCTGGTTGAACATTTCTGCTCGGTTTGGGGTTGGGGCTCATTTTTGGGAGTGGGAATATTTTGATTATCTGCATGAAATCCCTTGTCTCTTCTTCTACACTTGGTATACGTGGAACTGACAGCTCCAGGGAGGTAAATGAATGCCACTGCATTTCAGAGGAAGAATTATTTCGTGCAATTACCCTAAAAGTGCATGAGAGAACAGACTGAAAGGAATGAGAGAGAGAAAGAAAGAGAGCATGAGAGAGGATAATCACAACACTTCGACAGGTTTACCCTATCGTGTTTGAAAATCTATCACTCTGACAAGTCCTCTTTGTGAAAGGTGTAGACAGATAACCAGGCATTAGCTCTTCAAGGTCCTCTTGAATAGAGGGTAATCAATAGAAGGATCAGTCCACTGGTCCGTTTCACTCAATGGCTCTCCCTTTTTTTACACATTGGCTATACCCCATTTCTCTCTCAGTGTCTCACTTTAGCTCTCATTCAAGTCTCCGTGATTCCTGGTCAGGGGGATTTGAGTTAACTTTAGGTTGACTTATGGGTCTTTCTGTATACATCATAATGTTTTTGTTCTGAGAAAGGGTACTGTAACAAAAGGCTGTCCCCCCCAGTCCCTCCCTGTCTCTTGAATCTTGTTAAAAGGCCAAGAAAAAAGGAACTTTTTGTAATCTCATTATTCATGTCTGAGAAGAGATTCAGTAGAAGCAGTTCTTGTCTTGACTCTGCTGCTATTTCACCTGCCAACTTTGCCACCCTCTTGATCCCACCAGGGTTACCCAAGGGAAGCTGCTGACAACAGCCCATGTCTTCCTGGAGGCCTCATGCACCTCTGTTCATGAAAACAGGAAAGATGCTCTGGGGTCCTCAGGTGGAAATTACTGGCCAGGACAAATTATCAGTCTAATAGTTCCCTGCCATGCTTTCAGAGAGACAGGATGTTTGCCATACTGGGTGGGAGAGAATGCTGGGCTAAGTACTTTTTGTCACCTGCACCTGCTGCTCTTGCAGCAAAGCCAATGCATCAGTCACATAAGTACTTTGAGGTTATTTAGAGCACATGTTGGCTTAGGAGAGCTAAGGTCTAGCATATGTCCTAAAACTAGACTTTCCCCCTTCTGGTTGGTGTCAGGAAGGAGTGATTTACAGCTGTAGGGGAAGCCTTTTCATCTAGTCAAAGCAGTTGTTGCTTAAAGTAAGAGGGTTTGTTTCTGTGTGAGATAATAAAGCAGCTTAGCTGAAGCTGCCTCCTGGGACCATATCCTGCAGTGGGAGATGAGGGGGACACAAGGAGCACCTCCCTGTGCTGCAGGTAACTCCCAGCAGAAGTGGCCATGCAGTCCTGCTCCTGCTGACCATGTGTGCAATGGCCATCCCACGTGTGTGCCCTGGACAGGAGTGCCAGGGTGAAGCTCAGGCTTCATCCCCATAACTCCCAGAGACTCTTCAATGAAGAAATGATAAATCTGTGGCTCAAGTAATTTCTGGATTCTTTTAAACTTTCTTTTTCTCTCCTTTGTCCTCTCTCTCTCCCCCTCTCTTCCCCCTTCTGCAGGATGGTGGAGTACTCCCTGGATCTCCAGAACATCAACCTGTCTGCAATCCGCACTGTGCGTGTCCTGAGGCCCCTGAAAGCTATCAACCGTGTGCCCAGTAAGTCCTGCTTCCCTCTCACACTCTCAGCCTCTGGGGGGGACAGGATCAATAAGGCTGGTGTGGTGCTGTTGTCCCAGCAGGGTTCAGGTACAGAATGAATAGAGGCTTCTGTAGGGTGCCTGCAGGGTTTTCCCCATCACAGGGCCAAGAGGTGGTGTGGGATGGGCAGGAAAACAAGAGTCTCCCAGCATGTCTGCCCTGGTCACCCTCTGTGCATGGACATGTGGATGAACTTCAGGAACTGAAGGTGAACAGCATGCAGTAAATGAAATGGTTTTTCCTTTCTCTTACTGAAGGACATCACAGGTTTGATGGTGTCTGTAGCCTCAAAAAGGGCTGTGTGTGAGGTCTGGAGGAGCATGAGCTTTGGCAAGCAGGGAGAATTAGTTTGCTCTGGCTTTCACAAGGCCTTCCAGATCCTCTCATCTAAAAGATTTTCATGCCATTACAGGTTAGGGGCATGTAGCACCGACTCCTTTTTCTTTCCTCCTCTCCCTGTGCTTTGTACTCCCTCTTTTGTGCCAGCCATCCCCTCTGTGAGCTGCTCTGTGTGTGTGTGAGCCAGGCCTGGGGTGTCAGGGCTGTGCCTGAGCCTGGATGTGTCAGCCCTGGGAGACTTTGGGCATTTCTTCTGCAAGGTTTTCAGTCTTAGGGAATGGCAGGAAGTCTCTTTGCTGTTCTCCATAATGTCCCTGATCAGGCTTTCTGCAGTGGCTAAGACCTTGCCAGAGCTCTCCTAATCCTCCTCTCAGGCTCAGATGCTCCTTTTTCTTTTCCAGACCTGAGAGAATTTGCACAGTTGACCTCCAAGTCTGCATCATATGTTTCCCCTTGTGCCAAAGTAGTTTTCATGATGCCACCTATATCTTGAACATGCTATGGAGATGGATTTCAGAGACTCTGGCTCCATGCAAAGCCCTTCTATAAAGGAATCTTGTCCCTCTCTCTGGATGTATTTTTATTTTTGAGCAATAGCCCTGAACAAAAGGTGCTGAAAGATGTGAAGGAGAAACTGAGGCACAGTTCTGTGTGCCCAGCATTGGCAGGAGGGGACCAGGCAAAAGAGACACTGTTTGGGGCACTGAGAGAACAGCCAGGAATGTAACAGGTCCATCATGGGATGATGAAGATGAGGTTCAAGAGAAGATTTGGCTCTTCATTGTCAGCAAAACAACTCCCCCAGTCTGTCTCCATCTCTCTGGCCCTTCTCCAGAGAGGAGAGGGTTGGGAGCCAGCCCCATCCTAGGGTAGGACCTTTGTGTGAGGGGAGGGGGTGGCCTGGGGGCTGTGCATGGCAGGCTCACCCCTTCCAGGAAGATGTGGGCAGCTATGTGAGAGCAGCACCATCCTCATGTTGTGCATCCTCCTTTCCTCCCTGTTTCATCAGGTGTGCCATGAGTTTGTGCTTAGACTACTCTGAGAGACTAATCCCTGTTCTTGGATTTCCCCTGGCTGTCCCTGCCCTGACACTGCCTGTTTGCTCTTTTCATCAGTTTAGAACTTTACCTGTAAGAAATTGATGCTGTTTTAATTTCCACTCTGTGGTTAAACCTTTATGTATTTTTCTTGCTACATAAATCCGTGGTTATATGCAGAGAATCTTTTGGAAGAAAGACATCCTGCCATTAATTAAAACAAAAAAAAAAAAAGCAAGGAACTGGATTCCCTGGGAGAGGAAGCATTGACTTGAGGGCTGAAAACCAGCTAAGAGGCTGTAAACAAAGGCTTGTGATAAATGGGAATGAGCTGCATCAGAAAAAGGTGCCTAGTGGGGTACAACAAACATAATTAATGGGAACTTTGGCCACAAATCTTTTTTTAATGTCTTTTTAAAGTTCTTCATTACTAATCTGAAGCAAGAGGAAAGTCTATCAGTGAGATGTACTCATGATAACAAGCTGGAGGTGTTGCAGGTGCTACCAAAGGAAGTGGGAAATAGGACAGCAGGAGGCAGAGGGAGATTGAGGTCATGGCTGTGAGTGTGAGATGCCTGGGGAGAGGCAAGGAGCAGGGTAATCCCAAAGACAGGTGTTTGGCCAAGTTTAAAAGGCTCTGATGGGACAGGGTTGGCCCAGAGTTCACCTCAGACATTTCAAAGGCGTCCACGTGGACACCCAGGAAGGGACTGATTTTCACAGAGGAGTCTGGCTGTGTGGACTGAATAATGGCAGTTTATTACCAGGAGAATGGGCAAAATTATTAGGAACCTGACTGATTAGAGCATGAGTGGAAGAGTGCTCAAGTGGTCTGTCAGGTAGATTATTTAGTGTCCAAAGAACTCTACTAATCTGACAGTGTTTGAAAAGTCCATATACTCATGTGAGAAATTTCTTGAGAAGTTTGAGAGAAATTATATGAAGCAAGGAAAAAAAAATAAAGGCAATAACAGAAAATTAGGAGAGAGGAAATTCAGAGGAAATTTCTAAGGAAGCAGTAGCAACATGGCAGAGGAAAAAGTTAAATAAACTTATTTTATATTCTTGGCAGGTGGGCAAGGCTGAAGTTTAAATGCCCAAATTGGATGTGTCTAAATTCTGCTTATCCATGCTCATTGCTAACATGCTACTGAAAGCCCTTCCTCACAGTGACACTCCTGAGGCTTTGAAGCAATATCCCACAAGGAGCTGGCAAATTCTATTTGCCAGTGCTGTACTCATTTTCTGTGGTATAAAGGATGCATGTGAGGATGTAAAGCCTCTCTGCATCATGATAGAAGAAGAAAGGGACATTCAGTGCAACCAAAAGGTGGTAAATGTCCATTAATAATGACAGTTCCTGCCCAGTTTGTAGTTGGGCTGTAAAACTCACCACCATAGGAAGTGGCACTGTGTAAGTAAAGGAAGTAAAATGGGATTTTCCATTATCAGCAATTGATTGCATTTCTTGCAATTCTCAGCAAAATGTGCTACTGACAATTTCAGGCTTCTGAAGCAGTCTGGGGTTCTGCCCCCCTGATCATTCCTCCATTCTTGTGTCATCTTTGGAGTGTACTAGAGAAAACATGAGGCACCCTGGCCTTGCAATATGTACCACACCTTCATTAACATTCCCTCTTATCTCTTGCACTCCTGACTACAACCCCAGGAACTCTGCCTTTTGGGGGTATGTTTGAAAAAGTAGGAAATGAAAAATCAGAGACTGGTCTGGTCCTATTGCCATGTGATTCAATTCCATGGCAATGAGCTGGTGTGACAAGCCCTGCAAGTCACCGGAGAAGTGTAAAGAGTAAAAAAAATACCCTCCAGGTCTCTGTCAAAGGTAGTTGCTTTCTGCTCTGAGCATGTCTGTGTCCTGGTCTTGGGGTGAAATTCCACATCCATTTGTTGTTATCCTTTTGTGATTGTGTGGCAGGCTGTTGGGTGAAATATTGTTCTTTGTGCTGGCTCTTTTTTTATGCTTCTTCTCAAGGGAAGGCACAAGGTTTGGGGGCGAGGCTGGTTTTGTTTTACTTTTGCCTGCTTCTGAGCATTGAGTCTGTGATCATTTCTGATAATTTGAATTTCTTACTCTTGTTTTATTCAGTTTTTTGATATTGAAGAAGGAAATGTTTCTTCATTTTACTCTTTCTTGTCACATTGGCTTTATGCAAAGAAGAGTCCCTTGCATTATGTTTGATGTCTTCTAGTTTCCACTTACAATTTAGTAGCTGATTCATCATTTGGAAGCAGATTTCTTCAGCTGAGCACACTGTATGGAAGTGAAGGAATGTGTTGCACAGCAAATTACAGAGTAGAAAGTTTATATGTGTGATAATAGTCTATGTAAGTGCAGTGATACTTATGTGGAGTTATAGGTATTAGAAAATAACATTCTATTCTTATTACTAGGTGTACAGAAAATAAAATTTCAGATTTGTGGGAAGATCTGCTTTTTCTAAATGTGGTTTTTTTTCAGTTAGAACAAAAATAATCTTTTCCCTTCCATTTTAGCACAGCTTTATGCTGTCTAATTTTAGATTGTTTGTTTCATTTGATGTTTTTTCCCTACACTGCGTCCTGACAAAAATGTTTATAAATCAGAAATCCTCAATCATGCCATTCTAGTATAAAAATGCTTTCCTTTCTTCTTTTCCTCCTTTTCTTTTTGCCAAATGTTTTAATAACTATTGAATTGTGTTTAATTCAATCAGATAGCATTAGTACAAGTGCTGTGTATTAAAGTCTTGGTCTAGTTCCATTTTTCTTTATTAATGATTGTAATTATAGTAGCTCCATGGGTCCAAATAGACTGGAGTTTTCTACTTTTCTTCTACAGATCTCAAAGATATAAACCACAGCTTGTTATTGTTAGTTTTTCTTATGTTTCACACCAGGTGAGTGGGACCCAGGGAGCGTCACCAGCAGACTCAGGAACACAACTGGCATCTCCTAACTCTTAGTTCTGCATTTATCTCTCTAGACCAAAGCACCAATACAAAAATCATCTGAAGCCTCTGAGTGCTGAAATGGGAAAAGCAGATGTTTAACCTGTATAAGCCTGCTTTAAATCTGTATTCCACACCCAGCTACCTGAGCCTGGCGCTGTAGCAGTGCCTAAAACGGAGTCATCTGGCTACGAACCCTGCACTTGGCATGGGGGAAAAGTGATGACATTTACCTCTCTAAATGTGTTTCTGAAGAACTAATTTCACTGATGAGCGTGTGTGAAATGAGCTTCTGACTGAGATATATTAGGCTGTAAAACAGTCTCATTTACAGCTAGATCAGACAAAACCCAAGTGTGGTTGACAGGCACAGTCCTGCCCTAGCAGTTGGAAATGCAAGTGGATTATGAAATTCCTCTTCTAAGTGCCCCCCACAGGGTCCTTGCTTCAGATGCCTCAGTGTTTCTGCAAGAGGACTTGCTTGTTCTCTTCCAACACTGATTCCCCTTCCAAAATGTACTCTTCCAAATTACTCTTTTGGAAGTACATTTTCCCCCCCTCTCAGCTTTATTCGTGAAGCAATAGCTGAAACTCGGATACTGTTGGTTTTTCCAAATATTTAAATGTACCCAACTCACAGTTCTTTGCATGAGGTGCTCTGTAAATATTTATTATCACATCTCAGTGACAAACAAACCACACTCACAACCATGTGCAAATGTGTACACACACAGATTTATCCAAGCACAGCCTGAGCAGATCAGTAAGGGCACAGGAACGATGTTCTCTTGCAGCACCCATACAAAAGAGTTAAGAGGTCACAAAGTCCTTTTCATTCCCTGGTCAGGCTGTGTGACTGAAATGTATTTAAAGGTGAAGCTTTCAACTTTCTGTAGGCTCTGCCCAGACAGGTGGGCAGGGAAAGGATGAAGAAAAGCTGACAGGAAATGGACTTGACCAGTTGGGTCAAGTTCAGTTTATGTCCTCCCTTCCCAACCAAATGGAGCCAAGCACTGAATGGAGCAATGTGATTTATGCCTGGAGCATGCCGTTACAGGATGCTTTTCCTCCAAGAGGGGGACAGACCAGAGATGGAATTGTTCTCAGAGCTACACTATCCTGTATGTGCAGCTCCTTATCAAGTCAGTCAAGCCCTAAAGCTTAGACGGGCATGCTCAGGATAAAGGGAAACCGTGCGAAGAGGAGCGGAGCAGAGTTAGAATGAGGATCAATAGAGATGAGAACAGAGAGGAAGGGGGGCTGGAAAGAGAAATGCACAGGAGGCAAGTGATAGTGTTTGCCAGGCACAGCACATGAAGGCCTCATGCACCTCTATGTGCAGGATAATGCAGAGAAGTGGGGAGGAGGAAATCAAAACCGATACAAAGTCAAAGGTAGGATAAAGATCTGTCGACTCACAAATATGCTGGATGGGTTTGTAAATCACTGCTTCTCTTAAACCTGCTGGTCTGTCATCACATCCACATTTTGTAGTGCTGGAAGAAGCCTTCATAGATGCCTAGAATGGCTTGGGTTGGAAGGGACCTTAAAGATCATCTCATTCCAACCTCCCAGCTGTGGGCAGGGACGCCTTCCACTGGAGCAGGCTCAGAGCCCCATTCAGCCTGGCCCTGAACATTTCCAAGAACGAGGCATTCACAATTTCTCTGGATGTTTCAGTGCCTCACAACTCACAGTAAACAAATTTTCCTCATACTTAATTTAAGTCTTCAGTCATTGAAGACAGGCTCCAATTTTATTTACTTGTTGTCTGATTTTGGTGCTGTTTTCATGTGGATTCCAAGTGTGCAGTGTATTGCCAGCTATTTAACTGGGTAATTAAAGTAAATTTTGGAGAAAAAATCCAAACTATAATGAAAATTATATTCCTTTGTTAATGTAGCATCGTGACAGGGAGCTAGGAAACACTGAAATGCAGGAAATAGAGACCTGGAAACGCTTTGTTTTGTACCATACATTGCTTAGTTTCTATTTTTTGTGGTCATAGATCATGGGTGAAAGTAATATTTCCTTCTCTGAACTAGTCCACTTAATTTCACTATTATTAGCAAGTATTCAAAATTCACAAATTGTGTACTATAGGTTTTTTCAGATGGTTTTAAACTCATGAGATTTGAAAAAGGAAAAGGAAAAACAATCACAGATGATATTTATTCTTTCCACAGCTTTCAGACCTTCAGACCTGTGAATCATCTCTCTTTTTTTTCCACCCCTAGTAGTGGAGAATAGAAACTTCTCTCTCTCCTTATTTTTTGCTGTAATCTGAGATTGCCAAATCATAGGAAGATTTCACACCTGAAGGTTTCTGCTGTGTATCCCAAGACTGACAATAAAAATCACAAGAGTCTGTAATATCACTTCAGAATTTGTGTTACTGGAGGTGAAGCAAGCCTGGAAAAAACCAAAACATTACAGAAACCAGTCATAGAAAGACCTTTGATGGAATCTTTATTTCTCCCTTCCCCTGTAGGGGAACCTGCAGAGCCAGAATTTTAAAAAATGCTTAGTGCTTCACAGCTCCCATTGTGACAATTCTGCTGCCTGTTCAAACAAGCTCATTCTCCAGTGTACACAGTGCTCACGAAAGCCCAGCCATGTATTTTGCTGCCTAAATGGGAGCCGAGCTGTTTTGCAAAATCTGTCCCATGGGACCTATCAAGCAATGGATACCATGGAAATGTGAGCCATAATGACAGTGTATTATGGGGTGAATGATACTGTCATATTACACTAATGCAAATTAAATTTTGTGTGTGTGGGCAAGGCAATTTACAATCATAACCTTAAATTTCTCTATCTTTGTGTATTTTGGGACCGATTCTCCTGTTCACACTCATTTCACGTAACATCATGTCATTGCCTGCAGTAGAAAGAAACATGATTCATGCTAGTGACAGCAAGAGGAAATTAGCCCTGTTAAATCTTAACCAGAAGTTGCATTAATGCTGTTTTACATAATATTTTGCATTATTCTGTCCCACTTAGACAGCACTAGAGATGTGTAAAGAACTTAAGGATATTTATAGAATGGAGGCAAGTGGCTCGCAGCCACAGCACTGGAGCTGACTTTTGTCCCTGGTGTTGGGTGGCTCTTGCAATTCTGAAAGAAAAACTGGCACTGTGTGTTTTTTAATAGACTTCACTGAAAGTGAATGCAGTCATCACTGCGGTGATAAATGGGGGAAAAATGAGATGATCAGTGAATGAACTACTGTAGCAGGTGGTAGTAGGTGTTGCTTATTAGATGTTCAGTATTACAAAAAAGAACAGAGTGACAGAAATCCCCCAGAGAGACACCTCTCTAAGAAATAATCTGACACCTGTCATCACTCTCCAAGACAAGGTTGCTTAACAGTCCAAAGCTTGCAAGGGGATAACAGCAAGAGAGAGAAGAAGGAGGCTGTTGATGGGACCTTTGCCTGCACCCATTTCTGCCCATGTCATGGATTATGTGGCTACCAAACCATGCTATGGTGGCCCTGAACGAGACTGCCTGTGGAGGAGGAGTTTTCTGTTGTTATCTGTGAACCTGAGCTGGGCTTACAGCATCCATCATAAGGTGCAGTCTGCTGCAGAGCTTGAGTGCCTCCTTCTTTTTGGATGGCAGAAAAGCTTGGACTGTGGCCACTCTTTTTGCAGAAATGTCAGAATTTAGGGTGTTGAAGTAAATGCTCTGGATTTTTGCTCTCTTTCTTGAGGCCACTGCAACCCTGGGATCAGGTCTGCAATTAGGAGGCTTCACTTCTGAGCTTGCTTCTTCACATCACCTGGCAGCACCACCTGAGCTCTCTTTGGCAGCCTGCTGAGCACTGTGGCTCTGCAGTGCCTGTGTGTTTATTTGCTCCTCTTCCCCTCCAAGGAAAACAGCTTATCTCTAGTTTCATTTGCACTCTCTTTTCGATGGTTGTTTTAGCTGAATGTCTGTTGGGAAGTGTTATAAGTGAAGCGTTTTTCCTCCCCTTCTCACTTTTCCTTTTCATGCTCATGACCTGACCTGGTCTGTATCTTGCTCTCTGACTGAAAAGAGGTGAGGTCTGTGTTAGTCCCTGGATGCAAAGGGAATTGTTTCTAGAGCCTTGGAGCAAGCTTAAAGAGAGTTTTTTTCTGTTATATGAGTGTACTCTAAACCTACTCTAGAAAGCTCTGTTGTTCCAGCAGGATGAAGTTCTGGCCATCAAGTTTTTCTCTGGAGTTTTAGTCTCTCTTTTGGCTACCTCAGTTTTAAGCTGAGAAGTCCTTTGAAGGTAAGGACTAGGGGCACTTAATGTTTAAACTTGATTCAGTACTCTAAGAGAAGTCACTGTATGAAGATGAGGCTTGGTGTGCCCATGCTACCGAGAAAATGAACAACGGCTCTTTGTACTGGCTGAATCTTTGTAAGTGCTGGAAATGTCATGCTTTGGTATCTTCTGTGGTTACACTGAGGAGTGACAAAGATAATTTGAGGTTATGTCATCAACAGGCTGTGTAGGATGAGGTGTCTGAGCCAGTCAGGGATGCTAGAAGGCTTTGCTTGTCAGTAAGGCAGGAGTGGGGAGTTGGTGAGGAATTTACCAGTGCTCCTGAGTTTTGGATCATGCTGAACATCTGCAAGTGCTAAACCCTCAACTCTAAATGTATCCTGACAGGGAGATCAATAGGAAGACTTTGCTTTTCTCTGAACGAGGCCAGTGTGTCTGGGGCAGTTTTTCCTTAGCAGAAGAACTGGCTTAAGGTCTCTCAGTACCTCATATGGTCAACTGGACCTGTCTGCCCACAGAGTTAATTTAATTTGGGTCTGGCCACCCACCTGGACATGCTCTCTCCTGCCTGGGTGCAAAGCAGGTGGTGATGGTCTGCAGTGTGAGGGAGACTGGCTTTGCAGCTTAAGGACAAAGCATCTGGAGCTGCACACTGGCTCTTCCAGCTGAACTCCTTCAGCTTGCACGTGTTGTTTGCAGAAGAGCTTTCAGTTAGGAGGAATGCAGCAAAGGGAAAAGATTTCTGTGGCGAGGAGAGCTGCGGGTTACGATATTGGTCAGCTTGGCAGTGGGTCTGCTGGTGGGCCCACGGCTGACTGGTATCTCTTGGCAGCAGTTTGGCCCCAGTTTGAGCTGAGGTTTGTGAATGCAATGTGTGAAATGACAGCTAAGCCTCAGGTCAGCAAGAGATCAGTGAGGATGGCCACAAGTTGAAGCACCAGCTTGCACTGGGCACACAAACTGAGATTATTTTAACTACAGGGGTTGGCTGCAAAATTAAAAAAAAAAGTGCGTGTCTCTCTCTGTGTGCTTTCTGCACAATCTATCTGCTGGAATGGTTCCTCAGTTCTGAAAATTTCCATAAAGAAGCATGTACAGGAAAATCCTGCCAACCACATGCTAGCTGGATGGCCTGCCATGTGTCCTGGGGCAGGGGAGGAAGGAATGAAGGCACGCTTGGACAAGCAGCCTGGCTGAGGGACATAATGACACTTCAGTCTCTGCATTCTGCAAAATGTCCTGCCAGCTACAGTCACAAGTGCTGATGGGAAGAAGATTTGGGTTTGTTCCAGTTAAAATGACAATTGGTCGCTTGCTCCACGATGCAGGTGAGAGGGGCTCTGAGAATTATGTTCTCCTCCATTTCTTTACCCCAAGCAAGGGAATGATTGCCTCAAACCACGGCATCCTTTTGCCTTCACCTCTATGTGCTTTGTCCCTGGCGCTGTAGCCGGGGCGGATCGAAAGCCTCAGAGGTGAGTGAGACACGAGAAACCAGAAGGAGCAGGGTTTCTCAGCCCTCCTAAGCCAGTCCCCCGTTGGTATCACAGGGTGATTAGCACTAGGAGTCAATCAGCTTAGCTGTCTGTCCGTCCTTGCGCTTCGGAGGAGGCGAAGTGACAGCGCTGCTGAGCAGGGGAGGCGGTGGCGTGCCTTGCTCTGCCCTGCCCTGCCCTGCCCTGCCCTGCCCTGCCCTGCCCAGCGGGCTCCAGCTGCCTGTCTGGAGGGAGCTCGGGTCACTGCAGTGTCTGCAGACTGTGTCAGGAAGGGCCTCTGGATGCCACCAGGGTGAGACAGATGATTTGCTTCTTCCGAACCCCGGAGGGAGCTCAGAGACTTTGCTCAGCCCTGTTCTTCCTTCCGATAGATCACTTCCCGGCACTTCTCTCTGATTCCCACCATTCCTCATCCCTGTGACATACTTTCCCCCCATCTCCTGCTGTGTTTGAGTGCTAAACGCATCTGTGGCTTTGTTCCTGTGGGATATCCTACCAGAAGCAGCCCTGCCTTCGAGGTACATCGAGCACCCTTCTCTACCCCTTGCCCTAGGGCATGGGGGAAGCATTATGTGAGCATTCTTCTGTGAGGTTCCTTCCTTGGATGCCCACAGATAAGGCCATTTTATTCCCTCCCTTCTCCTGGTCAGCGTGACTGGAGAAAAGACCTTTCTGAGCCCACACCTGGCTCTCATGAATATTTAATGTTTCTAGCTTTTATTTCCCTTGAAGAGCAAAACCTTTTCATATTTGATGCCCTGGAAGGCTGTTTGGTTGCTGAATGTTGTTTCTTCAATGCTCTCCCTCCTTGATTTTCCTCTAGACTGCCCAGCCTCTCTTCCTTTCTCTTCTTGAGCAGCATTTCCTTTTTCACAAAGGATGCTTCAGAAAAGGTCACTGTCCCTTTCATATCCCCTCCTCACTGTGAGCCAGCACGGCTTCTGCTCTGCCAGTGGTAAAGGACAAATGGGGATGTGGGGAAAGGCAGCAGTGGGGAGGGAGGCCAGGAAAAGTGTGCACATAAGCTGGGGAGCAGCACAGAGGCAGAGAGGAGTTGTAGACACAGCAAGGGAAAAGGGGCAGAGCAGCAGGTAGAGGCAGCAGAAGGTGGGAAGGAGGCATCAGCAGGATTTTGATGAAGAACTGGCTTTCCAGCACATTTCAGAATTCATCATTCAAGATGCCCAGGTGTTGCTGTGGATTGGCAGCTTGTCCAGTGAGGGCCCTTTGGAAAAGGGAGGCATCCCAGTTCCCCAAAACAGAATACTCCCAAAACTGCACTGCCCATTTCCACTGTGGGGCAGTTGCTTTAGAGACCTCATTATTTTGGCCACCAGGCTCTACAGTAAATCATCACCTGTTGTTCTTAGGCCTTTCAGCCTTTCTCCCTCTTTCTCCTGCAATTGCAACTGATGTTTGAATGTTTGGATGGGTGTAGATTCAGCACTCCTGCTTTTGAAGAGCCAGTCTCACATCCACAGTCAGCATCAATGGGAAGAGAAAGATAAATCTTATCTGAGGAATTAAAAAGAAATTCATGTTCATGCTGAAATTGTTTGTGATGTGGAAAAGACGCCAGGTGGTGGGGCCACCTGCCAGTTCTTGGGTCATGGCCCCACATACCCCAGAGGGCCTAAGATGAGGGCAGTAGCTGTGATCTTGGAGCTGTGGAGAGAATAATCTTGTGCAATCAGTAATCCCTCTGAGAGTCAGGATGGAGAACGTATGGGCAGACAGGATGTTTCCAAGAAAAAGGCAGACAAGTTTTGCACATCACTTGCTTTCTCTTGGAACACAGACAAAATTCTGACCCAACAAGCGTGCTGTCTGTAAAATTCTAGTGGGAATGTCTGTTCTGTCTGTTCTGCATTCCAACATAAGGGCAGCCTCGCTTCTCCCATTACCCAGCTCTGAAATGGAGCTAGCATCAATTGATCTGGAAAGCATCACCCCCTCTTGCAGCATTACTTGCACAGCTTCCCATGTCACTTGGCTCTCCTTAATGTGCTAACCAGGACAGTTTATGAGGACTGCTGAGCCCATTCTGTGACACAGCATTAATGCTGGGAACATGCAGCACCACAGTGAGGGTGCACGGTGTTGAAGTCCCAGTGCTGCCCAGAGCGTTTCTCCAGGGCCTGGCAGAGCACTGTGGCAGGCAGCAGATCACAGTGACTGTGCTGGTGGACTTGGTGTGCTGAGAGCTCAGAGAGCTGTCAGTGACTCAGGGCATGGCTGTGATGCCCAGTGAGTGGCTGGAGCTGTGTCCCTGCAGTGCCCAGTTACTGATGTTCTCGTCTAGAAGCTGCCTTGCGTGGTGACTGGTGACACAGCTGGACAGTCAGGCAGCAGGGCTTAACTTCTGCTCCCCAGCCTGGTCTCAGAGCTAATGCCATCATCCCTTATCCTCCATGATCCCAAGGAGGCACCAATAAGCATCTTCTCCTTCCTACACATCACCTACCTGTAAATACCAGTCCCGTCTCTTCCACCTCGCTCTGTCCCCAAAGCATTCTCTACTGATCTAAACCAGTCTGCTGTTCCACAGCAGGCACACTTCTCCCTCTTCCTTCAGTGTTTGTGAATTCCATGCCTGCCTGCCCCAACACAGGTGCCACTTCCCTCCCCCCTCTGTGGTGTGAGCAGTCCAGGGAATAGACACGGGGCATAATGTATAGTATTGTGTGGTAATTACTTGATGCTGGGTACACAAGGGGGATTATCTTGTGCCTCAAAGGGCTGTCAGAGAATCCTAATCCTATCTCCCCCTCCTCTTTCCCATTCCACTGCCATCTGAAGTAATGAATTTGCTATAAATACCTAATTAGCTAATTATTTGCTGGCCTATATGGAACATCTTCAGTGAAGGAACTCTCTGGGTACCTGGGGGAGGGACCTCCATGGAGATGAGGAGAGACAACCTCGTGAGGTGTGCATAGGGGTAAAGGGAGTGCTGTGATGCTCAGAAGAATTTCTAGACTTTCACTATCCCTGGAGAGCAGAGGAAAAGCCATTAGCTCCATGGAGAAATGAGACTATGTTTACCCCTACTTGTGGCAGTGAGCCAAAGAGCCAAGGGGAAAAAAAAACCACAGGAATAATTCATTAGGTAATTAGAGAGGAAAAAAAAATTTTTTGGAAACATTTACACTGGGCAGAGATTCTGTGCTGGAAGCATTTTGGGCTGTGCCTGCTACTTGTGTGGTCTGGCCCCTTTGGGGCACGAGGACTAGCCAGGGGAGGAAATTGTGGTTTTCATGACTGTCTCTTGATGATACTGTCACTGATAAAAACCCAATTATCTATACCAGTTTATATGTTCTGGAAAGGTTCATCCCACTGGCAGACTGGCCTTGGTCTGTCCATACAGGTCTCACAGGTTGCAGGATGCAGTTTCTGTACTGGGATGGCTTTCAGTCCGAGCCATTGGACAATGGGGCTGTTGAGCTGATGTGCCCCTTTGGGACAGTTGTCACTCTGTTGTCCTTCTGCAGGGAAAGGGGAGGGAGGGAGGGAGGGGTGTCAGTCAGATAGCTGAGGGCACCAAAAGTCTCATTCTCTTTTCTTCTCTGCTGCAGATGGAGGCCTAAGGTTAAGAGATCACAGCATCACAGCAGCTCTGCTGGCTGCCTGTCAGTAGAGGTTAGAACAAGAAAGGGCAATAACCATAAATCTGGCCTGGTTTGGACAGCAGTTCATTTCTGACACTCTGCTTTTATTTTCATGGGGCTTTTTAATTTTATTTTTTTTATGCTTATCTTGTAAACTTCTTTCCTTTTCCTCTCCTTCCCTTCCTCTCTCCCTTTCTCCATCCCTGTGCCCCACACTTGCTCCTCCTGGTTCCCTTCTCCCCCTGCAGGCATGCGCATCCTTGTGAACTTGCTCCTGGACACCTTGCCCATGCTGGGGAACGTCCTCCTTCTCTGCTTCTTTGTCTTCTTCATCTTCGGCATCATTGGGGTGCAGCTGTGGGCTGGGCTGCTCCGCAACCGCTGCTTCATGGAGGAGAACTTCACAGTGTGAGTGACTGGGAGACAGAATCTCCTTCCTTTCTTCCAGGGATGTTGCTCTTTCCCTCTGCCCGCTCGCGTCTTCTGCCAGGCTCTCTGTGCATCGCTCGCTCCAGACGTGGGGCGACAGCGTGCAGGCGTTGGTCACATCTTGCAGTGGAAAGGGAGGGTGGGCAGAGACAGCTGCTTTTCTTCTGTCTCCACAGCAGGAGTCTGGGCTCATCTGGATTTGGTCAAGGCACAGGTTGGCATGGCTGCCCCCTCCAGCCATGTCCAGTAATACAGGATGGTGCTCCTACACCGAGAAAGAACTGAAACTCTGAAACGTGCTGTCCTTCTCCTGAGCCTGCTCCCTCTCCAGAAAACAGCACTCACAAGAGTCTTACAGAAAGCCATAGTGCTGCCTAATGCATCCATGAACATCTCTGGCACCTCCAAAATGGAGCTATGGTCACTGTTTGGTCAGCATTGCCTCTGGAGGGGACACTGAGAAGTTACTAGAAAACTTCAGGAGTAGAATGGCATGTGGCCAGTGCCATGGGGAAGGGACAGAGGGCTGGTGGGAGAGGTGTCCCACAGCTGGATTAGTAGAAGTGAGGGCATCTGAAAGCAAAGAATGGATGTTTGAATGGGACAAAAAACTTGTGGGCAAACATGACAACAGTCCTGAAGCCACACAGGGGTCAATTACAGGTATCTGAGGTTTATTCAGGGATTCAGGGGTGAGTCTGCAGAGCACAGCTTTGCTCCTCCCACAGGCACTGGGTGGAAAAGTTCCTGCCTGCCATGAATTCTCCGATTACCCAGTTTCAGGGCACAGCTCCTCCTGTTGACTTTCTGGCTTTAGTAGATCTCAGGCTTTAAAATGTTTTCTTAAAACCGTATGCTAATCCCAGGCATGCTATCAGTGTAGACTGCTTAAAGAAAACCTGGAGCTGTAGATCAGTTTAAACTGATTAAACACTGAAGCTTTAGATCATCTCAAATTGGAAACAAAAAGTGTGAAAATACAATGTGCAGAACAGCAGTGGAGGTGCAGAGTAGGAGCTGCTTAAAGCAGGCATTTCCTGTGTT
Organism: Notiomystis cincta; assembly: GCA_013398075.1. Classification (NCBI taxonomy): domain Eukaryota; kingdom Metazoa; phylum Chordata; class Aves; order Passeriformes; family Notiomystidae; genus Notiomystis; species Notiomystis cincta. The sequence continues at coordinate 262,980 of VZRX01021426.1, forward strand.
TATTTATTCCTTGGGGAAAAACTAATGTTTAGGATGATTGTCCTTTATGTAAATTGGGAGTAGCACTTCTTTAATGAGTTTAATTACATCCATGCAGAGTTGATGTAACTGAGAAGTGAATTGGGGCCACAGCCACAGCATTCACAGTGACAGATATTAGAAAATATTTGGCTGATTGTTACTAGGGAAATCAATTCTTAAGGNCTCTGCTGCAGATGGAGGCCTAAGGTTAAGAGATCACAGCATCACAGCAGCTCTGCTGGCTGCCTGTCAGTAGAGGTTAGAACAAGAAAGGGCAATAACCATAAATCTGGCCTGGTTTGGACAGCAGTTCATTTCTGACACTCTGCTTTTATTTTCATGGGGCTTTTTAATTTTATTTTTTTTATGCTTATCTTGTAAACTTCTTTCCTTTTCCTCTCCTTCCCTTCCTCTCTCCCTTTCTCCATCCCTGTGCCCCACACTTGCTCCTCCTGGTTCCCTTCTCCCCCTGCAGGCATGCGCATCCTTGTGAACTTGCTCCTGGACACCTTGCCCATGCTGGGGAACGTCCTCCTTCTCTGCTTCTTTGTCTTCTTCATCTTCGGCATCATTGGGGTGCAGCTGTGGGCTGGGCTGCTCCGCAACCGCTGCTTCATGGAGGAGAACTTCACAGTGTGAGTGACTGGGAGACAGAATCTCCTTCCTTTCTTCCAGGGATGTTGCTCTTTCCCTCTGCCCGCTCGCGTCTTCTGCCAGGCTCTCTGTGCATCGCTCGCTCCAGACGTGGGGCGACAGCGTGCAGGCGTTGGTCACATCTTGCAGTGGAAAGGGAGGGTGGGCAGAGACAGCTGCTTTTCTTCTGTCTCCACAGCAGGAGTCTGGGCTCATCTGGATTTGGTCAAGGCACAGGTTGGCATGGCTGCCCCCTCCAGCCATGTCCAGTAATACAGGATGGTGCTCCTACACCGAGAAAGAACTGAAACTCTGAAACGTGCTGTCCTTCTCCTGAGCCTGCTCCCTCTCCAGAAAACAGCACTCACAAGAGTCTTACAGAAAGCCATAGTGCTGCCTAATGCATCCATGAACATCTCTGGCACCTCCAAAATGGAGCTATGGTCACTGTTTGGTCAGCATTGCCTCTGGAGGGGACACTGAGAAGTTACTAGAAAACTTCAGGAGTAGAATGGCATGTGGCCAGTGCCATGGGGAAGGGACAGAGGGCTGGTGGGAGAGGTGTCCCACAGCTGGATTAGTAGAAGTGAGGGCATCTGAAAGCAAAGAATGGATGTTTGAATGGGACAAAAAACTTGTGGGCAAACATGACAACAGTCCTGAAGCCACACAGGGGTCAATTACAGGTATCTGAGGTTTATTCAGGGATTCAGGGGTGAGTCTGCAGAGCACAGCTTTGCTCCTCCCACAGGCACTGGGTGGAAAAGTTCCTGCCTGCCATGAATTCTCCGATTACCCAGTTTCAGGGCACAGCTCCTCCTGTTGACTTTCTGGCTTTAGTAGATCTCAGGCTTTAAAATGTTTTCTTAAAACCGTATGCTAATCCCAGGCATGCTATCAGTGTAGACTGCTTAAAGAAAACCTGGAGCTGTAGATCAGTTTAAACTGATTAAACACTGAAGCTTTAGATCATCTCAAATTGGAAACAAAAAGTGTGAAAATACAATGTGCAGAACAGCAGTGGAGGTGCAGAGTAGGAGCTGCTTAAAGCAGGCATTTCCTGTGTTTATTTATTCCTTGGGGAAAAACTAATGTTTAGGATGATTGTCCTTTATGTAAATTGGGAGTAGCACTTCTTTAATGAGTTTAATTACATCCATGCAGAGTTGATGTAACTGAGAAGTGAATTGGGGCCACAGCCACAGCATTCACAGTGACAGATATTAGAAAATATTTGGCTGATTGTTACTAGGGAAATCAATTCTTAAGGTGCCCATGCACCAATGATGAGGGTGAGTTACAACATATCTTTGTCCTGCTTAGTTAACAATCAGAGACTGTCTTTTTCTTTTTCATCAACACCTGTCCTCTTCCAATGGCACTTAGTGAAAAAGTCTGCATTTGCACAATGCAAAAGTTCTGCATTGTAGCACTGCAAGAAATACACCAGATAAAGTTTAATCCAATTTTTTTTTTAATCTCCACCTTTCACTTTTCTGATATTAGCTCATCTTCAGCTAGGCAAGCATAGATGATTTTAATTATTCATGCATTTGGAAGGTGCTTGCATTATTTGGAAAAAAGACATGAACTTGTCATGAAACATTGCACCTATAATGCTAGCTGTCAAGGAGGAGTCAAAGTTAAGGTTAAGTCAATTTTATCTTTCCACTTCCAAATTTTAAGGCTTATCTGTGCAACATTAATTATGCATGAACTGGATTTTTTTTTTAGAAGTACAGAAGGTTCACTACCAAATGTTATAAAACATGTCCATCAGCAGTTACATATATGAACATATTACAGTAAAGCCTGATGAACTTCCTTAATGTCATTGCATCTGATTTAGCTCTGATGTTAATGGGGAAAGTGATCAGACTGCAAATCTCTGCATTCCAGCTTTTCTTCACCTCTATGCAAGCAGATTGTGTAATTTGGCTTGGGGTGATCTGATGGCAGGAAAAGCTCTGAAGACTGGGGGCTCACCCTAGAAATTTCCTGGTTTTCAGGAGCCCTGTCTTTCCTCCCCTTCTCCTGAGGCAATAAACCTGGAAATCCCCTACCCAGTGCAGTCCCTATGTCAGAATGGGGGCTCCCAGCTTGCCCAGTATCACTGATAGACAGGAAACTCTCTGTCACAGGAAATTTGACTGCGGGCTCTTTTGCAGACAAGGTGACATTGTCCTGCCCCCTTATTACCAACCGGAGGAAGATGATGAGATGCCCTTTATCTGCTCGCTGTCAGGAGACAACGGAATTATGGGCTGTCACGAAATACCCCCACTGAAGGAGCGAGGCCACGAGTGCTGTTTGGACAAGGATGATTATTATTACTACAATTCAGTCCGGCAGGAGTTCAATATCAGTGGCATGTGTGTGAACTGGAACCAGTACTACAACGTGTGCCGCACCGGCAACGCCAACCCGCACAAGGGTGCCATCAACTTTGACAACATTGGGTATGCCTGGATTGTGATATTTCAGGTGAGTCTGAGTGAGCTTCCTTACAAGGCTCAAGCTTATTTTTCTGCTTTTCAAACTCAGTCTTTCTGGGCTCCAGTGGTAGTTCCTGCAGGGTGGGACAGAGCTGCAAAGTAAAGGGCCTTGTAACTCCCCTGGTGAGGGAGACAGCGCACACATGAACGGTGTTCCTGAAGATGGGGAGGGACAGAGAGTTCCAGGTGCTTGCTGAAATAAGCTGCAGTTCTTCAGGCTGAACAGTTTCCCCTTCAGTCCAGACAACTACAGTAAAAGAATATTTTCTTTATTATTCTTTTTTTTAATTCCCAGCACATGTTGCAGATGGGAGCTAAAATCCATCAATCCATGCCTTTTTCCTTTTCCTCCGGCTGTACGCGGTGTCCAGTCCAAGGGGCACAGAAACCTGCTGTGGGTTCTCCCCTGCTGCGAGCCAGGGAAATGAACTATTTTAATGAAATATTCCTGCTGTGGACTAGAATGATCTCACAGGATTTGACAGTATGCCAGTGGCACCAAGCAGTACCATGCTGATTTCCCAAAATGGAAATTTGGCTTTGTTGAAATGAATTGCTGTTTCTCACCTTTCTTGGGTTGCAACCGTCCTGCCAATATCTGCTTGTATACACTGAGCAGTGAGCTCTGGAATACCACTTCCCTCCTGTTTCTCTTGTTTCTTGTCTTTGCAGGTGATCACACTGGAGGGGTGGGTGGAGATCATGTACTATGTGATGGATGCCCATTCCTTCTACAATTTTATCTACTTTATCTTGTTGATAATTGTAAGTATAAGGTTTTATGAATGTCAGCAATGCAAGCTAAAAGCCCGCAAAACCCAGGTCTTAGATCAACATAGGTACTGGGGAAACAACCTTCTAGGAATCTCAGAAATCCAGCTAGTTAATTTTCACCAAGAGTCTGTGGCAGGATCACGTTCATAGTTGTCAGCCAAGTTATTAGCTTTCACTCAAAAGCATACTTGAGATTAATTTTTAAAGTTATAAGTGCCCAGTGTAGAAAAATGTTCTCACTGGTAGATCTTCTTTGCAAAGTAAATTCCCCAAACCAATTGGCTTAAAAGCCAATTCTTTCTCTGCCCTTCTACTTGGTCTCTATACATTTTAAACTCTTGAGTAATTTTTGAGCCATGTTGAGCCAGGAGCTTTTGGCAGCACTTGGATTTATCAGGTTCAGAGTCTCAGATTCACATTTTGTGAGATTCAGGGTCTGTCACGCTGAATTGCTCCCTCACCATGAACAAAAAGGAGCTACTGCTCCAAAAGTGTCAGCAGGCCAAAATAAACTGGCTGTGTGAGATCCCTTGTGGACAGTGGGATGGAAAGAGAGAAGTGTGTCAGTGATGAGAACTTAATAAGCAGTTTATAAGCCCTGTGGATTTATACAAATGAAGTTTGAAGGTTGGTTTTCTGTAAGGATATTCATTATCAGCACCTGGGATGAGAGCTGAGAAACATGGTGCCATTGCCTCCCTATTCCTCAGGTATCCCTTGCCTAAGTGCATTTTTTTTAATGGGAATATCCTGTTTCTAACAAGGAAGGATTTTGTTTTTATGAAGGCTCTTGCACTTTGCTCACGTTGGTGACCAAAGTCAAGAGTGAAATGGAAAGACATAGGATGAATTATGGGAAATACAAAATCTGTACATCATAGGTCACTGAGTAAGGACCTCAGTGTGTATTTCCAAGGCCTACCTACATTTGGATGAGCTGATGATGGACCTGGCTAAGACTCTGATCTTCACCCAACACTTGTCCTTCAGGGCCATGATCTTCAAGAAATAGGATCTCTAGAAGCAGTCACCCAGTAAGACTAACAGACTGACCTAGTACAGAATCAAGTTGGCATAAAATGACTTGAGATAAAGCAAACTTTAATCCATTTCTGTGAGAAGTTCTGTAGCCTGTATGTATGGAGGGTGGCCCAAAAAAACCCACAAAACTTATTGGACTGTTCAGGTCAGGCAACTTATGAAAATCTTGCTGTATCCTTGATTTCATCCTGCCTGATGGCCTTCTACTCTCACAATGGAAAAACAAGGAGAGAAAAACACAAATATGACCTACTTTCTGAGGGCTGAAGCATGAACCTGGACAGCAGAAGTGAAATATACCTCAAGGAATGTTGCTTTTACTTTGATGCTGGAGAGTCCCAAAGAGACAGTGCAGAGATGTGATTGCACATGATGGGGTGACAGGGGGACAGTTTCCACAGGCTCTGTTCTCAAGGGCAAACTGAACATGCACTGCTTTTTGTGAGTTCAGAAAATAATCATTTCCCATGAAGTTTTTTCATATACCCCAGAATGCAATAGATATTTAGTACCCAACTGCATTGTGACTTTGAGCAGCATGGTCAGGACACACCAATTTGTAGAATATGCAGTTAGACACAGACTTCACTCCTTGTCCCACAGCCACAATCTCTCCTACAGCCAGGAAGGACTCTGCAAGGTCAGTATTTAACCACACGTACACAGTCCTTTGTAGGCCAGTTCCAGAAACTGCCCCTTCCCCCACCTTTCAAACTACATAAATGCTGTCAGTGTATTTTTGGTTTCAAAGTATCCTTCTAGTGCTGGCTCACGTCATGTGGATTCACACTGACTCAAACTTTGTCTCTGAATTTGCAGGCACAGAAAACCCTCAATTAAACACTCCACCTGAGATGTTACTGCAGAGTGTCATTGACATTTCTAGACACACCCTCCTCATTTGCAGAAGCCATACAGGTTTATTTCTGTCAAACACAGGAGAACATGAATCTCAGGTTACTTTGGGGACTGCTGAGAACAAAGGAGTCATGTGCTAGGTGAAATATTTTCTTTGCCTTTGGTGGAGTTGGGCCAAGGAAGTATTTAGCTTTTCTGCTACCTTCTTGGCATGTGTGATGCATGTTTTACAGCATTATAGCAGTGCTACAGTGCAAACTTGGCTGCATTTTCTGTCTGAATCTTCATATAGAAACGATAATCCCTCTTTAAGTCTCATGAAGTATGGTCCTTCCAGCCTTTATCCTTCCCTCCTTCTCCATGGTTGGAAGGCCTGGCTTTCTAAGCAGGACTGTTCTGACAGTCATACTTTAAGCCCTGACTCTTTGCTTTTCCACACACATTCCAGCCTTGGCTCAGATTTAGTCTTCTGGGGCTGGATCTCTGCAGCTTCTCTCTAGAGCTGCGCTTTCATCCATGACTTCTCTCCTACAATGATATCTGCAAACACCTACATAAGGGCATTACCTGCTGCTGCTCATATGGCAGGAAGAAGGCTCCACCAGCTGGATGTACTCCCAGCACAGTTAGAAATCCTGCACAGATGTGCTCCTCTGAGGGGAAGGCTGCTGACTGACCCTGGCACTCTGAGCAGCCTTGTAGAACAACCTGGGGAAAGCATTTTATGTATTCAGCAGATTTTAAAGTGCTTCCCCCTTGACCAGAGATTGGGGATGTGATATAAAGGAAGGGCTGCTCCCTGCTCTTGGGTCAGTGTTTCATTTGTGGCTTCCTGCTTGAGGTCCAGCTGTCTCTTTGACACCTCTCCAGCTACTTGGCTGCTGCCATTGTTCCTGGACTAGAGCAAGCTCTTCTGAACTCTTAGGCTGGCATCTGCATTGCAGCACTCAGAGGCTCCTTGAAGTGCTCTGTGCTTACACGTGTGGGCCTCAGAAGGCAAGCTGGATATCCAGGCAGGAGCAGTAAAATTAATTGACAAGTCAGCATCTGCAGCACTAGATTTTGTTAGATATTACAGAGATAGGGCTCAAACCTTGGGCTGAATGAGGCCAGGATCTGCTTTATCAAAGCACAGCTCAGTCTCAGGGCTGAATGGGACCCTCTGTGTTGGGGCTCTGAATCAAGGGTCTCCATCTGCCTCTCTCAGATGCTTTGATTCCATGTCTGACACTTTCTGTCTCTCTGCTCAGCCAGCTGAGATGAATCACTCAATTAGGAGCCTTCTGGGACCCTTCCTGTCCTTCTCTGACTGGGAGGCAGTGCCAAGCTCAGCAGAGCCTGAGAGTTTATGGATTTGCCTGTGGTTTTAAGGATGAACCAAGCTAATTTGCCTTGTGTTTGATGTTCCTAGCTAAAAGGATAAGGACTGGGGAGTAGTTGCCATATCTAGGCTTCTCACTCCCCTCTTTTTGTTCATCTGGTGGGAGATGGCAGCAAAAGGTGCCTGTGAGGACAGAGCTTGGTGATGTGAACCTGAACCCCACTCCAGACTCAACCCCAGGCCAACAGTGCAGTCCTGGTGAGGGCATCTCAGCTCCTTCCCCTTGTGGCCTAGAGAGAAGGGGTTGGAAGCATGAATTGCCTGTTGTTTGTGGAGCTCTGGGAAGTTGCAAAGCACACAAAGGGGTGGTGTCACAAAAATGCTGACACAGCTGGTGTCCATCTCCCTGCCCTGCCTCCCTCAGAGCCAGCTGAGCAACATAACCAAAAGGGAAAGCCTGGGTGAGTATCATGCTGTCAGGAGAGCACATCAGAGAAGAATTTGGATTGCCAGTAATACTCTCATCAGTTAAAATAAAACATGCAAGACATCACAGACTAGGGAAAATGTTGGGGAAGGCAAAGGAATCTGAACGAGGCATTATTTTAATTTTCAAGGCCGCGTGCAGAAGCTGAAGGGAAAATAGGCTGAAATATGGGGGAAGGAGAGAGAAGAGAAGGGTTCAGTGATGAAGGGAAACAGAATTAGAACAGCTTTGAAGGGTGCTGAGAGGAGGAGGGGGGGAAAAAAAAGCCCTTTATTTTGAGATACTTTATTGTCCTTATGTTGAATCTGGTTGGAAAGTGCTTCACGTTTCAAAGGGTTATTGAGGTGCTAGCAGGGACACCTCCCCTTTGGACAAAGGTGCTGGGCACCTGTGTGCAAGAGAAAGGGTCACCCAGAAGGGCAAGCTGGTGGGGGGGGCTGTAAGGGCTATGAACTGAGGGAAAGACTGCTTGGATGGGAAAAACAAGCTCTGAGGTACTTGCTAAAATAAACCCTTTTTCCATTCACAAGCACTGGGGTCAGGTTATCACCACCTGTGCCTGCTCTGTCCCCTTTGCTGGAAAGGCTTTACAGGAGAGAGCACATGTGAAGACAAGGGCAGGACTGAATCCTGCTCTCTGCCAGAGCTGTTTGCTTGCAGAGACAGTGAGGTGAGACTGGGTCCTGTGTGGGTTCACACAGGAGAAACTGATGTGAGGATGCCCTTTATCAGGGATGCTGAGTGGTCCAGGGGAGGCAGAAATCTTGAGCTGGTGCTTCATCTCCTCCCAGGGGCAGCCTCACAGAGTCTGTTTCAGGGCACTGCAGATGTGTGGTCCTTGTTCAGAGCTCAGACTCAGAGTAGGCACCAATCAAGGAGTCACAGCTTCTGAAAATTATTTTGGATGTAGTTACCAGCCCTTTTATGTATGGAATTCTCATCATATTGAAGCCCAGGATTTATCCTATATCTGTCTATCTATGGACAGATCTCCTAGTAGAAATTCATTTCTAATTTCATTCTATGTAACACAGAGTGAGTTCATTTTGCCTCCAGATCTCTCAGCAGCAAGAAATCCTTTCTCCATTTTATAAATAGAAAAACCGAGGTTTAAAGGGAACATGCAAAGTTGTAAAATAAGTCTGGTAGACATTTGGGCTTTTGTATGGAGAATAGGGACAACTTGGGCATTTTGTTTGCTCTTTCTAAGAAATTGGAGGTGTGTTTTTTACGATACTTGTGTTTGAAATGAGAAGCCTATGTGGGACAGAGGACAAGTTAAAGAAGAATTAGTATGATATGTCTTGTATCAGAAGAATAGAAAATAAGCAAGGAAGCATGGCTTTACCAGACTAATCAGTGTCCTTCTAAAAGTCATTTGTTTTTGTAAAATCTTTTTTGATTTCAAGAGCTCACTTATTTCAGGAAAGTCCTATCTCCCTATATGGAGAATTAAGGTGCAAGTAGCAGAAATTAATAATATGGCCTAAGTATATTTGTATGTCATTAAAATGATCTGAGAATACTGATATTTCTTCCAAGAGCTTAAGATTGTAAATGTGCATGATTTTTCCAGTGGTAAATAAAGAAGCAGAGGAGAAATCAACCAAACTGCTTCTCTGTCTCCTACCTTCTATTTAACACAAAGGAGAGGGAAAGAAAAAGTCTGATTTACATTAAACCCTTTGTATGTAACTTCTGAGTGATTTGCTAAGGGTCCCAAAACCTGCCAAAAGTTGGACCTATTTTCTGAATTTCAGTCCATAGCTTTAAATTCTGCATGGGAATGATGGAGAGTGAGGTCTCAAAACCAAGCTCACGCACTCCTGGCTTTCTCTGAAACCCCTTCTCCATATGATTCCCACTCCTCTGTCTGCCTCCAGTCACTTTCCCCTCCTCTCTCTTACATTCCCTCTCCCACATGTTCTTCCCTGTGCTGACATTGTTGCCCTCTCCTCCCTTGCTGCTAGGTGGGCTCCTTCTTCATGATCAACCTGTGCCTGGTGGTGATCGCCACGCAGTTCTCGGAGACCAAGCAGCGGGAGCACCAGCTGATGCAGGAGCAGAGGGCGCGGTACCTGTCCTCCAGCACCGTCGCCAGCTACATGGAGCCGGGGGACTGCTACGAGGAGATCTTCCAGTACGTGTGCCACATCCTGCGCAAGGCCAAGCGCCGCACCCTCGGGCTGTACCACAGCCTGCAGAGCTGGCGCCACGGCCACGGGGAGGAGCGCGGCCAAGCCAAGCCCGGCGGGAGCAGGAAGAGCCAGAGGCGCCACAGTAAGGATCGCGCGGGTAGAGCTGGAAATGCCAGGGGCAGCAATGTGACCGTAACTGGGAGCGTCTCCATGCGCCAGCTTTCCAAAGGGCCTGTGCCTGTAAAGCACAGAATGGGAATTAACACTGGCCATTGGCACTGTGGCCAGCATACCAGACCAGCAAGGTGGGAGTGACTGGCAAGAATGGGAATGAAACAAGGGAACATGGATAATCCATGTCTGAAATCCAGAGGCAAAGACACTGAGGTTTGTAAAGGGCTCCATGTCTGGTATAGCCGGGTGTTGGTAGCAGTCTGAGAGAGAAGAATTAGGGGATGTAACGAAGTGGGGCAAAGGATTGCACCTGGTGGCACAGCAGGTTCCCCAGAGCTCCCCTCCCAAAGGGAGTTGCTGCTGGACCTCAAGAGAGAGGCAAAGTGCGGTAAGGTGTCACCTGAAGCGAAGGAGAGGTGCTGGAGAAGTCTGGTTGATATGCAAGGACAACGGAGACAATTTCTCTTGACGGCAGCACATGCTGTTGCGTAAAATTAGACGTGAGATATCATTTAAATTGGGTTCCTGGCTGGAAAAGTCACTGTAAAAATGGTTTTATAGAGTTAGTATTAACTGCCTGCTGATGCCTTTCCTAAGTTATGCTCCCATTAACAAGCAAAAAGGCAGATTTTCCCTCAGCGTGCCTTGCATCCTCAAACTTTCATTTTCTTTACTTGCTGGGAAAAAGTTTCTGCAATCTTCATGCACTGTGTTAATGAATTAATTGCTTCATTTCCCCCAGTGTCCATTTGATCTTCCAGACCCAAATGGAGGATCAAGGAACACAAATTTAGATTTCTTGCTGAAGTCAGGGGATCTGTTCTTATTCATAGCACGCACTGTCAGGAGGAAGTGTTCCTGTGCTACCTCTTCTGGCTTCTTGAGATGCTTTGCTAATGTAGTTTCTCTAATTTAGAGAGTTCAGTAGAGCCTGGGTGTTCTCAGACCCCACTTGTTGCAGTTCAGGCCGAAAGTAGCTCTCATGACTATTTTTCCCCTCAGGTCCTCCTTGACACAAGGTAGTGAGTCTCAGGCTATGATTTCTGCACTAGACAATGCAGTTCTTTCTCTGATGGACATGAACCCTGTTCAGCCTAATCACAGCCAAGCTGAACAGTACCATGTGTTTTGGAGACACAGCCTGTCAGCATGGAGCCCCCAATGGCAACGGCTTCTATTGCTGCCCTTGAGATGATGTGTCAGTGTTTAACCGTCCTTACAGCTAAAAAGCTCAGTTACCCTGTCTAAATACCCAGGTGTCCACTTTGAATGTCTTTGTCATAGCCTGCTCCTTTAAGCAGCACCATTTCTCTTTCCAGGGCTTTGCCAGCAGCACAACTCTCTTGGCTGCCCTCCTCAGGGCTTAGTCCAGCCCATCGCTGTGACAGCAATCTCTGATCCCACCAACTGCCCCCGATGCCACAGGGCAGAGCATGAAGCATCCAGAAGGCTCTCAGTCCTGGATAGTGCTGGCTCAGAGCAGGAGGATGGAGGAGCCAGTGAAGGGGAGGGAGAGGGCAGCCAAGAGGACCAGGGTGCCTCGGCGCTGGAGAAGGAGGAGGAGGTGGAGGAAGGAGGACGGCTGAAGCTCTGCAGTGACATGTGGCGAGAAGTGAGGGTCAAGCTTCGAGTGATTGTGGACAGCAAGTATTTCAACCGTGGCATCATGATTGCAATCCTAGTGAACACCATCAGCATGGGCATTGAGCACCACGAGCAGGTAAAGCACCTCAGGGCACAAGGTGGGCAGCAGGGACTGCTGAGTCCTGCTGGGGGTTGTGGCCTTGCTAAGCAGCTGATGCAACTTGGTGGAGGCAGAGACTGAGCAATTTGGACCCCAGACTGCAGTACAGATGGTCCCAGCATGACTTTGGAGAAAGCCTCAGGATCTTGCAGGGTCTCTTGCTTCCTTATACCTGTACTTAATCACTTCCCTCTCTCTCCATGTATTTTCCTCTCACCTCTTTTCAATGCCTCTCTTTTCCTCCTCCCTGGTCATTCATCCCTCTGTTTTTCTTTTTTGCCCTCTCTCCACTTTTTCTGCTTCTCTCTCTGCCATTCTCATCTCTTCCATCTTCCTCATCTATCTCACTCGTTTCTCTCTTCATTAGCTTACTGAATCCTTAGTCTATTTGGTTAATTTAATGTGCCCTCTGGGGATGTCACAGGCACTTCACCAGCATCTCAATTCAAATCCATCAGCTTGCTAGTCTTCCCAACTTAATTAAGAGATGTCTGAGCACATTCTTTCTATACAAGAAGGTTAGGAAAGGCACCACCTCCAGTCTCCAGTCATTTTGGGTGCTCAGGCTGCTTTGAGCCTTTCCTTTGCCCTGAGAGCAAGAAGTGATAGATAGGTCAGACACAAACAGCAGGTGTGGGCACAGGTTTGACTTTCATGCCAGTGGTTTGCAGGCAGCTCTGAGTCAGACGTGCACTTTATCCTAATGACAGACTTGTGAGATGGAGGGAGTTGTGTGCCCTTATTTTCTAGCTGGGAAACAGAGACTGTGCCTGCACTGTGATGTGCAGTGCCAATGTCAGAGGGTGTCAGGCATGCCCATGACCTTGCATTGCTGGTTGGTAGCTCTGCTGCACTTTGCTTTGAGAGAGTCCATGCTCTACATCCACATCTCAGACCTACACTGCTGATCTGAATGTGACCAAGACTCACTCCATGTGTCTGCCCAGGTCACAAAATAAGAGATCACTGCACTGCTGAGATGCTGACTGTATTGAAGCTCTGGAGCCAAGGGAGGTCTAGTCCTGAACACAGTCTCAGGCGGCAAAGAGACAGGCAATGAGCCCAGTTCAAGCAAGGCGCTCACATTTGTCTTGTGCTGTATCAGGATGAAGATACCTTGAGACCCAGTGTATCCTAAATTCCCTGTTTGAGGTAACACAGTGTCTGAGCCAGTATTTGAAGCCTCGAATGTCTGGATCTCACCCACGTATCAAGCTTTAAACCAATTTTCAAAGCCCAGCTAGTTTCTGATACAAGGCTGTGAAACCTTAATTTGATCCCAGAATTCAAAACTGCACTGGATGCTTCAGTACCAGAAAAATACTGGCAGGAGCTCAGAAGAGGGGAGAATGAAGAATTTGCTGGAGGGGTTGACTCATGGAAATAGATAAAAAAGAGCAAAGTATTTATCACATAGCAGAGATGACTAAGGGCTGGAGCCCAGGACAATTTGAAAACTGCCCACTGATATTTTAAAGACGTGATCACCAAGCAGGGAGAGCCATTGTTCATCCTGGTTTAATGGACACAGCGTGAATAATAGTTTGACAGGAGAATACTTGAGCTGGAGGTAGAGAATTCACTCTCATGTTCTGGCTATTGTATGTGCAGATTTAAGCCCTTCTAGGATGCCTCTGCTGTGTTTGTACAGCCTGCAGCAGAGTGGGATCAGCCTCTGCAGCTTTGGGGTTTCTAGTAGCAGGTTCTTAATGACAGTCCTTAAAACTGTGCTATCACTTTTTATCCATAAGTAGCTAGGAAGAGCTTATGACCCTGCATGCTGTTTCTACCAGAAGAGCTGTCAGCCAAACTGATCATATAACTGAAAAATGTGGTGCAGGCTGTTTATTCAAAATGTGCACTGAATTCTGTTTTCCTGGCACAAGAAGAGTAAAACATATCCAGACCATACCATAGATTTTGAGTTCTTTTCAGTCAGCAGTTAACTCAGAAGCACACAGACGTTTGTACCTCTCTTTGCTCTCCTTCAGTTTTCCTCAAACCCTGCTATCAGTAAATCTCAGGCTGGTGCTTCATTGCCTACTTTTTTCTCTTTCCTTTCTCTTTTTCCTGTTGTCTTTCCTCCCAAAAGCACAAATTTTCATAGAACAAAATCCAGCAAAGCCCCTCTGCCCACCAGGATCTGTAATTTGCAGAGTGACACCATCCTATGACTGAAGAAGCTTCTGTTAATTCACCTACTCCATCATATGGATGTTTTCTGACCCAGAGCTAATGCCTACAGAGACCTCTTGAGCCTTTATTTTCTGGTACATGGGAGATCACAGCCCAGCCACTCTCTGGGGATGTACCTGGCTGGGCAGCTCATGGCATGTGTGCCTGCCCCTTGCCACTGCACTTTTCCATGGGCTATTCACCAGACAGCTGACCAAAGCACCCACAACCATCAGGTGAAGGGGTGAGAAGGACTGCAGGAGTGAGGCACAAGTTTCAGGCTCACAAACAAAGGAACTCAAGGGAGAGCACGTGCCTGAGTGTCACCTTCAGTTGCCTGGTCTTGACCAACAGACAGAAAACCACGAATTTAAACTGTTTGTTATAATTCAGGGGTTTAATATTCACAGTGTTTTTCTTCCAGGAGACTTAACCTCAACAACTCAAATAACTTTACTCATATTCAAATCACCTTGGAATTTGGCTTCATTTGGCTTATTCATGCAGACCTTTGTCCTGTCCTGATTTTGTGTGGCCAAGGCAGTTTCCATCTGCATATTTCTTGTGAGGGGAATCAACTCATTTTGGGAGAAACTGCGCTTCTATGAGTCATTTTTAATCCATGATCTTATAACAAGTTATCATTTGTAAATAGCTACGTTTATTCCAATCCATCAGTGTGCAACATACCATGTAATATTCTTGATATTAGGCCCTCAGATATTGCTGAGACATTGCATAAGCCAAACCCCATCATTTCAAGCTTTGTCCTGCTTGAAATAGTTTTTGCAGTTCTTCAGATCTGCCTCTATTTGGAAGTGTCTATTTTTAAAATCCAGTGTAGAAAATATTAGATTCTTGTGGCTGTCCAGAAGAATCCTTTTAAGAGGCTTATTTTTTCCTTAATATTCACAGTGGGTCTGGTGCTGCTGACTTCTCTCCCTTATTCAGCATAAGGATGAAAAGCTTTTCCCAGCTGAATGAATGTCCCAGACTGCCTTTCTCATCATGTATGTCTTGAAGGGCCTGTTGGACTCAAGCCTCTGTGCCATTAGTAGCTATTTCAGACAACTGCTGAGTAACTTGGTTTATCTTCTCCAGTATCTACTTACAGCTTTCCTTCGTACATCAGATCAGTATTTTATGAGGTCTGTCTGTGTGGATCAGATGATGATCCCCTGTTTCCTAACTAGATCCACCCTGTGGATCAGTACCTTCATATCCTTCAGCCTGTGTGATTTCACTGTATACCAGCATTTATTGCATTCACAAGTTTGTATTTCACAGTTATTGCTTCTTTTTGCTATTTGCTCGTTGTCAGAAACATTCTGCAAATGTCCAAGCCAGCTCATCATATTGACATTTAGTAAGGATGGAAGAGTCTCCCTGGAGTGGTAGATGAAACCACACAACTTCAGCCTTGTAGAACTAGGGTATAACAATCATGTAATCCTGCACTGGTTGTGGGGTGGTGATTAAACTTATGTAAAAGCTCGTTGGTATGTTCCATAGCTGATTTCTATGGCTCTCCGAATTATTGCCAAGTGACTTTGAAATTGTGAGTCAAAATAGACAGGCTGGAGAATATTTGGAATATTTATTTTTCATGTTCTCATCACAGAGGCAGTGATGTGTAGGTTCAGTAGGGCTGGTCTGCAAGGTCACATCAATTACTTTTCAGTTTCTAGACAGTGGCAAATTTACTCCTGGCTAGGAGAAACTTTTTCTGCGAGGGCTTCATGGTGATCTGCATCTTCTTAACCTTTCCCATGGTGCAGGAATTTCTGTCTGCTGCCAGGTAATGGACTAATTATATTTTCAGTCAAATCTGGCAAAAGAGCTCCAAAGTTAGTAAGAAATTGAAAGGGAAAAAAAAGCTGAGCTGCTGCCCTCTATTGCCCCAGTACCAGTTTCTGATCACGGGACAGGAGTTCTGAGGTAAATTTCAATCATATATTTTACTCTCAGTATTTCATCTACATTGTTAGAGATGAAGGACTTTACTCCCCAAAGATGTGAATTAGATCATTTCATGGATTGGGAAAGAGATCCATACACAGGACAGGTTAACCATTCTGGCTACAACACTGGCTATGGGCATCTCTTGCCCCTGGGATCTCTGTCCCTTCAAGCCACTCTCCTTACCCCAATACTCAGCTCCCACAATTATATTCAAGTTTCACTTCTAGTGTGATGGGTAAATCAGTCTGACCTGTCTCAGCAATGTGAATAGACTGCTTGTGGGGAGACTTCTGGTGTTCCTTTCTTTTTCTTGGATTAAAGTAGCCTTGAGTTCAGTTCTTTCCTTGGGGATGCTGCAATTTACAGTTTCTGGGGAAACCTGGGATCTTTCCTTGGGGATGCTTCAAGGTAAACCTGGGAGGTGGAAGGGTGTAGATGATGACTGCCTGAATGCTGTCTGTGGGAGCCTGGGGAGACCTCACACTTGCAAGGTGACACATCCACAGTGTTGGAGAGCCTGTGTGCCTGTAGGAAGAAAAGGAGAGAACTTTTCCCCTGTTTGCTTGTCCTCTTCATTGAGCTCGCACTTCCCTGGCCAGCCCTGTCCCAGCCTCATCCATTGTCACTCACAGCCACACTGCCCCAGGAACAAGGACATTGCCACACAGGACACAACCCCTGGTGAACCCACCCTGCAGCCCTGGCCTCCAGCTGATGGTTCTTTGCACTCTGTCAAATTAGCTCTGTCTCCAGAAATGGCTGCAGTGCTGCCTTAGTGCCTCTCCATCTGCTTCCTCTCTATCACCTCTTTTTTTTCCCTGAGTTCATTTCTTTTTTATTGCTCTTCCTTTCCCAGCATTTACTTCTTTACTACACTACTTAAAACAACTCTTTCATTCTCTACTTATTGTGGGTACTAGTGAGTTTATTTTTTTTCCAGCTTGTTTTTTGATTTCTCTTTTCCTGCTTATCTGTGCCCATCTCTCTTTCTGTCTTTCTTTCTCTGCCCAATCTTTCCTGTCCTCTCTCTAGGAAGGATGCTTTGCTGGGGCTGATTGATGGCCCATTAGAAACAGATTAACAGGTGAGGATTGACTAGAGAAACAGATGTCAAGGAGGGAAGGAGAGACAGAGGAACAGTAACAGGTGACATTTTCCACAAGCAANAGCATTTACTTCTTTACTACACTACTTAAAAACAACTCTTCATTCTCTACTTATTGTGGGGACCAGTGAGTTTTTTTTTTTTTCCAGCTTGTTTTTTGATTTCTCTTTTCCTGCTTATCTGTGCCCATCTCTCTTTCTGTCTTTCTTTCTCTGCCCAATCTTTCCTGTCCTCTCTCTAGGAAGGATGCTTTGCTGGGGCTGATTGATGGCCCATTAGAAACAGATTAACAGGTGAGGATTGACTAGAGAAACAGATGTCAAGGAGGGAAGGAGAGACAGAGGAACAGTAACAGGTGACATTTTCCACAAGCAAGATGCAAGCATGGTTTTTCAAACATCACTTGCTCCCTACAAGAGCACAAGAAGGAATGTATGGAAAGCAGAGAGGAGGATAATCCACCATCATAACCTGTTGCTTTTTTTATACTGCTTATTTTCACTGACATAATGATTTGATTCAGACTGAAATGGGCATCTCAGTTTAATATATAAACCTCATATTCTCAGCAACAGTTGTTACTGCTGGGTCTTGGGGAAGTGATCTTCATCTCTCCCGTCCCACACGCACTTGCTCATTCCTTCTCTCCCTTCTCTTATGTCCCCTCCTTTGTCCATCATTTTCAGGGTAGTTTTGCTATTCAGATGTAACTATGGATGGAAATTGATCCACCTCCTCTTTTTTCATTTTAAAGAGGTGGACTATTTTAATAAAAAGCTACAACAAAGAGAGTGAGAAATTAACAAAGAGCACGAGAAGCCAGAGATGTGAGGAGCAGTTTCAGTTCATTTGTTCACCTGGGAGGATCTTGGCCCCTGAGGGCCTCAGAGCAGGAGTTAAAGCAGACCCCAGCTTCAGGCAGAGCCACAACCAGAGCTGCATTTCTCCCTCACTTCCCTTTCCACCAGCTGTATAAGTAACAGGCATGGCCAATGCAAAGGCCACCCTTCAGCAAAACAGCAATTTTGCAGACCTTGGGGACAGACCATGACTTCCCTTCCTGGTGGGCACTAATATTGGTTTAATGCTAAAAATATTGGCTCTGACCTGCAGGGACTCACTTTTCCATTTCCACAGTGCCGGGAATGTCTGCCCTCTCTTGCTCTCTACGACAGGCTTTTGCAGTTTCCTTATTCCCATCCATTTTGTGTGATGTTTAAAAGAGTGGCTTGGTGGCCAGGCATAGCTCAGACCAATGCAAAGGAAGATGTAACCTCTTTATTTTTCAACAGTCATCTCATGTCATTCTTGGATTTTTCACCTTGTGCACTTGCCTTTCTCCTCTTGCTGTCCATTTTTCTCTGTTCTTCACCCTGTCCTGCTCTCCCTGTCCCTTACAGGTAGGTTTTAGCAGTGTAGTCCTCCTTGCTGTTGTCTTGTCTAGTTTGATATTTCCTTGGGTAATTGTTGAGACCACTCTGAGGATAGAGGCATAAGACTGATGGAGCAAGACCAGGAAACTAATGCATATCAAAGGTTTGGTGGATAAAGGGGGAGAGAAAAATGGGGAAGTAAAAAAATAGAGGGGAAAGGGGCAGATTAGTGCAGTGATGTTTAGAGGAAGATGGGGAACTGTTTCCCTGTCATTTGAATGTTTTCAAAATTTCAGCAAATAAAAATGAACTGCCAGCTACCTGTGGACACTTCAGAGGAAGAAATTCTTGACGAAAGGTGTTGACTGCAACTCAGCCAATTTTGATCTCCTTAAAAAAATATTCAAGTTATTTGCAGAAAACAAAGCAGCCTTTAGCCAGGGGAATGGGGATGTAGGAGACACTTGGTCAGCCATGGCTTTATGAATGGCTGTGAGACTCCTGATTGCCTCTAGTAAAAGAAATTGTTAGGGATATGATCTATGATGAGGGTAGCAAATCTGCAAAGGAATTGGAGTGCAAGTGTTGCTATCCAGCTCTGCTCTAGTCTCATCCATGGAAATTTGCAACTCTCTACAAACCCTGTTCCCTGGGAAGGGTGACACTTTATTTCCCATAATTTCAGGGCCCTTTCAGTTCTGACTCTCTGAATTTGCATTCTCTCCAGCCAGAGGAATTGACCAATATCTTGGAGATCAGCAATGTTGTTTTTACAAGCATGTTTGCCCTGGAGATGATCCTGAAACTTGCTGCTTTCGGCCTCTTTGATTACCTTCGCAATCCCTACAACATCTTTGACAGTATCATCGTCATCATCAGGTGACAAGGGCCTCGGGGGTTAACTGAAATACACACAAAACACTACCACAGAGCTTGCACACTTTTCCAAAAGGGATTTAGCAGCTATGCCGAGAGGAGCTGAGCTGATGTACAAGGCCAAGGATTGGGAGACCAAGGTGTCTTTTCCCAAGGCTTGGTGTTGGTGCTGCACAAGCCACACAGCATTTCTGTCCCTCAGTTCTCCCCTCTGTAGAGTCGAGGCAGTTGCAACTGTCTTGTTAAGTTCACAACAAGTATTAGCTGTGAAATACTTTGGAGAGGCACAAATTGAGGATGTTACAAAGGTTTAAAGTGTGACAGAAGAGCTTGTCTTGCTGGAATTTAACGCTGCAATCCTTTCTTCATTCCTGCAACACGCACTGCCACGTTCACCTCCTTAAGGCATAAATGCAGCTTTCAACACATAAGGATAAGCCCACAGTGCAGACTTTTGTCTGGCTCAGACAGATTTTCTCTCTCACCCCTCTGTACTGCCAATGCCAAGGTGAAGACTTAGCATTGTGATTCCTTGTTTTCTTCTGCTTGTTCACCTGTCTTTTGCTTTGCCCCTCGTGCTTCCTGTGCCCCTCTGGGCCGCAGCATCTGGGAGATCATTGGCCAGGCAGACGGGGGCCTGTCAGTGCTGAGGACGTTCCGGCTGCTCCGCGTGCTGAAGCTGGTGCGTTTCATGCCTGCGCTGCGCCGACAGCTTGTGGTGCTGATGAAGACTATGGACAACGTAGCCACCTTCTGCATGCTCCTCATGCTCTTCATCTTCATATTCAGGTGAGCAGGCAGTCAGCTCACGGGGCTCTGGAGTGGCACTGTGGGGCTCAAGGGGACAGCAACTTCAGAGCATGACTGCAGAACTCATCTTGATCCAGGCCAAGGCAGCACTGACAAACATTTATTTGTTCATAAGGGCTGAACTTGCTCCTGCCTTAGATTGGATTCAGCAACTGAGGATCTTGGCCTGGGTCAGGTGGTGCAATACTGCCAGCAAATGAGGACATCAAGCATAATGTCCCCTTGCAGGATAGGTGAAGTCTCCTGGTAATCAGCATTACAGCACAATCAGCTACAGGAGCAGTTCAGTGTGGAGGCTGACTCTGGCAGAAGGGCAGCAGGAAGCAATCAAGGAAGGTTGTCTGTCCATGCCATATATGCCCTGATAGAAAGATGAAGAAATATGAGAGCAAAACAGGAGAGATAGAGAGAACAGATCTGACTGACAGGTTTGAGGGAATATATGAGCTCTGAGTCAGCACAGAGGGAAAGCAAATTTTTGGTGACCTACAGGGTTGCAATATGCAGTTCCTTCTTCACAGATAGGTCCCAGTGGTCTGTGTTGTTGCACCCCTTGCTGCTGTGATGTTGCATTAGATTCTCAGGAGAGGAGAACTACTCTGATGAGTTCATTGTGGCAGAGATATTTATATTTGGCATCTTCTTCCAAAGCATCCTGGGAATGCACATCTTTGGTTGCAAGTTCAGCCTCAGGACAGACACAGGAGATACAGTTCCTGACAGGAAGAACTTTGACTCCTTGCTGTGGGCCATCGTCACTGTCTTCCAGGTGAGCCCACTTTGCTCTCTATGGGTGGGCCAGGGCAAAGTGAAGTGGATCAGGAGATGCTTTTTCCTCACTGAGGAGCACTGGACTGATTCCTGACAGCAAAAAAGGCTGTGTAAAAGGCTTTTGTGTGATGTTTGGAGGAAGAACATATTGGAACCAACCGACTGGTGTGTTTCTCAAACAGGGGAGCTCCTTCCTTCCTAGAAGATGGTGTGTAAAGGTCACTCCTGTTGTGGCAACTCCCAAGTTTAACACACTCACCTCAGCACATGGCTGCCCTAATTGCTCCTGTTTCTTCTTGCTCAGCTAAGGTTTTTGGTGCAGTGCCACAGCTGGGCCATGACAGTGGGTGTATACTTATGGGGAACTTCAGAGGCCTGGTCTGGTCCTGATGTGAATTCTTTGACTGTCCTTTTCTGAGAATCCCCTTCATGTTCTTCCTTCATGCTTATCTGACTTTCTCTTCCTCTCCTGCAGATCCTAACCCAGGAGGACTGGAATGTTGTACTCTATAATGGCATGGCCTCCACCTCGCCCTGGGCTTCCCTCTACTTTGTGGCTCTCATGACATTTGGCAATTATGTACTCTTCAACCTGCTGGTGGCCATTCTTGTGGAGGGGTTCCAGGCTGAGGTGAGCTGCCACCAAGGCTTCATCAGGAGGAGGAATAGAGGTGCTAAAAAGGAATCCTTTGTGACATTTTGAGGATACTGGTCTGGAGGACTTACCAAGTATCACGCCTCTTTAATTTCACTCATGAAATGACCCTTGTTAGGGTAGTATTCAATTAAACAAAAGAAAAAAAAAAACAGTGTTAATTCTTGCAAGGAATGAGGCTCTCTGGAAGGGAATTCACAATTTCTGTTGAAGCTACCTTAGGGTAAGTCCTTTACCCACCAAAAGCAGTATATCAGCCATCCCAAATCACACAAGACTTTCCAGTGATCGCACTGGATGCCCAGTTGCCAAGGACAATTTTGCAGTTGTTCCAGAAACGAAAGACAAAACCAATTGGTCTTTTCTGTTTGAGTTTCCAACTTCTAAATTTGTGTGTTCCAGGGTGATGCCAACCGGTCATACTCAGATGAAGATCAGAGTTCTTCAAACATGGAGGAGTTTGATCAATTCCAAGAGGTCCAGGAAGGCTCAGGTATAATAGCTCAAACAGTCTTATTTGCTCATGTCCTACTGCTGTTGGGTGAGAAATCTAAAAGCAGATTCTGCAGAAAATTCACTCCCACCTCTGAGAACTTGCCAGTTTTTAATTTGAACTTTATGCCAGTTTGTGGTGTTATTTGTGGAAAAATGGAGACATGTTGGCATCCTGAGGAATGTGGTAGCTAAGTGGAACGGTTCTTGAATGACCCCCAGAACAGCAACTGGAAGTGAGAAGTGAGGCCATCTCTGCTTATCTTCAGGGTCATCATTTCAGGAACACTCTGTCCAAATCTGAAACCCACATTTGGAGAGGGGATGCCAAGACAGTGAAAAGGACTCAGGCAAATCTGTAAGCCTTGCCTCATAGTGAGAGACTAATGAAGCTTAGAGATATCAGGGAAGTTACTTGATCACTCTCTCTGTAGTTGTAGAACATAAGGAGGGAGTTGTGATGGTAGATAGCTCTTTAATTGAGCAGAAAAAAGCATAATGAGATTGTAAAGGTTGGAAGCTCACACTAGACAAATTCAGGCTGAAAAAACTTGTATATTTTCAAGGAGAGATAATTAACAGCGGGGACAACCTGAGTACAAACTGCCTGGTAAGGTCTCTATCCCTTGAAGTCTTCCCTCAAAGACTGAAAGTCTTTCTGCAAGAGATGTTCTTCAAACAGGACTTGGTGGCAGGGAGCAGCAATGGGTGGTGAGCCAGGAGTGGAAGGGGACAGAGAGCCAGGCAGGAAGGCAGGTGTCCCACTGCACACTCCTGCACAAGGCAAGCAGAGCAGGCCCACTGACACTCTAAGGGGCTGCCAGTGGTTCAGTGATTACCAGGCAAGCCCACAGTTCTGAGGAAGGCATGAGGTCAAGCCAAGAAATCCAGTCAGCAAGACAAGATCAGGATCAGCAAGGTGCAAGGACAGGCACAAGCATACTCACAGCACAACTCAGACAAGCACCACAGGCACATTTCTGAGCATAAATGCAGCTCCCACAGCAGGAAGCAGTGGCTCCAGTTACTGGCTCACAGTTTTTTCCTGCAACTTAGCTCTTTTTAAAGCAGTCTTATCCTGAGTTATATGGCTGCACCATGTCAGAGCTTATGCTGAATGCAGGCAGTCAAACCCTTGAGATGGCAGAGGAGGAAGTGTTAGAGAGGTGTTAGTGGACTCATGGCTGTCTGTCATGATGTAGATAGGTGACCTTCACTGTGCAATAAGTCAAACAAAAATGATTTCTCCAGTCCTTTCAGGTGTTAAAATCCAATACCCTGTCCTCTCCATGCCATCTTAAAAAATGCTGATGGTCATCTACAGGACTTAACATTTCCCTCAAAAGTGTCCTGGATCTTAAAGTCATTTGAAGAACTGCAGTGTAGTAGGATAGACTAGGATGCAGTTTTTGTATGCAGTATGATTGCAGGAATTTTAAGGTGACCTCAGTGTATGGATGGCTGTGGCTATCCCTACCTCTTAGTCTCTTGCTCAGTGTTTCAGCCTAACAGCTTTAAGTAGCCAATTTGACAGCTGAAGGAATTTTTTCAGACCTGAAGGTGCTGGTGTCTGCTCTTGGCATGCAGAACCACGCTCTCGTCCCTCTGTTCAGCTTCATGCTCTGCTTGTCAGTGTGAGACTGCTTGGCCACCACTCTGCTCGTCTGTCTGTCCCCAAGGAGAGATGTGGCTGGTTTTGAGACTGAGGAAATTATTTCAAAGCTTTCCCAGCTTGGGCTGCCTTTGTCACCACACCCTAAATCAGAGGAATCGATGTTGATCGATGCTAAAGGGCAAATAATCTGTTAGCTGCCCTGAACATGCTAAACTGCTTAGGCATCAAAGCAGTACCTGGAGAGTGGGAAACCCACCTTCTTCTTTCCTCATTCTTCTCTCTGCATCTTTCCACTCAGATCCCAAGCTCTGTGCAATTCCTGTGACACCTAATGGGCACTTGGACCCATCCTTGCCCTCTTCCAACCCACCAGTGGCTGCTGGGGGTGTCAGCAACTCTTCACGCAACTCACTGCAACTGGACCAGATCCGTGTTGCCGTTGGCTCCCGGAAGAGCAGTGTGATGTCCCTGGGGAGAATGACTTATGACCAGCGGTCCTTGGTGAGTGAAGGAGTATAAACGTGTGTCTTACCCTTCTTTTGAAGGCCAAGCACTCTGTTGGCTCTCTGCCATCATCTGGGGGTTTCTGGGAAGGACTATCCTGCTGCTGTAGGCTTCTAACATACAACTGCTTTGCCCATCTTTAGAATCCAGATCAGTTAATATTATTTTTCTAAATTTCCAGATTTTTGAAGTCTATATTCCTTTGAGTGTGGGAGAGGGAGTACACCAAGATGATAAGTCTCCCTCTTACAGTGAAACATGTTTTTCTCCTTGCCTTTTCCTTATTTTCCTAGAGTAAAGGACACATAACAATGCCTTGGAGTTAAGAGGTGATGCCAGAACCACCAGGTGCCATTACAGATGGGTTTTGTATCAGAACTTTTGTAACAGTGGAAATCTTGTCTTTGAGCTCCCCATAGCACTTCCTCAAGCACTGCAGCTTGTCTAACCAGTGCATCTCAGACCTGTCCACCTTGTAACGTCAGCTCCTGGGCTTTCTTTTCCACTTTCTTTTCCACTAGCATCCACAGCTCTGGGGAGTGCCTCACTGCTTAAAGGGCTCATGCCCCTGTTATTTCAAGCAGGGAGTGCTAGAAGCCGTGTACTGCATGATACCTTGCTGATGTGGTTGGACCAGACTGTTTCTCTCATTTCTCCCTTTTACTAAGACTGGACTCAACTGATCCATCACCCTGTACCTTGTGTTATCCTTGAGGCCAGGGCAGTGTAAAAAGCTGCCAATCAGATTTTTTGAGAGCTTTTATCTTGCTCTGTGCTGGTATAAGTAACAATATCAGGCACCTGGCCTTGGCTTTATTACTTACCTTCCCTGAAAGTGTTTTGCACACAGATGGTGCTATAAAGTAATCACAGTCAACACCATTGCTAACTCATTATCAATTTATCATCAGATTTACCAAGATTGCTGCTAAATTCCCAACATGCAACCTGCTCAGCATTTGATAAATGGCAGCCTCCTGGCTTGGGGGCTCAAGGAGAAGTCTGTGATCTGAGAGAGGCTCACCCTCTCCCTCCTTGTGCCCGGAGTCACCGAGTTCCCGTCCCGCTCTCTTACAGTCCAGCTCCCGCAGCTCCCACTACGGCGCCTGGAGCCGCAACGGAGCCTGGGGAAGCCGTCGCTCCAGCTGGAACAGCCTGGCCCGGGGACACAGCCTGAAACACAAACCTCCCTCAGCTGAGCACGAGTCCCTCCTGTCTGGGGAAGTGCACAAGGCGGCAGATGGGGAGCCGGATGGGACAGGAAGGGTGTTTCATCATCGCCGGACACTCTCTCTGGATAACAAAGGCTCCTGTGACCTGCTGGAGTTGGCCTCGGTCCCTCCTGGCCACAGAGTGACCCATAGGCTGGGAGCTCCGCCTGGGGCCAGTGAGCATCAGGACTGCAATGGCAAAATGCCCAGTATTGTCAAGGAGATCTTCCCAAAGATGAACAACCACAAAGAACGGGGAGAGGATGATGAAGAAATAGATTATGTGAGTTATTTAGTGGAGGAGCCTGGGTTACATCACAGGGCTCTGGGAAACCCCAAATCCATCCTCACATTTCAGTCTTCTTGCATGTGGATGGGAAAGCTTGCAAAGGTGCTTTAGAAAAGCTGGAGGACAGCACTGAATGCAGATAGGACCTTCTAGGCACAGACAAGCTCACACCACATAGTCAGGCTGCCTGCAAGGCAGATGTGAGACATTCATGTGATCATTCAGGGGCAGTGAAGCCAGCCAGTGATTTCTACAGGACAGGAGAGGTCAGGCTGTGTAATAGTGAGAGTTTTGCATGGGGAACATCAGCAGATCAGAGCAGGAAGCACAGACACCACAGGCAAGGCAAGTGGGTTTTGTGGTATCAGCCTGGGGGACAGCAATCTGTGAGCAGATCAGAGGGTGGAAAAAAGTGTAGTGAGGGTCAGCAGAAATCTGAACAGATATATTTGTTGCTATGAAATTCCCAGCCCAAGTGCCAACACAAGGCCTTCTTGTCTTGACTTCTCATTTACCTGAGGTAGGGAGGAAACATTGCCCCTCCAACACCTCTAAGAAGGTGTCATGGACAGCACCCTACTCTAGAAGGGGCACCAGCAGTTTTATTTGTCATGATTCAGGGAGGAAACCAGATACCAAGAGGTAAACAAGCCCTGGCAAAGCAGCTTCTACCTTCTTTTCCGTGACTTGTTGCCTTTGAGTTGATTTTCTCAATCAAGGGATTAAAGAAAAGCAGATAGCAGTGCATTTGAGTCAGATGTGAAAGGAAGAATATCTCTCTCAGGAAAGTGGGAAGGTGACCAGTGGCAATTGCTTCTGCTGCATCCCTACAGAGCCTGTGCTTTCGCATCCGGAAGATGATGGAAGTCTACAAGCCAGACTGGTGTGAGTTACGGGAGGACTGGTCCATATATCTCTTCTCTCCACAGAACAGGTTCGTGCAGGTTTTGCCATGAGAGAGTTGAGAAAATGGGGCAGATTCTGCTGCCCTGCTGGCCACATCCCTGATGTTAGGTTGTGACTTTAAACTTACCAGCTGAGAATATCTATTTTCTCCTCCACTGTCCCTTCTACAGCCAAACATTTCTTTTCCTAGATTCTGGCAATGAAAGGAAAGCTGAGCATCCTAAATAGCTATTGTGATCTTCCCTCCCTTTGGAGCATCCCATTTTTATTTTCTGTAATCATAAATATTTATAGCCAAGCAAGGCAGGGAATACTAATGTTAACACAAAGAGGATAAAGAATGTATTATTGATGACTGTATAATACTGATATTCCCTCCCTTGGTACCAGAATAGTGTCTTCATTTAATTTACAGTCCCAGTACCAACTTAACAGCAGTTATTTCACACCATTTAGGGTAAAGTTAGATTTCATCTTGCCTAAAAAAAGGAAATTTAGGTTAAATTCTTCCTGTTAAAGAGATGTCACTAGGAGAAAATGTCCATGTACCTCAGCTAACAGTATATTGCCCCTTGAAAAGAAAGGGCTTTCATTATAGGGCATGAGCTTTTTGCTCTGTGTGACACCTCTGTTAATGTGTGAGTGTCTTTCAGAAGTGTGATCCCCATGACTGCCAACCTTACCTGCCTCTCCTGGGCTTTCAGCATGTGGCCTCATCACTGTGGGATGGTACAAAGTGTGAGTTTGGGAGGAAAACTAGAATTCAGCCTCTTTACAAGGCAAGAGAGGAGCACAGAGATGAAGTGTTTAGGAAACCATTCTGGCACTGGAGAAATCAATGGAGGTTCAGCTCATTGCTCAGCCCTTGCTCTTCTCCAGGTTCCCTGTGTGACCATGTACTACCCTGGGCTACTGCCATTTCAATTGACATCAGAATCAGATAGGAAAGCTGCTATACAGGGCCTAGTTTGGGCCAGAACACTTAATTCTGTGTCCTCTTTTCTCCTAAATTCATTCTGCCCAAGGCACAGGTGCCTACTGGAACTCTCTTGCAGGTTTCGCCTCCTCTGCCAAACCATCATTGCTCACAAGCTCTTTGACCACGTAGTGCTGGCCTTCATCTTCCTGAACTGCATCACCATTGCCCTGGAAAGACCCCAGATTGAACACAGGAGCACGGTGAGGACCATTACCTGTCACCTACTTTTTAGCACAATCTTTAACAGGGGTTCTGGTGTTCATGGTACTGGTATGGTCTGGAAGAAGCATTAAACACCAGCTCAGACTCATCTATTCAAATATCTAAGTATTAGTAATTGACATAAATGTGTGCTTCCCCTGCAGGCTCTTATAATGGGGCAACCCACTTTATAATACTGAAAGCCTAGTTCCTTCTGTTTTGGAAAGTAAGTCTCCTCCAGGAACTTGCATATCAGAGATGAGTGGCAAAAGGGACAAGGAGTGGGAACTGAAAGACAGAAGCAAATTCCATGCTGTAGGAACGGCACAGCATCATTCATGTATGCTGCTCTTGAGCTTTCTTGGAGGTGGCTCAAGCTGGCAAGTGAAATTACTTTTTCTGCTTGTCTGCCTTAACTGACTCCCAGACTCTGCTGCACTTGGACACAATCTGTGGTCTTGCTCAGCAGCTCTTCAGGAAGGAGTCTCAGGTCAGTGCAGCAGGTCAGGCCTGAGTAACACTGACAGAACAGGGCAGGGAGTGCTTTGAAACCAGATTTTCAGGATGCAAAAAAATCCCATCCACTATGCTGTGGCAGAGCTGCATAGGATCCTGTCCCAGCCAAGGTGTATGTGCTGAAAGCTGCCTAGCACTGACCTCTGCCAAGGGTATCTCCCTTATTTCATCAACTTTCAAACCCTTCACAGGAATGCAAAAATATCAAGATCATCAGAGGGGCCTGACAGAGTAACAAGAAGTAGTCAAAATACATTGAAGGTCTTTCTCTGTTTTGTTTTTTTGTTTGTTTGTTTTTCTTCTAGGAAAGAATCTTTCTCACTGTGTCCAACTACATTTTCACAGCAATCTTTGTAGCTGAGATGACACTGAAGGTAAGTTTCTGGAGATGAACAGCTCAGAGCCTTTTTCCAGTGTCAAACACTGTTCATGTTTGCTCAGCACTCTTTTAAAATCTGTCCATCTTTTCAGTGTGTAGATATTGCCTGGGGTTGAGTCCTGTCTTGTCAGGCATAGAGGCAATGTTTATCCTAGGCATTAGATCCACTTGGATCTTAGTATTCATAAAGGACAGCTGGCATTCAAGTACGGATTTTGTAATGATGTCAAACGTCCATGCCCTTTCTCTTGGAGCAAGAATGGGGGACATTACAGCAGTATTAATTACATGCTCAAAGTTGAGGTAATTATTCAATAGATGTCAAAGTACATTGCAACAATCAGAAAATCTTGTTATTCCCTTCTCATGTTTGGGAAAAAGTCCTAAAACTGTGTGTTGGAAGTTAAACCCCTAAAATTCATATCTGAATTTTGACTGTGATTTGCAGGATGTTAAGATCTCCCCACGGCCACCAATTTCTGTAGCACCCACTGTATTTGAGAACTGCTGACAAACAAATTACCCCTTTAAGAGCCAAAGTATGGATTTGGTGCCTGACTTTACCTCCCAGGTGAACTCTGAACTGGGAAACTTGCCCCAGTCTCTGGTGTGGCAGGAAAAGGTTTCCTGTGTGTCCCCTACAGTGTCCTGGTACAGGGAGGCAGAACAAAGAGGTTTTCCTTCACAGACATCCAGGTGAAAGGAAAAGATTGAGATGACACTTCAGTGTCATGAGGAGTTGATAACTCTTCCCCCCTCCCATTCTCTCTGTAGTTGCCCTCTACCAGGTAACAGAGAGAGGAGCTGTTTCACCCCCTCTTGTCTCCCCTCTCTTCTAGGTGGTCTCTCTAGGCCTGTACTTTGGGGACCAGGCTTATCTCCGCAGCAGCTGGAACATCTTGGATGGCTTCTTGGTCTTCGTGTCTCTCATTGACATTGTGGTCTCAGTGGCCTCTGCTGGCGGTGCCAAAATCCTGGGGGTGCTGCGAGTGCTGCGGCTGCTGCGCACCCTGCGTCCCCTCCGGTCAGAACCCCACCAAGCCCTGCTCGGCCCCTCTTCCCACTGGTTATCCCCAGGAAGGCTCCCAGAGTCAGAGCCAGCTGTGCCAGGCAAAGTGTGGTCTTTGGGACACAGTAAGCCACAAGGAAGTCCCCCTTAGCCATATATGGGTCTGAAGCTGGAGGTACCTCATCAAACAACAAATCCATGGGAGAGAAGAGGCCTTTTGATTACAGGGGAGGGATCTCCACTGAGGGGTCACTGCACAGGGAGACAGGGAGCTGCTGCTGCTGAAAATGCTTAGCTTAGGCCAAACACTTCAACCCCTGTGACCCTTTCACTTCCTTCCCTTCCAGAGTCATTAGTCGAGCCCCTGGTCTGAAGCTGGTGGTGGAGACACTCATTTCTTCCCTCAAGCCCATAGGAAACATTGTCCTCATCTGCTGTGCTTTCTTCATCATCTTTGGCATCCTGGGTGTGCAGGTATGTTGTTATTGTCCATCAAACAGCCCTTGAGCCCCCATCCCTATTGCCACAGGCACCTGTACCCCCAGGTTCTATAACAGACACAGGGAGCCAAGCAGAGCAGGAGAGACAGGGAAGCCAGTGAGTTTTCTGTATTTGCCCTTTCCACAAGTCATCTCCATAATGATACAGCCTTCAGCAAGCACAGACAGGTGCTCAGCAAGTGCAGACATTGCTGGAAATGCCAGACAGGAGTTAACACTCACACCTGGCAGCAGCTGCATCAGGCTTTGGGTCAGCATCCTTGGGAGAGCCCAGGGCTGGCACAGCACAGGGCTCACTGGACACATCCATGTCACCCCACAAGGGCAAGCAGCTCAGTGCCTGCTCACATGAACCCTGCCTCCAGTCAGCTCTCTTTCTCCCCCCTCACTCTGAGCCCTAAATCCACCCACAAACTTTAATTTTACTTCTTTAATTTTTTTATTTAATCCTTTTTATTTTTGGCTGTTGCACTGCAGAGGAGCAAGGGCGTGGGCGTTACTTCCATCTCAGGGAATACGCTATACTTAGTTTGCTCTGATGCATCTGTACAAATGCACAATCCAGTACCTTCCATATGGGGAAAGGAGCCCTGGGCAGAAGAGCCACAGCAGTGCAGTGCAGCTTTGTGAAAAAATATAGATGAGAAGAAGAGGATGTTTTTTTCTGGTTCTTTCCCCTCAGATGAGATCGTTTTTTCCCATCAGCATTCCCAGTAACTGGGAAGCAGGGAGGGAAGATTACTCTAGGGGACTGATTAGGAGTTGCTTTTTCCTTTTGTACCTAGCAAGGTTGCCTTAAGGGCTGTCAGGATGGTGGGCTTACAGTCACTGCTGGCCTGGGGCAATGGAAGAGGCTGAAAAGCCAGGTGTGAGCTTACAAGGGTGGTCCTGGCTCCTTTGCAATGCTTGTGCTCTACATTGTGTTCCTGGTGTCCCTGTCATGCTCTACGTGGCTTGCAGTCTTGCAGGCCGTGCAGCAAAGATGCCAGGGAGCATGGGGAACCCTGTGGGGAAAGGGGCTGATGGGATCACTCCCCTCCTGCAGCTTTTCAAGGGCAAGTTCTACCACTGCCTGGGGGTCGACATCAGGAACATCACCAACCGGTCCGACTGCGTGGCAGCCAACTACAAGTGGGTGCACCACAAGTACAACTTTGACAACCTGGGACAGGTGAGTTTGCCCACAGCCCCTCCCTCTGATAGGAACCCATCAAGGGGTTTGTCTCCTCCCCAGGGAACAGATGCAGTGCCTGGAAAGCCAATGCCTGGGCCAGAAGGAGCAGTTATTTGTCACTAGTGGGTTGGTACCAGGATGACATTTACAGGAGGAGTGGGAAAGAAAAGTGGTGGCAGCAGAGAGCTTGATTTTCTCTTCTCTGCTGCCACAAAGCAGATGTTCTTCACAACCTCTCTCCTCTGGTGGGTCTGGGTGCACATGGCTTCCTGTCACCCCCTCCCTGTCCTCCACAGGGGAAGGAGCAGGTTTTGATGTGTACAGACACACAGGAAGAGTATTTCGGTCTTGTGTGTGTTAGAGCATTAACCCACAATATTTTTTTTTCCTGCCTGCCAGATGCACCTGTTCCACATCTGCTTTGCTTTATATGTTACAGGCTCTGATGTCCCTCTTTGTTCTGGCTTCCAAGGATGGCTGGGTCAATATTATGTATAATGGACTAGATGCTGTGGCTGTTGACCAGCAGGTACATGGACTTTCTTGTGAAAAGACCTTTTCACCTGCTTCAGATACCTCCCTCAAACCAAGAGTCCCTTCCAGGCCCCTTCTGAATCCTTTGCTCACCTGTTTACAAGGGGTCAGGCCCCTGGTCTTGCCTGGTCCGTGCAGGGAGGTGTAGCCATGACTGTGCTGTGGATGTCTGTGGTAGTGTCAGTGGGCCTTTGTCTATTTCTAATGAAAGAGCAATAATGCCATGTGTCTTTCTGGGCATGCTTGCTCCCTCCTGGCCCATACACGGTTATTTCAATACCTCAAAAAGCAGGAACTGCTGGGCTGCCACCCACTGCATCCCTATTCCTCTACTGCTAAGACAATGACTGCCTCTGTTCTACTCCCACTCCAGCCAGTGACCAACAACAACCCCTGGATGCTACTCTACTTCATCTCCTTTCTCCTCATCGTCAGCTTCTTTGTGCTCAACATGTTTGTGGGGGTGGTGGTGGAGAACTTCCACAAGTGCCGGCAGCACCAGGAGGCCGAGGAGGCGCGCCGGCGGGAGGAGAAGCGCCTGCGGCGCTTGGAGAAGAAGAGAAGGAGTAAGGCACAGCCTAAGTGTTGGGTTGGTTCGTAGGCCAAGGTTTTCTGAGAAAAACCTTTTCCTCTTCTTTTTCTTTCCCATTGGGCTGGTCTCCAAAGTCCATCGCTCGTGGCCGTGCTCTCAGCCTTCCTCCCCGCAGCACTGCTGTCTCCCCACACCTCACTGGGGTGGTCTGGGGAAGAGAGGGGGCTGAGGAGGTCTGCTGGGACTCCAGGGAAGGCCCTGGGGAGGGGTTTTAGCACCCTGCTCCTCAGGAGATAAGGTACCACAAACACCCCTGTGCACATGCTGACAGGCACTGTTGGCATGGGGCGTGCACACATTGATACGCTTCCTGCGCTCTGGGTAGAGCCCCACCTGGGCTTCCTGCAGCTCAGCTGGTGGTTGAAGAAGAATCTGGACAGACCATTCTTTGTGTTTATCCCCAAATTTAAAGAAGAGGGGAAAAAAAAAAAAGAGGAAGATCCTTGTGTTTTGTGTCCCAGTGACCCCAGTGTTGCAGTGTCGCTCCTTGGGATCCCAAACCCTCTGTGATGAAGGAAACCTTTTATTCCTGGTGTTTCTGTCCTGTTTTGTGTTACCTTTAGATAAAAATTGCTAAAGCATACTTGCCCCTGGAAATCATCCCTACTTCCCAGATTTCCATTCACAGCCTATGGGCATGCTTTCCCTTCCTCTGCTCCAGTTTTCTCCTCCTTTCCCATGCCACCTCAGGGCCTCTCCTTGAACCATCTGCTCCCTTTTATCATAAGTGATCTTAATTTGTCAAGACATGAAATGATGATTTAGCACCATTCCCACAAACAGACCAACAGATTTTCTTTCCAGTATTCTGTTCTTGTCTTTTTTCCCCACATATTTTTCCCTACTTCTTCTTCCCTTTTTCTTTTTTCTTTCCTTTTTCATTTTCCCCCCTCTTCCCTACGTTCTTTATTTTTACTTATTTTTTTCTGTTTTTTCACTCTCCCAACTTCATTCCATTTTTCTTTCAATACCTATCACCAGTCTTATGCCTTCTCCCTCCTCAGTGTTTCTTACCCCTTTTTCTCTCTGTTCTGATTTCTTCCTGACTCTGCCCAAATCCCTCTCTCCCCTGAAGAGGCGCAGCGTTTGCCGTACTATGCTACCTACTGCCACATACGCCTCCTTATTCATTCAGTCTGCACCAGCCACTATCTGGACATCTTCATCACTTTCATCATCTGCCTCAACGTGGTCACTATGTCCTTGGAGCACTACAACCAACCTGTGGTGAGTGAGAGCATGGAGATAAGTCCTGCCTCTAAGCACTGTTATTTTAGTACAGCTCTGGTTGACCACTGCCCACCAGCCTAAGTAGGACTTGAGTGTCTCTAAAAACTACTGTTAAAGTTTTGTAGGAGTTAGTTTTGTAGTAGACAAATTTGTGTGAAGATTTCATGTGTATCCAGAAAGGTAGTTCCTACTCAGACACTTGTTATCCATTAAAATCAATAGAGAGAAGGGATCTGAGCAAGAGTCAAGCCCCTAGAAAGCATGCTGCAATGAAGTCTCTGTGCTTTATATTAGTAAGTGGATATGTGGGTCACCCAAATTTAGCTGCCTGCTCTGCTTTTTATGTTCCCCTGGATCCTAATAGGTGTGGTGGAAGCAGCAGTGTCCTGGCAGCTTCAGGCTTCACATCAGATTTCCAAATGTCAGCCCAATTCTCCTGCCATATGGCCTCAGCTGAGAGAACCAGAGTGGCTGGATGTATGACATGGGATGGGCCATCTTTACCAAGCCACCTTTTCTTCATGAGAGAAGCTGCAGGGCCAAAGTGCTGAGCAGAGCCTCTCTCAGCTGCAGGACGTGATTCCAAACACAACGCCTTGGAGGCCAAATAAATTTTCCGCTTTGCTTGGGTACAGATCTTGTACCTCTCAGTGTTCCTGGCAAAGCTGTAGATGCCTTTGGTGGGACAAGTGTGTGCTGCACATATCAAAAAGAACTTTGTGCCTCCATATGTAGACAAAGCATTCATCATGACATCTGCCCAGTGGCATTTCAGTTTTCTCTGCAGAAGACACCTGGTTTAGGTGTCTGAACAGATTGTCTGAGGTAGCTCAGGCTTTGATCAGGAGCTGAATCTGTCTGTTTTCATTCAAATCTATTGCCAGGCTCCTGTGTTTCCTGCCTACCTTGCCCAATTGCCCAGCTTTCACCTTGCCCTAGATGGTGCCCAGCTTTATATTTCAGGAACTCTCAACTTTTATCTGTTGACATCCTCACATCAGATCTTTGTTCCCCAACAAGGTCACTTATCTTCCTTACTCTTCAGCTCCTTTCCCTGGAATGTGCCTCTAGCCAAGCCAGCCTGTTGTCAGGCTGTTAAACCATCTTCTCAAAGCACTTCAAACCCTTCTGGTACAAAATGCCACCAAAAGCTGCCCACTGCTCACACTGGTCTGTGGTGGTGTGAAGGGGCAGCACGTAAAAGATCCAGAAGCCAAACAGCTCAGAGATGTGATGTGCTGGCCCAGACCACGGCACAGCAGGGGTTTCTCTGGTCAGAGATGACCTCAATCTACCACCAGAGTAACCTCTGTGTTGACAGCTATGCCAGTGCCATTAACAAGGTGTCATTCAGGTGGCACAGATGACTGGCAGAAGAAAAGCCCGATGGCATTTTGTGGATTCTCTTGCAATAGCCTCCTCCTCCTGATTATGCTGAGAAAGGAGCAGTAACTGATCCTGAGAAGGACATGGGGCAGAGGGGCTGGCTGGTGGTTGTCCTTAGTAGGCAACCTCCACATTCAAGTGGGTAGGAGACATGGGGCAGCTTCCTCACCCTACAATGAATTCCTGGCACTTAGGAGAGTCCCCACACAGGGGAGTTATGTGTTTGTTGTTGCTTTTGCCTCAATTCTTTACCCTCTCTTTCTGTGGCAGTCCCTGGAGACCGCCCTCAAGTACTGCAACTACCTGTTCACCACTGTCTTCGTGTTTGAGGCAGTGCTCAAGCTGGTGGCGTTTGGTCTGCGACGGTTCTTCAAAGACAGGTGAGCAGAGAGTTGTCAGCTGTGGCTGTGGGACAGCTGGGCTTGGGGGAGAGGTTTGGGGATGGTGCCCTATCTAGACTGTGAAGTGGTGGCAGAGTGCTCTGACTGCCTCCCAGGACTGCACAGCATGGACCCAACCTCATCCTCCACAAGCTGCAATGCCTAGGAAATAGCAAGAATTGTCCAAACTTTGCCTCTTGGTTGGAGGCTGCTGGTTGGGCTAGAAAGCAAAGGAGCTGAGGTTAGAGAGAGACATTTTTTTCCTGCCCTTGAGGCAAACTGTGAGCATGCTGAAGCAGAACAAATCTGGCAAAGTTGATTCAAGGTAGTAAGGCCGTAAAGAGCTGAGCCCCATTAGTCAAAGCATAGCACCATAGTAACAGAGCTCCAGGCCTTCAAATCAGGCTGCCTTGCCTCTGGCTGCTCAAGGTGTGTGCAAAGTGAATCTCTGTTTCTCTGGAAAAGCCCATATAGGCTGACTCAGAGTGGGGCCTTGAACTCACACATAAGGAGATGTTTAGGATGAAGTGGAGAAAATAACCTTCCTCTCTCAGGGAAATGGAAAAACTCTATCTTCATTTATTCTCTTCAATTTTTCTTCTAAAGGTGGAACCAGCTAGATCTGGCCATTGTGCTGCTGTCTGTCATGGGCATCACACTGGAAGAGATTGAAATCAACGCTGCTCTCCCCATTAACCCCACTATCATCCGGATCATGAGGGTGCTGCGTATCGCCCGGGGTGAGAGAGACGCTGGCCAGAGCAGGGGTGCACCTGGCCATGGAGAGCAACTCAGTGCCATGACTCACTGAGCAGGGGCTCTAGAGTCGTGAGCTTGCCCTGTCCCCTGCTCTTGAGGGGCCTCTGGGGTGTCCTTCATCACATCCCAGCAGGGATTCTAGGATCTAGGACACCCTAGAAGCTCGGGTTTTCTGGTACCCTGGGAGGTGAAGCACTGGGAGGGTGGGCAGGTCATGTGAGAGCTGAACTTCCTCTGTTACTCATTTATGGGGTAACTCTGGTAGTGTGGGGAGAAGAGGCTCCCAAGCAGGTTGAAATTTGCACAGGTAAGGGCCTGAATTTTCATGGTGGTGGCCAAGGTGTGCCAAGATGGCATAACACTGATGGCTGAAGGAAGAGAAAGTGATGGAAGGAAAAATCAAAACAGAAGGACAATTAGGATACACGTTCCTGGGAAAAAGAGCATTTGGCTAAAGCGTCTGGCTGAAGCAGGAGCATCCCAATAGGTGTGGATGTCAGAAACAGAATATTTAGTAAAAAGGATATGAACTTGAGGAGAAGGAACAACTGGGGCTGTACCATCAAAAGGGAGAAGAGGAATGAGGGAAAAGTCCAGTTTTCCTAGGGCAAGGGGAGACAGGAGACTCTGTCAAGAGGAGACAGGATATCTGTGCTGTGCTACTGTCATTAGTAAGTCACATAAAAGATGCCTCTGAGCTCAGTCTGACTGACACTTCCCTTGTGCTTGTTGTGGCAGTCCTGAAGCTACTCAAGATGGCCACAGGAATGCGAGCGCTGCTGGATACAGTTGTTCAAGCCCTGCCACAGGTACATCTTCCCAAAAGACTCTCCTCTTCTGTCCTTTTTTCCAAAGGGTTGGCTCTTGTGGAGTCTCAGAGGTGATGTCTACTGTGTTGTTCAGGCAGCTGCCTGAAGGTAATGTCCGAGTTCTCATGTCATTCATAGGCTTACAGCTCACCTCACTTCTCTCTTCTCCAGCATGTGAAAGAAATGAGGCTTGACTCCTGGATAAGGGTAGATTTCCTCCCATCATGTCTAGCCACTGTCCGTTTGCAACTAGTCCATGGCTCCTTTCTCCTCTCTTCAAAGAAGGGAAGAGTGATTGGAAGTCATTTCAGGAGGAGAGGAAATCTTTCTGTCACTGCGCCTCTCACCCTTCCTCGAACGTGCCTCCTTTTCCCTCCTCCTCTTTCATTTTCACCCTCATCACTCCTTTTCGCAGCCAGTGCTTCCCCCTTCCTCCTGTTTCTTCTTTCCTCCTCCTGGATCCCTTTGTGTTTGCGAGCCTCTCATGTGTGAGAAGCAGTGACACGCTCTGTTGTGGCTCACACAGTGAAGTGTCTGCTGCAAGACGTCGAGACAGAAGGATCTCATGAGCTGTGAGTGGCAGCTGCTCCCTGCAGATGAGATGCTGACACGGTGCCTTACACAGGCTCCAAGCCCACTGTGAGCATCCTCCGTGATGGATGAGCAGTCAGGGAGTCTGGTCCCCTTCCTTTTGGATTGTTGAGGGAGAATTGTTAAGCAAGGAGTAATGGCACCAAGTGGCTCTGCGGATCATACATCAGACCAGTCCCTTGGCAGGCCCTGAAAAGGCAACTCTAGTGCGTGATATCAAAATGCACAGGCATTTGTCAGTTGATTTATCAGCTAATGTGCCAGTGCTGGTGAGTGATGATGAGCTGGGAATCAATCTGAAAACAGCATGAGTAGTTACCCAGGGAATTTACTTCTGATGTTGGTGACAATAAATGTCAATCTGAATTAGAGCAATCTGATGGCACGAAAGTGAGAGGAAAACTCTGTGATCTTTTATGGATCCTGCGCTCTCTTTGATCTCCCATGCTTTTTATTAAACAATAATTATTTGTGGTTTATTGTAATAATAGATTTAACAACAATATTAATAATTCATGTGTAGGATGATATACTACATTATTCAGGATAGTTGTGGGCTGAGATACACCAGACAATAGAAGGAAGGGGAGATGAAGGAGGTTCTTAGTGCAGACAGATCTGGAATGCAGATTTTTATTAGTTGTGGCTCTGCTGCTACAGACTGGCTCAGTGCAGCTTCTTTGCACCTTGCTCTTTTCCATTCCAGAAGCCATAACAGATAATTTTTCTCAGGCAAGGATCTGGGACAGAGCAGGTCTTCAGATCCAGTGTCTGCATGTCTGTGGCATGTTTATTCTGAAACCCAAATAAATGCACACAGATATTAAGAGCTGGATGAAATAGTACCCAGAAACTGTTGATAAGAGGACTCTGCAATATATTTGCACTTAAATGATGAGATTCAACTTCTACCCCCAAAATACTGATTATAAATAAGAGAGGAGGAACTATTTCTATCCCTGTCATGTAGACAGAGCAACTGAGTCATCAGACAGTTAAGTGTTTTGCTCAAGATGGCAAAGACCACAGCTGGGACCTGTGAGTCTCTGCTTCTGGTCCTAGCCACAAACCACAAGTATGTTCTTCCATACTTTCTCATTTTTTCTGATTTTTCTGTTTCCCATTTACCTACAGTTCCTTTGCTAACCAAGTTGGCCAGTCAGGTCTGCTGAAGGTCAGTAATATCTGCCCCAAAGCAAGCAGATATCCAAAAGTTTGGTCTCCAGGTATTCCCTGGAATATAACAACAAACAGTACTTAATCCCTCCAACATCAAAGCCTATGACTTCCTATTGACTGGCTTTTGCTACCTCCTATAACAGGTTATCTTTGCTCAATAAAGGTGTGTAGCAGGGTTAAAAAAAATCATTCCATACATACAGTTGTGTAAAAATCTGAACTTAAAGGTCTAAAATCCACCAGTTTCACCGTTAAAAGAATGAATCTAATCTCCATATTTTATACACTGGGTCTTCGGGGGACAATTGAATTATCTGTAATATTATTCTCCAAGATTTATTGGCTTTGCCAAAAGAAGTAGTTTAAAATAAGCTGTCCTTTCCCTTGCACTTTATCCTCTTCCTGACCTTTCTCTTTTTGTTCCTAGGACACAGGGATTCTGACTTGCTAATGGCACACAAGGCATCTCCAGTTGTCCTGTTTCAATTCCCTTCCTGTCTTTGTTACACTGCAGTAATTCTTACTAGTGAATAGAGTTTTAATTTTAA
Source organism: Notiomystis cincta (assembly GCA_013398075.1). Taxonomy (NCBI): domain Eukaryota; kingdom Metazoa; phylum Chordata; class Aves; order Passeriformes; family Notiomystidae; genus Notiomystis; species Notiomystis cincta. The sequence continues at coordinate 302,176 of VZRX01021426.1, forward strand.
AGAGCCCTTTGGAAATGTACTCCTTAGCTAATTTTTATTAACTTCCTTTTCTTAACGCCCTGTAGACATAGACCCAGCACTGTGTTTTCACAGCATTTACTATGGTGTCTAATTTAGTCATCAGAAATAATTCCTTCCAGTGAGTATGTAGGGAGCCAGGATGTGGCAGTCCAGGGGAGTGGGTGGGCTGAATCATTTATTTCTCTCCTGAATTTGGATGGCACAGCAGTTGCAATGACTAAATTAGATTCCTGAAGTGATGATCCTAACACAGGCCCAGTGACCACAGGCATTCAGACCAGAAACTGTTCAGTGTTTCAAAAAACCCCATTAAGTCCTTAATTTTTCCATGCCTTCTCTTCCCACCTGCCTGCTCCTCCCCCAGCCTTGATGGCAACCGGAGCCATCACTGAACATTTCTCAAGTTACATTTGTACACGGGGACTTCACTGCTGTTCTCTCCAGACTTTGAAATACAGGAACACTTTCTGTACAAATGAAATAGGCTTTGGGATAGGCTGACAGTGCTGTTTGCTTTCAGGTGGGAAACCTTGGACTCCTTTTCATGCTCCTCTTTTTCATCTACGCTGCTCTAGGAGTGGAGCTCTTTGGAAAACTGGGTAAGTCTCAAGCAGACCATGCTCCAGTGTGAGCTGCAGACATGCTGGTTGGGATTTCTCAAAATCAGAACTCTTCAGTAAAGGGACTGAATTATTTGATGGATTTTATTCTCCTTTGTGCATAATTGATATAAGAGGAATTTCCCTCTAAATTGTTGTCCTAACAGCCTAATGAAATAAAAGCAGCCTCTGTTTTCTTTACTTTCTTAAACATCCTGCACTCTGTTCCTGACATTTCCTTCAAGATTACAAGAAGAATTTAGTGAAAGTTTATTTACATCTCTTGCCATGGACTATTGATCAAGAAGAAAGGCAGCACAATGAGATGTTGGGAGGATACCCTGAGCCACAGTTACACTGCCTGATATCCTGGGGCTGGGCCATCAGGGGTTTTTCCAGCTGCTGGACAGGGTGCTGATATCATTCATCACCTGAGGTCTGCAGGCTGTGAGTTCATGCTGTTGCTCCCAAGGCTGGTAGCCTTGGTGTCCTCCCCTGAGTGCTGTGCCCCCCTTGTTTTTCAGTGTGCAATGACGAGAACCCCTGCGAGGGCATGAGCCGCCACGCCACCTTCGAGAACTTTGGGATGGCCTTCCTCACACTCTTCCAGGTGTCCACAGGTGACAACTGGAATGGGATTATGAAGGTAACTGGGGGCAAGGATCTCCTACTTGTGGGGAAAGAAAAAAGATGTGTGGTCTGTTCAGCAGAGCTTGGGCTAGCAAAGGGAAGGAGCACAGAACACAGGAGCTGGGTTGCTAGGTAAGGTCTGGGCTTGGTCCAGAGTCTCCTCTCCCCACCATGGTAACTCAGATCTTGGGCTCACCTAGTTCTAGAGACATCTGATTGAGAAAAGTGCCAATTTTCCTTGGGAGGAACAAGAAAATCATTTAGGCTAAGAGGGAATATCCACTGTAGCCAGGACTGTTACCAAAGCTGACATATGTTGGACACGGCACTCATCTGCAGAGCTACCAGGAAAATACAAAATAAATACTTCCTTCAGAGGACATGGAGAAAGGAAACTTCTTTCATCACATATGGTGCTTTTGAGAATAGATGGGAGAAGGCAGTGTCAGCCTGCCCATTTCTGGTCTTGTTCACATGTGTGGGGTTACAGTGGCAGCAACATGTCATGGTCTGAAAGTTTACTTCATATGCCTTTGGATGATTTTGCTCTGAAACAGTCAGCATAAGAACAGGGAGTGTCCCAGATTCTTTGGGGACCTCATTATGCCAAAAGGTATGGGGTGATAGAAGTGTTTGCCTTGTTCTTTCCATTGGCATCAGTGTTTTTTGACAGAGAGAACAGCCAGGCTTCTGTTCTTACTTTAGTCTTTCCTTCCTTCCTTCCTTCCTTCCTTCCTTCCATCGTTCCCTCTCAACCCCAACTTGCCCTCAAGGATACCTTGCGTGACTGCAGCCACGATGACCGGAGCTGTCTCAGCAACCTGCAGTTCATCTCCCCACTGTACTTTGTCAGCTTTGTGCTCACAGCCCAGTTTGTCCTCATCAATGTGGTGGTAGCTGTGCTCATGAAACATCTCGACGACAGCAACAAGGAGGCCCAGGAGGATGCAGAGATGGATGCTGAGCTTGAGATGGAAATTACTCATGGGCTGTGCTCCCACAAGTCAGGCTCTCCAAATTCAGGACAGGGAAAAGGAGCAGGAGGAGGAGGTGGTAGAACAGATCCTGAAGGACATCTGTGCATGAGATGTTACTCTCCAGCCCAGGTGAGTACACCTTTGAACTTACTAACCAGACTGCAGCAAGTAGCTGTGGGCATTAGCTGGGCAGCTTAGATGATTGAGGGCTTAGCAGTAGCAGAGTCTTCCACCTCAGGATGAAAGGTTTGCTTTCAGCAGTAGACTTTTGAGTTGATAGGATCATGTAGGGACAAGGCTGTGACAGCAGTGTGTCCTGTTCATTGTCATCATGGTGTAGGAACCTGAGGGCCAGCAGAGGAGGGATGGAGCAGATCAGCTAAAGGTGTGACAGGAGCAAATTTGAGAGGGGAGCTCAGGAGGAGAGTGCAGGAGAAATGGCAGATCGAGAGTGAGTGACTCCAGCAGAGCTGGAAGGGAGACGTGAGCGCTGAAAGTGAGTGAAGACTGTCCCTCCTTATTTTATTTTTTTTTTTTCCATTGAACTCTGGCACCTTTACACACCCCGTGGAGAAAATGTTCCCCCCAGAGACCCTGTGCAAGTACCTGCAGGACAAGATGCTGCTCCAGATGAGTGAGGGTGGAGAACCCAGCCCCAAATTCACATGAAACTTGAAAGCAAAAAACTCGACATTCTTAAAATGATCTCTCCCATCCTCCCCCCTTTCTTGTCCCCTAGGAGAACTTATGGCTGGACAGTGTCTCTTTAATTATTAAGGACTCCTTCGACGGGGAGTTAATGATCATCGATAACCTATCGGGCTCCGTCTTCCATCATTACTCCTCGCCGGCCATGTGCGAGAAGTGTAACCATGACAAGCACGAGGTAACCTGCGTACGAGGATGTGTGAGGGGGCTCTTCCCCCAGGCCTGCACACGCACACCCACGTGCCCGCAGGTCGTCCCATGTGTGCTCCTCACTGTAGATTGTGTAGACAGTAGAGCTTGTTGACCTGTGTTTGTTATCTGTTGTGAAGTGCTGATACTGCCCTCCAGCGCAGGCCTGCCCTCCTCAGCCACACGCGGATGTTTGAGGTGGTGGAAAAGTGAGATGTGACAGGACACGGGTCAGGAGGGACTGAACGACCCGTAGAGAAATGGCTATGAAGGCATCCTGGCAGCTCTTGTTGTGTTCAATTCTGCAAGAAAAGTCGAGGTTCAGGCTCATGTTGAAGAGAGGACTCTAAGGATCTCACCCCAATGAGAGCACTCAGGAGCAATTCAGTGGGAGATTTAAGCTTGTGTTTTGTCCTCATTTTAAACATGTGCTTTCTTATTCCCTATTGAGGTCAACCAATTAAGCACATGTTTAAAATGCCTTGTTGAATAGAGTCATGTCTGTGAGCAAGGACTGGTTTGTGGTGAAAAACAGCTAATTAGTTTGAGCAAAAACTAAATAAAAATGGGCCCACTGAGAAAGTTTGTTAGCTGACAAATGGGTTGTTGCTAAGAGCAGGACACCAAATGGCTTAGACTTGAGCTACTAAAGTTGGTAGACGCTTTGGAAAACTACTTCCTGAACAATCAGTCTTTTCAGATTGAGGAGGAAAATAGTCTGGGAAGGGTTAGGTGAGTAGCAGAATTAGTTTTATTTCTGAAATAATTTTATTGTATTTAGGTGTTCTGATTCTGTGTGGTCTGACTTGTAGCAGCAGTGTGGCTCTTCTGGCAGTAAATTGGTACATCAGTGGCAAACCTCACCCTCTCCTTCCCCGTAACTGACTCAGTATGTTGTTATCACTTATAAAGAAACAAGGAAACTTAGGGGAAGAGCTGTCATTGGCAGATCATTCTACCCACGTTTGAAGAAAGCAATACTCTGTTTGGTGTCAGATGCCTAGTTCTGATGCTCTGATATTTTTTCAGCTTCTCAGCTGTCTGCTTGTCCCCATTGCTTCCTTTCAAAAGTATCAAAATACAAACACTGCTGTAGTTTATCATTCTTGAGGCACCTCACAAAGGAGTGCAGCATTAATGCAACCAAATAACTAGGTTTCAATTAACTTCAATTTCCATTGCTTTACTTAAGTGTTTGTGTTCAGCAATTGGTGCTCAGCTTTCTCAGAAAATGAGATCTCCTCGGGCGTTTCAGAATGATTGCCAGCCAGTAAAGTCATTTGTAACTAGTTTGCTACATTTGAAAACTCGAAGATAGTATTCAGTACCTCGCCTACAAATGAAGACACAATAACCCATTTTCTTACTTTCCCAGAGAAGAAACTAGATAGCAAAATCTTCAAGGGCAGCCCACAGCCAGAGCAAAGAGTTTGATGTAATTATCACAACTGAAGAATTATTCTTAGATCGTACTTTTTAATGGCTGTTATAGAGCCATAAATTACTTTCAAAATTGGTATTTCAATACATTTAAAATGTGGAACTAAAAAGAAATTATCTATGCAGGAGTGAGTTTAGTAATAAAATATAGTAGTTTTATTTTGGATCATATGAGTCAAAACTACACCTTAGGATTTTAAGCCAGGATTGATCATGACCTTCTCTTCATATTTCAATGTAAAAAAAAAAAAATGGGGAAATTTCAATAGCAAAACACTATATGGAGTCATAGCTAACATCAGCAATGCACACAGTCATTAAATTAGAGTGTACTCTGGAACATTAACATATTCAAATGAGTATTGTACACAGAATTGTACAGTTTCAGAAGCAATAGACAGCAAGTTACATAGGCAAAACTACTTATCTAGTCCTCTTCAATGCATGTGTGTTAGAAAAAACCATGCTTGCTGTCCACCCCATCAGCCTTAACTCTGCCCTTCTGACAAAAATAATGTATTAGCCAAAAATATTCCCTCCAACTTCACTGGTAGTTTAATTCATCAGGATGCTGAGCACAGTGGATGGACACAACATTCAAACCTATGCTCACACTCATTAATGTGTGCTAAGCTTTTTTGTGGCATTGAGCAGAATTTTTCAATTACATTTCCCAGTTATGCTCCTGATACTTTATTTTCAAACCAATTATTCCTACAATTAAGGGGGTTTGTAACTGTAGGTCTGTTTTTAAAGATATATCTACAAGTAGTTGTTTTCTAAGGGATGTGTGTGCATGGTTCAGTGTCTCAGGTTGACGTTCCTGGAAGGTTTCATGGATTGTGATTCAGTGAACAGCTTCTTCTCCCACACTGTAATTTTAAACAATCTTGTTTCTCATCTTTAGTCAGCAAATTTTAAAATATTCTACAGTAGGGGAAGCAATAAGAACAATCCGTCCTTTTTTTGTGGTGCTTCTTCTCTTATCATTGTTATCCTTTGACTCTTGGGATGGTTGACAGACATCTGTCTAAGGATGACTGAAGCGTGTTTAGCCATGGTAGGAGTTTGTCAGTGAGCACCAGTGAAATGTGTTTCCACACCTGCAGTTTATTTAGTCATGATTTGGTTCATTGTGGGTTTTGTGTGGATCCCAGGGTGGTCAGAATTTTCGAGCAAGCGGTTCAGTGACAAACAGACTGTTCTGGCTTTTGTTGAAATCCTTTTTATGGATGGTGAAAGTAGTCAGAGATGTTACCACATGTCATGCTCCTGTCTCTACAAGCACAGCTGTAAGGCTGTGTTGGTGTGGCAAGGTCCTAGGAGAGTACTAGATGAGTACTCACATTAAGTGGGAGTGACTGAAGACTGTGCTTCTCCACACAAGTTGTTGCTGACTGGTGGTTGAGTAGCACCCCTGGCACAAGTTCACTGTGGGCTCTCTGTGCGTTCCTGCTCTGAGCAGCAGTTTTTGGTTTTGGGCTTTCTCCGTGGTTGAACAGCACCATGTTCCTGTGTCAGAATAATACCTCAAACAAGGATGTCATTTGTGCACTTTATTTAAATCCAGCTCCGGTTTTCCACTCTGTTTGTTTAAAGTGGATTATCCCTCAGATGGAGACCTCCTCCAGTCTCTGGCACTGGCCCAAGTTTAGTGAACTTCCAGCTCAGAAGTCATCTCTCCAAACGTTTCCCCTGATGTCACAGCACAAGAGCTGTACCTGCCTCTTGCAAACACAAGCACGTGGCCAGAAGCTGTCCTGACTGAGACAACCCAGAATACAGCTCTCAAGAGCTAGCTGCAAACTAGTGGCACTCTAGAGACCAGTGATGGAAATCCAAGCACAGGAGGGACAGAGTAACTGCTTAGGCTGGTAGAAAAAGAAGATGCTTTTCAGGCATTGTGAGAAAGAGCTGTCAGGGAGAGGGGGTTTAAAAGCTTGGAGGAAAGAGGATGGGAGAGGGGCAAATGTGGTATGAAACAGGCCAAAAGATGAAGCAAGGTCAGGCATGGGACTGGAGCAGAGTTGAAGCACAAGAATGAGAGAGATGCAGTAATCAGACTTGCTTTCAGGAAGCAAGAGAGCTCAAATGTGGGAGGGCTGAGTTTAGAGATGAAGAACAGAATGGAAGACAGTGTTAGGTCAGGTCTTGGGTGGGTTAGAGAGGAGGGGAAAGGCAAGATGCAGGAAAGCTGGAGAGAAAGCAGGGTTTCAGTAATGAAGGTAAGAGAATATGAAAAGCATGATACTGGCATGGACTGCAAGAGGCATGACTTTCCCTGGAATGAAAGCACCTTCATGTTTAAGCAGGGCTGTCTGTGGTGCCTTCAGAAAGAGGGGTCCACTCCTCATCCCTCAGCAGAGCCTGCTGCCCTGTCACCAGCCTGAGGGACCCCTCTGCCTGCCTGGCTTTACTTGCAGGGCCTTGGGCCAGCTGTATCTCTGTGACAGATACAGGACTCCTTCCTCCAATTCTGGCACTAGAGGAGCATGGACTGGTAGCGGGCTGCTTGCAGATTGTATATTCAACCTTTCTTAAAAAGCGAATTCTCCTGCCCAGCCCAGGTCTGGGTTAGGCAGTTCCTGATGTACCCAAGGAATATAACCTAAAATTGATCTTGGGTCTACAGGCTCTCACTTATCCACCATAAACAGTGTGACTGCTTGAAATGTGGATTCCAGGCACGACCTGTGATAGCTCCTTTCCCTTCCTGCAGGTCCAGCTGGCTGAAATGGAAGCGTTATCCCTCAACTCAGACAAGTCCTCTTCCATCCTTCTAGGAGATGAGTCAGACAATCGAAACGCTGCTCAGCTGAGTCCCAAGGAGATCAAGGTTAGCCCCAAGCAGTCATGGGCATCTTACACCATGTGCTGTACTTATGCCCCTGCTCATTTCAGGTGCTCTGTATTCATCCAGGTGTCCCTGCTGAGGAATATAATTCTGGTCATTTTTCAAGAGCTTCTCCACAGAGACATACTGTGGAGTAGGATTTGAGGAGAACAAAAGAATACATGTATTTGAAAGTTCTCTTCACTACTGTTAGTAACTTCCCCTAAATTAGTCAAAAGTTAGACAATTTGGGCTGGAAAATTGAGCATCTCTTAGCTAGCTTGAAGGTATTATCAGTATCAGTTCTTCTTGAGGCTTTGGAAAGTCTGCTGTATCATCTTCCATTACATTTCACAAGGCTTCGTCCTCACTTATTTTTTCCAGCAGGAGGGCCAGGACAACCCTGACTCCAGTGGGGCAGACAATCTGGGGGAATGCCTGCTTCCAGCATCCAGTGAGGATGGCTCTACAAACCCAGAGAGTTACCTGCCTGAAATGGAGAACACTCCTTTCAACTCAGTTCAGTCTTGGCTGAAGCATGAAAGTACCAAAGGTGAGCAGGGCTCTCATTCTCCAGATCTGCTGAACCCGGGAGTTGGTTCAGCTCTGTTTCCCCCCACCTTTCCCTCTGCCAGGGGGACAGTTAATGTGACTTGGGGTTACACTAACCAAGAATTAGCTTTTTTTTTTTTGCTAATTTGCTGCAGGAATCGGGGGAGGAGCAGTTCCTTCATTTTTATTGCTCGTGTTTATATCTTCCCTCAGACATGACCATGCGAAATATTGTAAAAATGCCCATCCCCATTCACAGCAGTGCACCCATGCACAGTCAGAAAAGGGTGGGGACAGATTCTCCTGACTTGCCAGCTGGATGAGTTGTGCTCACTCAGCACAGTAAAACACTGCTGCCCCCTGAGACCAAGGACAGGTTCAGGGAACATATAACACATGTCTGCCCTTGGTGGAAGTGCTCTGGTTCTACTCTTGAGTATGCCCTGGTCCCCTGTGGTCCCCAGCTTTCCCAAACCACCACTTAATTTATCTCCCTTCATCCCTTGCCTTGCAGGATTTGGGATGAAAGTCCTCTAGCAGTGATAATACTTGAATGGAGGCATTATGGCTCAGCATTTCTCTGTGAGCGCAACAGCAGAGCTGCCCTGTTACCTCACAGCTCTGAGCTGCGTTAGGTCTTCCTGGTCTGGTGCAGGTCTTTGTGCAAAAAGTGGGACCCTTGGTCTGAACAGCAGACTGAGGCTTCTTGGCCAGGAGTGCATGTTCCTGAATATCCTTTGTTCACTGGGCTTGAGACTTTGCTCAGCATAACAACAGCAAAGGCACCAAATAAAATCAGAGGATTCTTCAACTTTTTTTTTCTTCTCTTTCTGTTCTCCTCCCCTTTCTTTTGATGCTCTGTCAGTCCCTCCCAGTCCCTTCTCTCCAGGTGCATCTTCCCCTCTGTTACCTGTACCAGCAGAATTTTTCCACCCAGCCATCTCTGCCACCCAGACAGGGCCTGAGGAAGTCTCGTGTCCACGCAACCTTCCTAAGATCTCTCTGCAAGGCTCGTGGGCATCGCTGAGATCTCCAGGTGTGAACTGCTCACTTCTCCATCAGGTGAGGACCCCACTTCTGTCTGCTAGGAAAACTCAGTTTTCACATCCCACTCAAACAGAGGGGGCTGAAGGAGGAGGAGGGCAGAGGAAGGAGAGGGGCAGCTGTGGTCACGGACTGGGTAACCTGGATCTGTAGGAGGAGCACAGCAGACTGCAGGAGGGGAGGGAAGGAGAGAAAATAGTATAACAAAGTGGTGTTGGATGGCTCTCACCCCATGAAATCACACATTCTGCTTTGGATCAACAAATAGTTTGATAGCTGCAGTGAGCCCCACATGAAGATGAAACCACATCACTCTGTAGCTCTCCCCTGGGTCCCTGAGGCTGGGAGTGCTGCAGACACCTGCATGCACAGCAAGCCAGGGAGGTGACAGCTGCACAGCCTCCTGGGGTCCTCTAAACACTGTGACTCCAGGTCATGCACCTTCTTGGTTGGAACAGGCTTCTTCCCACCTACATCTTCCACATCCCTTGGTGCCCCATCCAGACACTGTGTCCCTAAGCTGTGTTTTGCCCTGCCCACTTAACTCTCACATCCCAGAAAGGTGCCATCTCTTTCTCACTAACAAAAGAGAAGAATAAAAGCACTGGGGGGAGATCAGGTGTCTCTGAAGGGCAGAAGATGAAGAGATGAAAGCCCAGTAGAGATCCCTGTTATTTTCTTAGAAGATACTCCATGAACAGGGACACTCTATTCTAGACAAACTAAAAAATAAAATCAGATGTTATCCAGCTATATGTTACAGACACTGTTGGCACAATACAAATGTATAAATGCATCAAGGATGAATTGAGCCTTGGTCTGAGACAACTGAGTTGTTGCAGTGTTGAAACTGCATAAGTTAAGACATGAAGAGGTAGAGCCCTGGACCTAGGACACCAGTGGGACAAAAGCACTTTACAAAATCATTGTAAAGGAGAAATTAGTAAAGTTCTGATTATGTGACACAGACTGTATTGAATAACTATGGAGACTGATTCCAGTCCTACATGCATCATTCCCAGTGCAGTGTCCCAGTGATGATCTCATAGTCCAGACCAATTTCCAACAGGAAACAACTAAAATGCAACTTAACTAGATGAGCCCTGATGAGGAAATTAAGGCTGTTTCCTCTTCCTGCTGGAAGGGAACCCCACTTTTCTGCCCCAAATGCCATCACTGCCACTAGTGCTGGTCAAAAGAACCACGGGGCCTCTTTTCTGTCCCCAGATATTACTGATTTTTTTAATGAGAGGAGATCTTTACTGAAGTCTCTTGATTTCTGTCCAGCTGATAGATGTGTCCAGAGTCTGTGGACAGGTTTATAGGGAAGCCATGAGTGAGGACCCTCAGGGATCCTTTGCTCTGCTGCCTCCTGGACCATCAGTGCTCCGGGAGAGCCTAGTGGTGGGCGCTGCAAAGCATCCCTTCTCTGGTGGAGCACTTCTCATGAGAGGGGTAGATTCATCCTGAAGCAGAATGAAATTAGCTCAGAATATCGAAATCTTTCCTCCTCCTTAGCCAGAAGGAAACCCCCTAGGCAGGCTGCATGGCTAGTGCCTTGTAGCATCGGTTGGTTTACAGCTCCCTTCCCCAAGCAGAAGAGAGTGAAATTGGAGTTTTTCCCCTTTCTGTCATCGTGGCTT